>JALMGF010000390.1:0-337500 GCA_023333645.1 Sceloporus occidentalis
GCACCGCAAACACTGCCACCTCTCCAAATACAGATCCATATCCCTCGGAGAGATGGCGGAGCTCAGGGAGCTGCAGAACCACGAGGTGAGTGTGAGCAGAAGGTGTGAGTGTGAGGGTAAGGTGTGACTGTGAGTGGAAGGTGTGTGAGTGTGAGGTGGGAAGGTTTGGGATGAGCGTCGTTTATATCTTTTTTCTTTGTTCCTGTTTGAAGGAAGAGATGGAGGTCGGAGATAAAATGTCACCACGGCCTCCGTCTGAAGAGGTTCCCGCAATGTGACATCAAGGTATCAGTTTGGGGAAGAAGATGAAGCTGACTTGGTCCTCCCCGAACCCCTCTTACCTAATCCCACCTAATCTCCCCTCACCCCCTTACACTCCTCCCCGACCCCCCTCTCTGCCCCACCAGCCCCTCTCCTCTACCTCTCGGGATGGGGGTTGGATTGTCGACCTCTCCTGTCTATTAACCCTTCCCTTGTCTCCCATCTCTCAGGGAGAGGAGAGGCTGACGCTCACCCTACACAGGGTCTCCTTGGCCGGTGGAGGTTTCTGCAGAATCTGAGTGGCTCTGACCGCGGCCATCGCAGTCTGGACATCTTCTCCAGTCTGAAGAAGGGACCTCTCCTCGTGTGTAAGTCCCAACCCCGTCAGACCATCTCCAGCACCTCTCATGGGATCAGTACAGAGAACGCCCTGTAACCTTCTGCCCCACGGGGGCAAACGCTGTGTCTGGCGAGGGTCAGTTCTGGGGTATGGGGTGTTTGTCTCAGTCGGATCTAATAACGCTTTGGCTTCTCTTATAGAAAATGCGAGAACTCCTCAGTGCTGGAGTCCTGCCGAGGGGTCACCTGATGAAGTATTCGGAGAACAGTGAGTACCGTCGGGGAGACGTCTGTGACCTGCACCCCCGTCCTTTACAGGAGATAATTGTGCATCCGTTGGCCTCGTTCTCCCAACCGATGATCCCCCAAAAATGTGCTTTTCCTCTGGTGTCTGGCGAGTGTCTGCGACGCGATGTCCTGCTGAACCTGGTCTGGCTGTTGTGGGAGGACGTGAGACTCCTGATTCCTGGGGGGAGTATAACGTGAGAGAGAGACTCAGAAGGAGGCACCCGCAGCAACACCCCCACAGAGACTGCCCCCCAACAAAAACACCCCAACAGGAGGAGAAATCACAGAAGGAGGCCCCACAGCCGCCTCCATAAAACCAAAAACATTGCAACGGACGAAAAAATCATGGAATTACACAAAAAAGTGAAGCCGTCCACGGTCCGTCCCGTCTTCACGGGGGACGCTAGGATTCGGGAATAGGTTGAACCCCCTATGATGTCACAGATGCGAGAGTGTGAGCTCATGGTCGATGTCCTACCATAGAGTATATCCTGTCTGCGCCGGAGAGGCCGCGTTACATTTATCTATTTATTTTATTTATTTTCGGGGATTTCTGGCAGGATCCATCGAAAATACTGAATATTTTATATTTGGTTTCACTTTTAATAATTTATTAGATAATTTATTAACTTATTTATTTATTGTTTTAATAATAAAAAATGTGTATTTCGGAGGTTTCCTTTTTGTCTTGGTTTTTGGACCTTCTGAGCGTCTCCAAAATATTTGGCGTTCCTGAATTATATTTCTAGAATTTGGGTGAAAAAAAAGTTTCCACCGTCCTGTCCTTCCCCCCAAATCCACTGCATAGATGGAGCACAGAAAGGATCAGTCGGCGGGACAATTGACATCAGAGGGAATAGACTTGTCAGCGATAGTTGGGGTGGAAAGCCGGATCTGCAGAACATCTCAGGTCTCTCGCGATGTTCTGTTCTTGGCAGCGTCTGGCGGTCTCTCTGGGTCGCCGGCTGCCCCGTCGCTCCTCGTTCCCACGGTTATCAGCTGGCAGACCTTGGGCACAGGGTGGCGGGTATGGAGGAGACTCATGTGGCTGATAAGGGCAGTTATAAAACCTCATGCCCCATCAGCCCAGCTTCAGACTTCAACCATGAGGGTCGCCGGCGTTCTCCTGCTGCCCCTGCTGCTCTCGCCGTCCCTGGGCATTTGCCCCCAGCCTGCGGATCTCAAAGACCCGCAAGGGAACAAGCTCTGCGGCCGCCTGTACGCGGACAGCAGGCGTCTACTACGACGAGTGCTGCGGCGGGGGACTACCTGGACGTGCGGGTGGGAGAGGACATCCCGTACATCAAACTCACGTGGAACAACCGCGTGTCCTCGCTGGTCGTGGCCCCTCGCTGCGAGCTCACCGTCTGGTCACGGAAACCCAAGGAGGGGCGAGACGCGCAAATTCAGCAGGGCGTGTACCCTCGCCCTCGAAGAGATACGGAAAGGGCTGTTTGGGGACTGGAACGACTCCATCTCCTCCTACTACTGCAAATGTACCTGAGGAGCCACCAAGATCCTGGCAACGACCGTGGACAGCCTGACCCCCCCATCCCACCGTCCTCAATGCCAACCACAAATAAAGCATTTATCAAATGACACCGGCGTGATATTCTGAGCGCGAACGAGAGAAAGTAAAGGGTGAGTGTGCGAGGGGTGGAGTGGCAGGGTGAGTGTGCGAGGGGTGGAGTGGCAGGGTGAGTGTGCGAGGGGTGGAGGTGGCAGGGTGAGTGTGCGAGGGGTGGAGTGGCAGGGTGAGTGTGCGAGGGGGTAGAGTGGCAGAGTGAGTGTGCGAGGGGTGGAGTGGTAGGGTGGAGGTGTGCGAGGGGTGGAGTGGCAGGGTGAGTGTGCGAGGGGTGGAGGTCGTGCAGGGGTGAGTGTGCGAGGGGTAGAGTGGCAGGGTGAGTGTGCGAGGGATGGAGTGGCAGGGTGAGTGTGCGAGGGGGTAGAGTGGCAGGGTGAGTGTGCGAGGGGTAGAGGTTTATAATAATTCGCCGCAGACACTTGGAGATATAAATAGATTTATTGCATTTTATTGGAATGACACGAGTGTGAGTGTCGCTGGTGAGTGCCGCCGTGGCTCGGTGCTGCAGTGCCCGTCTGGTGGGTCTCTGCGAGACGTCCGGGGGTGATTAGATGCCCCCTGGGGGTGGGATTAGATGCCCCCTGGGGGGTGGATCAGACGTCCCCCCCGGAGCTGAGCGAGAGCGGTTGCCTGTCCGCGAGCCGGGTCCGGTGGAATCCCAGCACACTCAGGTCTTTGCTTTTGTGCAGGAAGCGGATGAAACGAACCCCCGACCCGTACGACTTAAACACGTGAGACACCTGCGGGGCAACAAGGGGGGCAACAAGGGGGGCAGGTGAGAAATTAGATGCCCTCTCGCAGTCTAATGTCTTAAACTATACAGCCCTTCCCGCAGGGCGACGCCACGGAGTGAAATTGGCGGCTCTCCTGACTTAGTGATTAAACCCCCAAATGCCCCAAAGTGTCGGTGTCCCCCCTGCGTGTCAGTGCCCCCCCGTGTCTCTGTGTCTGTCTGCCCCCCACTGCGTCTGTGTGTCTCCGTGTCTCTGTGTCTGTGTGCCCCCCCATGTCTCTGTGTCTGTGTCCCCCATGTCTCTGTGTCTGTGTGCCCCCCATGTCTGTGTGTCTTGCTGTCTGTTTGTGTCACGGACAGACAGGGAAGGCCCGTGTTGAGTGGGATGCCATTGAGTGCCACTCACCAAGTTCCAGCCCTTGAGGTCCCCACTCATGTCATTCTCAGGGGTGACGTCATATCGGGAGATGACGGTCGTCTTGTCGGCAGCCAGTAGCGTGACGTGGAGCTCGTACACGTGTCTGTGCAGCTTACTGTCCTCATACCTGGAACACGTAACATGTAATCAGCGTAATGTGGCCGGGGGATTACAAGGGAACATCTCTTACGCTGTGAAATGCTCTGCTGCTGCTGTCAGTGTGTGCGATGCTCTGCAGGCTGCTGTCGGTGTGTGCGATGCTCTGCAGTCTGCTGTCGGTGTGTGCGATGCTCTGAAGGCTGCTGTCGGTGTGGCCGATGCTCTGCAGGCTGCTGTCGGTGTGTGTGCGATGCTCTGCAGGCTGCTGTCGGTGTGTGCGATGCTCTGCAGGCTGCTGTCGGTGTGTGCGATGCTCTGCAGGCTGCTGCCGGTGTGTGCGATGCTCTGCAGGCTGCTGCCGGTGTGTGTGTGTGATGCTCTGCAGGCTGCTGTGGGTGTGTGTGATGCTCTGCAGGCTGCTGTCGGTGTGTGTGATACTCTGCAGGCTGCTGTCGGTGTGTGCGATACTCTGCAGGCTGCTGTCGGTGTGTGCGATAGTCTGAAGGCTGCTGTCGGTGTGTGCAATGCTCTGCAGGCTGCTGTCGGGGTGTGCGATGCTCTGCAGACTGCTGTCGGTGTGTGCGATGCTCTGCAGATCCTGTCAGTGTGTGTGATGCTCTGCAGGCTGCTGTCGGGGTGTGTAATGCTCTGCAGGCTGCTGTCAGGGTGTGTAATGCTCTGCAGGCTGCTGTCGGTGTGTGCGATGCTCTGCAGGCTGCTGTCGGGGTGTGTGCGATGCTCTGCAGGCTGCTGTCGGGGTGTGTGATGCTCTGCAGGTTGCTGTCGGTGTGTGTGCGATGCTCTGCAGGCTGCTGTCGGGGTGTGTGATGCTCTGCAGGCTGCTGTCCGCGTGTGCGATGCTCTGCAGACTGCTGTCGGGGTGTGTAATGCTCTGCAGGCTGCTGTCGGGGTGTGCGATGCTCTGCAGCTGTTACCAGTCCAGTACGTAGATGTCCGGCTGGTACGAGTCGAGGAGATCTTCCCAAAGTCCTTCAGCCACCAAATCCACCACCTGCTCCTTCACACACCAGCTGCCAGGAACAAGACAGCCAATCAGGATCTACCCCAACCTGCCCCACGCACAAACCCCTGCCTGAGCACAGGTGGCCAGGCGTAAAGCAGGGCAGAAATGAAACTACCCCATGGGGACCACTGTGGCCACTAGACGTGGGGCATTTGCTATGTGTGATGCATGTAAAGCCCCTGAGAGGGGTTATTAATTAGCTTTGGTTGGGACCCCCCCTACCGACTCATCTATTTCCTACCTTGGAGGCCGAGGCCCACGTGGCACAGAGGGCACGCGGTGTATCGACGTGGAACACCCTGTTATTACGTCACGGCTCAGACATCGTGATGTCACCGCCACGTGTCATACAGATACGGGGGGAGGGGAATACTCAGATTAGTCTGATTATGATTATTATATTTGTTATTAGTATTAGTAGAATTATTACTACTACTATTATTATTATTATTATTATTAGCAGTAGTAGTAGTAATAGTAGCAGCAGTATTATTACTACTATTATAATTGTTATTAGTATTATTATTCGTATTATTATCATTATTAGTAGTATTATTATTAGTAGTAGTAGAAGTATTACTACTAATATTATTATTAATATTATTTTTATTATCATTGTTATTAGTATTATTATTTATATTATTATTATTAGTAGTAGTAGCAGTAACAGTATTATTACTACTAATACTATTTCCATGAGTAGTAGTATTTTCAGTAGTAGAATATTACTACTAATATTAGTATTATTATGTTTATTATTATTATGTATATTATTAGTAGTAGTATTATTAGTAATAGTAGTATTAGTAGCAGCGGCAGTAGTAGTAGTAGCAATAGTATTACTAATAATACTATTATTATTAGTTTAATATTTATTATTATTGTTCTAATTATTATTACCATTGTTCTTGTTATTATTATATATATTATTGTTATATTTATTATTATTATTATTAATATTAGAAGTAGTAGCAGTATTATGTTTATTAGTAGTGGTAGTTGTATTATATTTATTATTATATTTAATTTTTGTTAGATTTATTATTATTATTAATATTAGAAGTAGTAGCAGTGTTATATTTATTATTATTAATATTATTATTATATTTGTTATTATTATTATTGATATTATTATATTTACCATATTATTATTATAATAATATTATTATTAGTAGTAGTAGTAGTAGCAGTATTATATTTATTATTATTGATATCATTATTATATTTATTATTATTAGTAGTATTATTATTAGCAGCAGTAGTAGTAGTAGTAGTAGTAGTATTATATTTATTATTATTGATATCATTATTATATTTATTATTATTATTAGCAGTAGTAGTAGTAGTAGTATATTTATTATTATTGATATCATTATTATATTTATTATTATTATTATTAGCAGTAGTATTATTAGTAGTATTATATTTATTATTATTGATATCATTATTATATTTATTATTATTATTATTATTAGCAGTAGTAGTATTATATTTATTATTATTGATATCATTATTATTTTTATTATTATTATTATTATTAGCAGTAGTAGTAGTAGTATTATATTTATTATTATTATTAGCAGTAGTAGTAGTAGTAGTAGTAGTATTATATTTATTATTATTGATATCATTATTATATTTATTATTATTATTAGCAGTAGTAGTAGTATTAGTAGTAGTATTATATTTATTATTATTGATATCATTATTATATTTATTATTATTATTATTATTAGCAGTAGTAGTAGTAGTAGCAGTATTATATTTATTATTATTGATATCATTATTATATTTATTATTATTATTATTATTATTAGCAGTAGTAGTAGTAGTAGTAGTATATTTATTATTATTGATATCATTATTATTATTATTATTAGCAGTGGTAGTAGTAGTAGTATTATATTTATTATAATTGATATCATTATTATATTTATTATTATTATTAGCAGTAGTAGTAGTAGTAGTAGTATTATATTTATTATAATTGATATCATTATTATATTTATTATTATTATTATTATTAGCAGTAGTAGTAGTAGTAGCAGTATTATATTTATTATTATTATTATTATTATTAGCAGTAGTAGTAGTAGTAGTAGTAGCAGTATTATATTTATTATTATTGATAATAATAAATATAATAATGATATTATTATTATTATTGTTGTTGTAGTAGAAAGGAGGGTAGTTAGAATGAATGCCACGTGTGTCCTGAGCCTGCGTGGGGTTACCTGATCGTGCTGCTCACTGGGGTAGTTTGTTGATGTTCTCACCTGTAAACGGGCAAATAACAGACAACGACCCCCTCGGGCACTTTGCTTCTGTCCACGGGAATCTCCTCGGTACTGATCTGCCAGCCACGGAAATCACCTGGAGAGACAGAGGACACCGTTATGGGAGCGAGAGAGAGAGAGAGACCGGGAACACAGCGCGTCAGAGCCACGGAGACCGGGAACGCAGCGCGACAGAGCCAAGGAGACCGGGAACGCAGCGCGACAGAGCCACGGAGACCGGGAACGCAGCACGACAGAGCCATGGAGATATGGAACGCAGCGCGACAGAGCCACGGAGACCGGGAACGCAGCCTGACAGAGCCACGGAGACCGGGAACGCAGTCCGACAGAGCCACGGAGCCCGGGAACGCAGCCTGACAGAGCCACGGAGACCAGGAACGCAGCCTGACAGAGCCACGGAGACCGGGGACGCAGTCCGACAGAACCACGGAGACCGGGAACGCAGTGCGACAGAGCCACGGAGACAGAGCCATGGAGACAGACGATGATAATGGCCGGAGGTCTCGCTCACCCAATGTCTCCAGGGGCTTCTTCTGAGGGGGGGGGTCACATTCCTCCCGTGGCGGCGGCTGCGATGTGGATAAACCTGGAGGAGACGATGCAGGTTACGGCTTGTCCCAAAACAGAGAGAGACACGGAGACACGAAGAGACACGAAGAGAGACATGGGGAGAGACACAGAGAGACACGGGGAGAGACACAGAGAGACACGGGGAGAGACACAGAGAGACAAGGGGAGAGACACGGGGAGACACGAAGAGAGACACGGGGAGACATGGAAAGAGACACGGGGAGAGACACAGAGAGACACGGGGAGACATGGAAAGAGACACGGGGAGACATGGAAAGAGACACGGAGAGAGACACGGGGAGACACACAAAGAGAGACATGGGGAGAGGAAGAGAGACACGGGGAGAGACACGGAGAGAGACACGGGGAGAGAGGCATGGGGAGAGAGACACGGGAAGAGAGACACGGGAAGAGAGACAGGGGGGAGAGACACACGGAGAGAGACACGGGGAGAGACACGGGGAGAGAAACACGGGAAGAGAGACACTGGGGAGAGACACAGGGAGAGACATGGGGTGAAAGGCGGGAAGAGAGAGACACGGAGAGAGACACGTGGAGAGAGACGCGGAGAGAGACACAGGGAGAGAGATGCGGAGAGAGACACGGGGAGGGAAAGGCTTTACCTTCAGGATTTGGGCTCTTGAGGAAGTTTCTCCCGAAGGGTCTCTTCTTATAGATATCTCTCCAGTCAGCGCTCTCGGGCAGCTGGATGTCCCTCTTTGTGAGACCCCACTCTCTGTCACACAGGTCCAGCCACCCCTGGGCTGTCTCGGGCTCCGGCCAGTCCTGGAGAAACTGAAGCTGGCTGGGGCCGTCTAATACACTCGGCTTCTCCTGAGCTGTCACTTCTGGGGTTTTCTTCTGCTGGGCTGTCACTTTTGGGGTCTCCTTCTTCTGAGCTGTCTCTTTCTGTGTCTCCTGAGCTGTCACTTTTGGGGTCTCCTTCTTCTGAGCTGTCTCTTTCTGTGTCTCCTTCTTGTGAGCTGTCACTTTTGGGGTTTCCTTCTTCTGAGCTGTCTCTTTCTGTGTCTCCTTCTTGTCAGCTGTCTCTTTCTGGGTCTCCTTCTTCTGGGCTGTCTCTTTCTGGGTCTCCTTCTTGTCAGCTGTCACTTTTGGGGTTTCCTTCTTTTGAGCCGTCTCTTTCTGTGTCTCCTGAGCTGTCACCTTTGGGGTCTCCTTCTTCTGAGATGTCTCTTTCTGTGTCTCCTGAGCTGTCACCTTGTGGGTTTCCTTCTCCTGAGCTGTCTCTTTCTGGGTCCCCTGAGCTGTCACCTTTGGGGTCTCCTCATGAGCTGTCTCTTTCTGGGTCCCCTTAGCTGTACCTTTCTTTTTCTCCCCTGTCTTTTTCTCTTCCTGAACGGTCTCTTTTTGTAACTGCTTCTCCTTTAGAGCTGCCTGCTTTTCCTCATTGACAGATGTCTCTTTCTGCTCATGGGCGCTCTCTTCTGGTAGTTGCTGTCTATGATGTTCCGACTCCTCGCCTCCGTATGGTTTCCCTTGGGCTGTCTTTTTCGGTTTCTCCTTTTCGTTGTCTGTCTCTTTTTGCTGAGTTGTCTTTTTGTGCATCTTCTCCTGAGCTGTCTCTTTTGTATCTGTCTCTTTAGGTGTTTCCTCTTTCTGAGCTGTCTCCAGCTTTACAGCTGTCTTGCTGGTTTCCTCCTGAGTTCCTGTCTGTCTCGGAAGGGTCTCATCCCGCTTCCCTCCAGCACTCCCAGACTTTTCGGGGTCCATCTGGCTGTCTCTCTGTGGTGTCTCTGCCTCCTCTCTCTCTGACCGCGCATGCACCCCTCTGCCCTGGATCTGTACCCCTGGGCTATCGCTTGCCCCGGCTCCCTGCGGTCTCTGTTCTCTCGCTCTCCGTCCTGCGTTCTGACGAGCTGCTCTCCCTCCTGTGATTGTTGTCGTCGGAGAACAGGTTTTACCCTCCCAGGGAGGAGGCCAAGATAGTGGAGAGGAGGGAGTGGTGGAGGAGGCAGGTGCGCCTGTGGATGAGCTGTAGAGGAAGAGTCACCAAAGGAGAATTTCTTGAAATCTGTCTTGAAATTCTGATTCCTGGGATGCCCCCCTCTTGCCCCCCAGTGGGAAGCTCTCTCCCCCGTCTGGTGCTTTTCCTATTTCATAATGGGATCCACTTTTCCTGCCCTGGGGACGGCGCCGCACCCACTAGGATCGGATCCAGTACTGGGAGGGCAGAGCGGGGCAGGAAGCGGTTATTACCCTTATCGAGGGCTGTGGCGGCCACGCTTGGCGATCGGCAGGGACTGCTTCGGCCGTATGGGATCCATTGGGATCCAGCAGATAAAGTGAATTGCAAACACCCCGAGGGTCCTTGTTTCATCCACCCCAGGGGTAAATAACCCACTGGCCCCTCATCGTTAAAGCCTCACCTCCTCAGGGAATAGAAATCATACAGACGGCCACGTTTGGGGTGCAATAATAATAATTAACATGTTCAGCAGGGATTGATTTTATATGAACCCCACAAATAAAAATTAAATCCAGTTTAGAATCCTGGAGAACCGGCAGATCGGCCCCCGTCGGCCCCCGTCTAGACTCCCGTTTCTCCTGCTGTAAATCCTTCGTCGGTCTCGTCTTTGATTCAGGAGCTGTATGTCTATCCCATGCATGTTTAATCCCCTCACTGTATTACCCTCTACCACCTCTGCTGGGAGGCTGTTCTACTTAACTATTCAGATAAGGCCCATTAAACGATCTGTCGCCTATAGCTGTCCTGAGATGGCCCTCATGTTCACACCACCCTCTGCACCAGGAAGGACATCTAGAAGATGGTTAATGCCCTGAAGATACCAGTTTCTCTGGGAAACCTAGAGAGGAGATGGTTCTCTGGGCAGTCTCGGAGTTGAGCGTCCTTGTGGGTCTCTGAGTTAGGTTTAGAGGTCTTCTCTTGGTCTCCATTGCACGAAGCAAGGTCCTCGCCGAGATCCAGCGTCGTTGCGTAACTAGAACATAGAGAAAGAGACTGAAGTTCTGCTGTAAGAATCCTCAAGAAATTAGAGGATTCCGCCAAGAACTTCTAACACTCTGTGGTGGAGAAAGCGGCCGAGAGATTTCTCAAGAGGAAAGGTAATGAAGAAGGGGCCCGGGGCCCTCCGGCTAGTGGACCTAAAGGAATACGGGTTAGGGTCTATGTTTGTATGGAGCACAGAGAGGAGGACAGGTTCAGTAACAGGACCTTCTCCATTTCCGTCGGAGACCTCCATGGAGGGCCATCTTCTGCGTTCATCCCCCAAGTTACAGCTTCAAAGGAATCCCGGGGGGCCGCGGCCTGCAGAGAGAACTCCGAGACATCAGCTTCAGACACGACTCTGGATGTAGGGAGGGAGACTCTTGGAGACATCCACTCACACCCAGCGCCATCCCAACAACCACAAAAATGGCTTAAGAACGAGGAGGAGGATTTGTTTTTGGGTTTTTTTTTTTTTAGAAGAATGAACAGTTTTACCCGGAGACTCCAGGTGAAGCATCGATTCTCCAATTCTCCAACTCAGGGCACTCTTTGTGGCCCCCGTTCATAATTAGCTGTTCCCTTTTCTCACAGGGACACTCCAAAATCTTGCGGAAAGACTCCCTAGAAGGGCGGAGGCCGTTATAGGAGGGCAACTCCAATATTAATGCCCGTGTTTTGGATTGGGATGGTCAAGAAGCCCACATAGGCGTGATGGTCAGGCGTCCAAATACTTTTGGTCATATAGTGTACCCTGAGCTGCTAACCCCAGTGCCTCTGTCAGCCCGGATGCCACCATCACATCTGGTGTGACATCACCCAGCTGCACGCCTTCGCGCGGGTGACACATGTCAATCATTTGGTGCCAAAGCTTTTAGTAACGGTGACAGAGGCAGAATAACCAGTTCTACCAAAACCCATTCCTGGGACGGAATTAAGGGGTGGGGTGCAGCGGATTTGACACCCGGGGCTGATCATTTTTTTAACCCCCCATGAGGCAAAATTATTTTCAGCGAAATGAATAATAATAGTAATGGAAAGAGGAGAAACGTAGGCAGCAAATATTTTCTTTTACTAAACTTCATTTTGTCCTGCTAGGGCTACCACCTTTTACAGAACCCTTTCCTTATTCATTAGAAAGAAAGGAGACAGGAAAAAGAAATGAAAACAAGCGATAGAAGGGAGGAAAAAAGGAGATACAAAAGAAAAAAAAAAAAAAAGGAGAGAGAGAAAAAGAGCAGAGAGACAAGAGGAATGGAGGAATGGAAGAGAAAGAAAAGAGGAAAGGAGAGAAGGGAAGAGAGAAAGAAGAGTAAACGATAGGGAGATGAGTGGAAGAGGAAAGAGGAGATAAGATAGGTGGGATGAGAGAAAAGAAGAAAGGGAAGAGTTGCCACGGTACTACTGTCACGTAAAACTGCACTGTGCGATCGAGAAGTCATCCTCTGCTATCAGAAACCATCACCAACCCGACGGTTTTCCAGACACAGAGGTAGCTCCGGGACTCGGACCTTCCTTCTTTATCCTGGGATTGCCCGGGTCAACCCGGGACAGGCAGCAACCCTACATCCCACAGAATGAGCTTTGTGTTGCATGTAACGTTATCGTGGTGCCGCGGCAGACCAGCTAACACGGCCTATATCACGCGTGCACTGAGCTTGCAGGCCTGCCTGCCTTTGTATGACGAGCCCGTGTATCCATCAAGGGTTAGTAGGGGATGATAGAGATGGCGTAGGGCAGAAGAAAGGGTGCTGTTAGCGAGAGGGGGGTCTGTGATATAGACAGGGGCAGAAGAGCAGCGTGGGCGCCTCTGCCTCGCTTCCTTCCGGCTGAACTTCCTACAAATATCACACGACTCCGGCAATAGAGATCGAGCAGACTGGAATCTTCTAGGCTTCGGCGCTTGAGCGTTGATGGCGCCCGGGGGCAGTATTTCCTCAGCACTCCCTCACAAACACACGTAAACCTGCTCTAACATGAAACACATACATTCATACAAACATTCATACACACGCACGCACATTCATACATACTACCTGCCTCTTTTCTCTTGCATTGCTAACGCTCACTCAGGCCCACTAACACCAAGACACATCTAACCTTACATTAACCGGGAGTGACGTCATGTTCACAATATGCTCCACTCCCGGGAGTGGGGATACCTCACCGAGTAAAGCGGATCTGTTATGGGCCTGGTTTTATACACATAATGTACACCGATCCGCAGGCTTGTATTATATACATATTTATATATATATATATTTATTTATTTTTTAACGCTTCTCCGTATTCGCCCTCCGCAGGGAGACGCGGGCCGGTCGTTATGCTGGCGGCTGCGCGTGCTGCGGAATCGGGCCCTACACGTTCTCTGGGACCCAGGCGCTCGCAGCAGGCACCAATCTCTGACTAATCACATGTTGATATTTTTTGGGGGGGTTGAATAACCAGCCGCGTAAGAATGACAGGATTAGGCCTCGTGACCTCGCCCCGGTGACTCACGGACACTCACCTGTCACACGGCTTGTTTCATTCATTCATCGACCAATCCGTGCATTCCACACAGAGCGCGTAACCAGAGCACGTAACCTACTGGACACACGGCCAGCGATTGTACAGAAATAATAATACAACATAAAAAAAATAATCATAATAAATAATAATAATAGGCACACTTTTTTCATCCAAAACTGTATTTGTAAAACTAAAACTATTTCAGCTCTGTTCAAACCAAAAAAAATGCAAAATAGTTTTTTGGGTTTTTTTTTATACAAATGAATTCAGAAGTTGCGATCCTTTTACGGGTCCCTAACGTCACAGCCTATGGATTCCAGGTCACCGCAGCGATACGGCAGGGTCCCAAACATACGCTTTATAAATATATATTCATGTATAAAACTAGAAACAGTAGTCGCAGCGGGTTGGGGGGGGGCCGCAGGCGCTCTCGCAGCGGGTCGGGGGGGCCACAGGCGCTCTCGCAGCGGCCGGGGGGGGGGCCGCAGGGGCTCTCTCGCAGCGGGCCGGGAGGCCGCAGGCGCTCTCTCGCAGCGGGTGGGGGGGGCCGCAGGCGCTCTCGCAGCGGGACGGGGGGGGGGCCACAGGCGCTCTCGCAGCGGGACGGGGGGCTTCGTCACGTATTGCTTCGAGGAAAAACCTCTTCGTTAAATGGTCGGTGATTGTCAGGAAATAATGGTGCGAATGCAATAAGGCACTACGTTCATGGATGTGTACCAAATGCCCCCACGTTACTGCAGGGTAAAAACCCTCGCTAGCGGGGTCATTCCTCTTTGAGGGCCCAGCAACCTGCAGGTTCTATAAGCAAAGATTAAAACCCATCTCTGAATCATGAGGCGAAGGAGCTCTGGCCCTTGAGGGCCGCCCCTGCTTTTCACATTATGGCCGCCGCAGGCTGTTGGTTTAAAGGGGATCGCCTATCAGCCCCGGAAACAAGCTACGTGCTGTGTGGGGACCCCGACATTGTACTCCGGAGAGGGGGATTCTGGGTAAGAAGGGGATTCACATTCTAGATGTCTGTTCCAGTGTCACATCATCACGCGGCGTCACCCTACAATCCGTGTGCCGGGCTTCAATGGCAGCGCTAAGTGCATGGACGATGGGGGCAGGGACCCCAGCAACGGATAATATAGCATACATACTGACCTCGGAGCCCGCGAAGTGACGTACGTGCGAAGTGACGAGCTCGGGGAGCGTACGGGTCAGATCCCCGCAAACACTACTACTACTCTCAACGCGGAAGACCAGGGGACGGGGGTAACCGTTTCAGGCTAGGCTTGTATTGCCCAGCAGGGGGCTATAGATCTGCTTGTGGTAGCGCTCAGTCCTTTCATCCGGCTCGGAGTAATGGGGATGTGTGGGCAAATCAGAGGGACACTTTACATCCCGTTTCCGCACTGCAATGTCTGGAGAGTCCGATCCGCGCTGGGAATCCCGGTTTAAAGCCGATTTGTTTTTTTTTTCCAGTGTAATTCCAGGTAACGGGTGCAAAGTTTCTGGCCGGTCCGGGTTCGGCTCAAACGGTGGGTCTCGCTGCGCCCAACATCTCCGTGCGGGGGGGATCCGGGTCGGTAACAGAACATTAGCGGGCGAGAGGGAGCTTAGCTTTTGACGCTCAGTAGTTTCTGGCCAAGTTCTAGATAAAATACTGCGCTGCGGGGTCACTGCTCCCGAGTCCCCGTGTCTTTGGTGGTCCGTAAGGAAATAGTGGTCCCCAATCCCTCCCGACGCCTCATCGCATGCGATTCTGTCTCATCAGTGGGACGATGCATGAAGGCGGTCCGGCTTTTCCCAGGAAGGGGTGCTTCAGGAGCTCGTTGGCAGAGGCGCGCTGGCCGGGGTCTCTCACCAGCAGACGATCCAGGAATCCCTTTAGCAGCGGAGACACCTACGGAGAGCAGAGGGGCCGTTAGGACAGTCCGGCTAACCTGGCCCCCGGACGCGGTAACCCAGCAACAGTGACTCCCCCCCGATCATATCCAACCCCCCCCCCCACACACACACACACACACACAGACACTCATTAAAACAAAGACAGGAAACAAGCAACCAATCAGGAGGGAGCGTTCCAGGGGCAAATGGCACCAAAAACCATAAAGAGCCCTGGCAGGTAAAGGGTGCTTTCAATAAGAATTTAATGATGCCACATTGTTTCAAATCAGTGATTTAAAAAATAAAATGCATTATAAAGTACGTTTTATGATGTTGCTATGGTTTCCAAAGGTTTATTCTCAGGAGCTGACAATCTACAACAAACATTTTCGGCCTCTGTCTCACGCGCACGGTTTGTTTGTTATTATTTATTATTACTCACGCTGTACTACCGGTAGTTAAATATAGGGTGATTAACTTACACATATACATACATTTACTCATACAGATACAACACGAGTTGAGGACTCGGCCCGTGAGCTTACAATCTAGCCTTACACGTTATACAAAGTTCCTGGCAGGATCGGAGGGCTTTTGAGGGCCGCGCACGTGAGCTTGCAGTCTAAAAGGACTGGTTTTACTCAAAACCCAGAAAGTACTCGAGGAAAGCTTCCTAAAATATTACCTGGAAATTCGGCGCCAAACGACAGCCTCACAACATATACATCCGGGCCATGAGACACCCCATTGAGAAGACATGGCCCAGCGGGGTAAAATCAGACATACAGGCCCCTCGCCCCCCGTCCTCAAAACTCCTGGCTTCCGGCCAATAGAAAACCAGCCGGACCCGTTCCTAGCCAATGACTACTTTGTATATTTACACGTATGTGCGGCTGTACCGCGTGTCCACACCCCATAAAAACACACGCTGGCAAACAGGTTACTCTTATACCGGCGAGTGACGTGCTCCTGTCTGACGGCTGATACACGCATCCGGCGTGCTCCCGTGTATCACGGATGTGGAATCTGTGTCTGCAGACGTGTTACACGCTATCTGCCGGAGATTCTCTCTCCTTCAGGGGCAAACGGAGGCAAATTTCACACTAATAACGTAACACAGAGCAAAGAGAGACCCGAGAGGCTTACAGCACGGCGCGTCAGGGTGGCCGGTGTCGGCAGGGGGCATCATTTCACGCGTGGAGCGCTAAGTGTATACAACAGCGAGACCCCCCCCCAACTCACCTTTTGCACGTTCTTCAGCTTGGGGGGTAAATTGTCTCTGATCATCTTCATCGCCTTCAGGGGAGGTTCATTAAAATAAGGGGGCTCTCCGTCCACCATCTCGATCACCATAATTCCCAGGGACCATATATCCACCTGAGAGAAGAAAGGGAAGGCTATGAAAGGAGGGCACACAAGAGACCCCCTCACCCAACCCCCAAACCGAGAAGCCACAGCGCCTCACCTCTGGGCCGTAAGGCAACCTGGAGATCAGCTCAGGAGCCATCCAGTACGGGGTCCCCACCAAGGATTTCCGGCGCGGCACCTCCTTATTGACTTGGGCACAGAACCCGAAGTCCGAGAGCTTCACCTGCAGCAGGAAAGAGACTGCATTAAATGACGGAGCCGGGACGCCGACAAAGAACGAGGGGCGAGACCGCAGCGAAGACGGACGTGCGAGACCGAACACGGGGAGAGACCGCAGCGAAGACGGACGTGCGAGACCAAACACGGGGAGAGACCGCAGCAAAGACGGACGTGCGAGACCGAACACGGGGAGAGACCGCAGCAAAGACGGACGTGCGAGACCGAACACGGGGAGAGACCGCAGCGAAGACGGACGTGCGAGACCAAACACGGGGAGAGACCGCAGCAAAGACGGACGTGCGAGACCGAACACGGGGAGAGACCGCAGCGAAGACGGACGTGCGAGACCAAACACGGGGAGAGACCGCAGCAAAGACGGACGTGCGAGACCGAACACGGGGAGAGACCGCAGCAAAGACGGACGTGCAAGACCGAACACGGGGAGAGACCGCAGCAAAGACGGACGTGCGAGACCGAACACGGGGAGAGACCGCAGCAAAGACGGACGTGCGAGACCTAACACGGGGAGAGACTGCAGCAAAGACGGACGTGCGAGACCGAACACGGGGAGAGACCGCAGCAAAGACGGACGTGCGAGACCGAACACGGGGAGAGACTGCAGCAAAGACGGACGTGCGAGACCGAACACGGGGAGAGACCGCAGCAAAGACGGACGTGCGAGACTGAACACGGGGAGAGAGCCCAGCAAAGACGGACGTGCGAGACCGAACACGGGGGAGAGAGGGCGCGAGGCAGGCTCATGGACTAGTCCCGTGTTACATGTATACTGTACACAGCATGTTATTCAGCTCCAGTCCCGTGATGAGAGTACGCGCTCAACACATGCAAATTACTGAGTTTCCCCAGCAGAAAGTTTGTGTGTCGCAGAGGTAGTAGATACCATGTGCGGCAGCAATGCAGAGCGTAAAGCGGCCAGACATCACTTATCCAGACACACGCTTTTTGACCTTTGTTGCTGCGACCAGACACTGCGCTCAGCACCAGGCCAGTTACGACCCCCTCCCAAACTGCTTCCCAGCAGCCACGGCGATCCCAGAGGGTGGCATTCTGTCCCCAGTACGTACCCGTCCGTCGTGTGTCAGCAGTATGGAGTCGCTCTTTATGTCGCGGTGTATCACACCCTGAGCATGAAGCACTGACAGAGCCTTCAGGACAGACACACAGACAGCCGCAATCTGCTCTTCATTCATCCTGGAAACAGACATGGCGAAAACATCAACAGAGCAGAGAAGAATGCCGGCGAGACGGGGTGCGCGATCGGGGCGCGCGATCGGGGGGGGGGGGGGCGAAACGAGGCGCGCAATCAGGTATAACCGAAGCCAAAACGACTCCTATAACACAGACTGTCAGCTCTTCAGCCTCGGCTCATATACAGCAAGCTGCTTGTACTCACCTGGTGTGGGTGACTATGTCAGTCAGCGCCCCTCCTTCCAGGAACTCCATGACCACCCAGAGCTCGTCTCCCACCAGGTAACTGTTGTGCATCTCCACCACGTTCTCATGCTGGTAATCCCTCATTATAACCACCTGCAGAGCACAGAAAGCAACGCACCGGGTAACCACCAGATGGCAGCAAACACCACCACTACCATCTGTAACACTCATACCGCCAGACCCCGGGCACCACGACTCCCACCCTACGCCTCTGTGGCCCCCAGGTCAGGACACTAGTAAGCAGATCATCTCACCTCATTGAACAGAAGCTCCCTCCTCTGTTGCTTGCGGAGGTCCATCTTTTTCACGGCCACCAGCTTGCCCGAGCTCCGGATCGTGGCGATGCACACAATTCCTGTGGACCCCTCGCCAATCTTTATGAAGTTCTCCAGGTAGGTTCTGGGGTCACCGGGGTCAACCACCATCTGCAACGCGGCTCGGAACTGCTCGTGCGACACCCGCTGTGGTTCTCTCTGCGGGGAACGGGGTTGCGCGGGGTTCTGCGGCTGGGGTTGCGGGGGCCGGGAGAGCTGGGGGTCGGAACTATGCTGGGCGAGGATCGCGTGGGAAGGCTTCTCCGGGGGCTTGGGTTTCGAATGGCCCTGTTGGGGCCGAGAAGACCCTCTATCCACTGGGCTTTTTGAATCCAGCTGCGCAGCGGAGCGAGAATCCGGCACCTATCGAGAATTATAATGAGGTCAGACACCAATCGGGGAGAAATAATCCTGCAGATCCGGAGAATGGGAAGTCAAGATGGCGGCTCCCATGGGGTTCTAATCCACATATATCACATGCATTAATACGATAAACATGGCTACGCGGGTTAATGAGCGTTAAAACTCACAGCGAGCAGCACGCGTTGTGTTACCTGGTGGCCCGTCCCTCGGCTAGGGTCTGTATCGGCCCTTGGGTAGGTGTTAAACGGTCGCCCCGCCTGCTGCGTCGGCTTTGTGGCCCGCTCGGTGGCCGAGGTGCCTGGTGTTTGTATGCTAGGCCCCGAGAGGGGCCGCTTGTCTCTGGGGGACTGCGGGCTGCCCTCGCCTCCTGCGTAAGCAGACTTTGGCCGGCGCTCCTCTTTGTCCCGTCTCGGCACTCTGTCCGGCGGCTCGCTGTAATCGCGGTCGGGCACCGAGAACTCCCGCTTTGCCTCTGTCCGGTCGTGTGAGCGCATGCCTCTGTTCTCAGGGGGCTTGGGATAGTCCGGTGGGGGCGGACGGTGTTTAGCGCTGGGCTCCTGCCCTCTTGGTTGTTGGGGGGCCGCCCTTTGTTCTTCCCTGTGCCTGTCCTTCGCCTGGTGCTCCGTCCGGCTCCTTTCCGACGCTCGGCCACCGTCCTCGCGTGGCTGCCTGGCACGTCTCTCGCTCGCGCCATTTTCCAGTGGGATCCGTTCATCGCGTGGGTGACACGGGGGGCTGTCTCTGCGCAGGGAGTTGGAGCGGCAAACGGACATGGTGTCAAACTCATCGAGGAGCCAGGCCAAGGAGCCGTCCCTGGACAGCTTGTTGCCGCGCACTATGGTCTGAAGGGAAACGGCCAAGAGTTAGCACTTTGGGGGCAACTAAAGAAAGGGAACGGGGAGATTAAACGGGAGCGGGTGGGGGCGCCCCCCGCGGCCGGGGACCCGGGGGTGGGAGGAGACCCGGGGGTGGGAGGAGACCCGGGGGTGGGAGGAGACCCACGGCCGGAGCCCTGCGGGTGGGATACCTGTCCATCTGAGGGTACGCACCTTCTGCGGGACGTGTGTAATGGTCGTGATGTACGCCGGGTCCACCAGCGGCTTGGGCCTCTTGGCCGACTCCTCGATCAGACTCTGCCATTGCCGAGGGAGTCCGATGAACTTCTGCTCCTGCTCGTCGAAGCCCGTGTGGACCCGGTGCTCGAAGTTCGAGGGCGCCGAGATCTCAACGCGCTTTTTCTTCTTGGCAAACATGGCTGCTAACGGACCTGCGCGAGACAACAGAGGCCCTGCGTGAACAAGGTGCAAAACCTCCCGGGAGCTTGCAATCCACGCCCAGCGACTTATTTCTCAGCGCGATATACATTATTACACAGTTTGTAGCCGTGAGCGAGAGCCCTCCGTGGCGTCACACGCCCCACATCACAGAAATCCAGTCCATTCGCATTATCACGTGACAGCGGGAAGAGACTTCTCGGCAATACATGAGATAAGACACGGGTATTACACAGCCCCCACCCCCGAGCATGTCACGGGTATTACACATCCCCCCCCGCAAGTCACGGGTATTACACATCCCCCCCCGCAAGTCACGGGTATTACACAGCCCCTACCCCCGAGCATGTCACGGGTATTATACAGCCCCCCCCCCCACAAGTCACGGGTATTACACAGCCCCCCCCCCCCCCCCGCAAGTCACGGGTATTACACAGCCGCCCCCCCCAGCAAGTACTTTGCTGGCACAGAGACCCCTGTTATTTTTATTAAAAAAGCCTTTAAGATTCATATTTAGAGGCGGAAACCGGATGAGGAGCAAAAAGGATCCATGAGAGTTCTGAGATGCGACCCGAATCTTCCCCTGGCCGCAGGGGCCACCGGACACAAAAATATTTCAGGGCAAAATTCAGATGCGCAACGTATTAAATAGCAAACGTGGGGTAAAGCTTTAGACGCCGCTTTACCACCACAGCAACCAATGAAATATTCCTGCCCCTCTCTCTCTCCCGCCCCCCCCTCTCCTAAAGGGCCGGCGTTCGTGGTTTGCTTTTTTACCCAACTAGGTGATTTGCTGTCTGTTTATAATAATAATAATAATAATAATAATAAACTACCCCGGCCGGCTGGGGGCAGAAACATGGGTTACGAGAGGAAAAGCTCCTGAAGCCCCAGACAGATCTGCCCGGGGGGGGGGGGGGCAAAGCTGACTGCAGCGCATGGAGATCCTCCAAGCTCTGCCTTTAATTAGTAACCGATTAACCGCATGCCTGAGCGGCCGGGCAGAGGAGGGCCGACTCGGACACGACCTCCGCACTCAGCACATGAGCAGGAGAGGCCGCTCCGCGCCCTCATACACCCCAAATAACAGCGCAGGGTCAGGAGAGGCCGCTCCGCGCCCCTCATACACCCCAAATACCAGCGCAGGGTCAGGAGAGGCCGCTCCACACCCCTCATACCCGCAAAAAACAGCGCAGGGTCAGGAGAGGCCGCTCCGCGCCCCTCATACACCCCAAATAACAGCGCAGGGTGAGGAGAGGCCGCTCCGCGCCCCTCATACACCCCAAATAACAGCGCAGGGTCAGGAGAGGCCGCTCCGCGCCCCTCATACACCCCAAATAACAGCGCAGGGTGAGGAGAGGCCGCTCCGCACCCCTCATACACCCCAAATAACAGCGCAGGGTCAGGAGAGGCCGCTCCGCACCCCTCATACACCCCAAATAACAGCGCAGGGTCAGGAGAGGCCGCTCCGCGCCCCTCATACACCCCGTGCGTTAGAAGATGTTGCGCACGCGATGCACAGATCCCTGCGGCTAGGAGTTGGCGTTTAGAGCCATTAAACAGGACCGGCGGGACGCAGCTGATTAGACGGAAGACACGAGCGCCGCAGACAGACTGCCGTTAATAGAGAAGTTGATTCATGGAACCGCCTTACAGCCTCCTAGAGTCATGGATCATGAGCTTGTCACGGGAGGGTTTGGGTGGTTCACAGGGAGCTAATAAACCATCAAACTCGGCACGTCTCACTACAAGCCTCAAAAGTCTGGGACACACCCGGCGTGCAAACCGACGGGGGACGTTTCACGAGGCCGCCGCCGCATACACGGCTCTCTGAGCTGCAGCCATGAAACACGCGCATCCACTCCGCGCATCCACTCCGCGCATCCACTCCGCGCATCCACTCCGCGCATCCACTCCGCGCATCCACTCCGCGCCGCGCCACTAGCCCAGGGCTGTCAGTGACTTCCTGCATAACATGGGGCAAAGCACGGTATACGGGGGAGGGGCACTCACCCTGACCATCGCTTGCACCTCCAGACACCATAGATCCACAAGACGAGGCGATAGAGGAGGAGGAGGGCAAGGCAAGGGCCGGCCAGGCGAGGATAGAAGCTGCAGACAGTAAAGTCTGTGGCCCCCAGCTTTCTATCCGGTGGTAAAGTCTGTGGCCCCCGGCTTTCTATCCGGTGGTAAAGTCTGTGGCCCCCAGCTTTCTATCCGGTGGTAAAGTCTGTGGCCCCCAGCTTTCTATCCGGTGGTAAAGCCTGTGGCCCCCGGCTTTCTATCCGGTGGTAAAGCCTGCAGCCCCCGGCTGTCTATCCGGTGGTAAAGTCTGTGGCCCCCAGCGGTCTATCCGGTGGTAAAGTCTGTGGCCCCCATCTGTCTATCCGGTGGTAAAGTCTGTGGCCCCCGGCTTTCTATCCGATGGTAAAGCCTGTGGCCCCCAGCTTTCTATCCGGTGGTAAAGCCTGCGGCCCCCGGCTGTCTATCCGGTGGTAAAGTCTGTGGCCCCCGGCTGTCTAGTGGCGAGTTTTCTGCGTGATGATAAAGTCCGTGGCGTCTGCTTCCTCACAGAGTCCCTACTAGTTTCAGGACGCCAGGGAGCTACTCCTCCCTTATCCATGGGAGGGACGGTGGAGGGGAGAGGAGGAGGGCGAGGAATCTGAGGCCGGGAAGATAAATATAAGGAGGGAGAGACGCTGATGAACCTCCTGAATAATGCAGGAGAGCAATAAATCGGGGATTCCTGTAACAGCAGGACAGTCCCCACTGGCTTACGCATACATACATACATACATACACAGACGCACATACAAACACACACAGACACATACATACACAGACACATACATACACATGCATATATACACAGACGCATACACACACACTCACACTCACACTCATGCACACACACCGGCTGCTTTACGGGTTATCCCAGATACTGAGCGTTCCCAAACCCTGCCACGGCTTGCACAGCTACACCCTGGCACCCGTCCACCCACCCCCCCGTGCCCAGCGAGTACAGTCCTGGCCCCCGTCTGCCCACTCCCAGCAGGTACAGTCCTGGCACCCGTCCGCCCGCTCCCAGCGGGTACAGTCCTGGCACCAAACTCAGCGCCTTCTAGAAAGTATGCGGGAGCCGCCAGGAAGCGGCCACGGGAAGGAGAGGCGTTCAGTAAACATGCCCCAACCTTCCTGCCGTCACGGGGGAATTACGCATTATCCCCCAGCAGCTGGGAGTTCATTCATCTCACTGTAAATAACCGGCCCCAGCGAGGGCCAGGCAGCTCCTGATGTACCCCCAGCCGGTGGCAATAAGGGGGGGAAAATCGGACATAACCACTATCAGCATGTAGCGCAGACACGCCACAAACACATTACAGCAACTCTCAGCAACGTAAGCGCCCACCGGCAGCACAAGGGTTACAGCTATGTCAGTATCCACCAGCAACTGAAGGGTTAATGATCTGTGTAGGGTGAGGGCTGATACAGGGTGTTGTAGGACATTCTCCAGGTGGGGGGGGGGTCAGGCATGTGAGGAATGTAAGAGGAGACAGCAGGGACCATCTCCAGACAGCCCCCCTAATCAGCCGGGGGTCTGTAACAGCCACACATCGAGACTAACCACATAACACGCGCACATTCACACACACACCGCGTAACACACGGACATTCCCGCACATTCACACACACCGCGTAACACGCGCACATTCACACACACCGCGTAACACGCGCACATTCTCACACACACCGCGTAACACAGGCGCATTCCCGCACACACACCGCTTAACACACGCACATTCCCCCCACGCACACCGCGTAACACGCGCACATTCTCACACACACCGCGTAACACAGGCGCATTCCCGCACACACACCGCGTAACACACGCACATTCCCCCCACGCACACCGCGTAACACGCGCACATTCCCGCACACACACACACTGTGTAACACACGCACATTCCCCCACACACACCGCGTAACACACGCACATTCCCCCACGCACACACCGCGTAACACTCGCACATTCCCCCCACGCACACCGCGTAACACGCGCACATTCCCCCACACACACCGCGTAACACACGGACATTCCCGCACACACACACCGCGTAACACGCGCACATTCACACACACCGCGTAACACGCGCACATTCACACACACACCGCGTAACACAGGCGCATTCCCGCACACACACCGCGTAACACACGCACATTCCCCCCACGCACACCGCGTAACACGCGCACATTCCCCCACACACACCGCGTAACACGCACACATTCCCGCACACACACACACTGTGTAACACACGCACATTCCCCCACACACACCGCGTAACACACGCACATTCCCCCACGCACACACCGCGTAACACTCGCACATTCCCCCCACGCACACCGCGTAACACGCGCACATTCCCCCACACACACCGCGTAACACGCGCACATTCCCCCACACACACCGCGTAACACGCGCACATTCCCGCACACACACACACACTGTGTAACACGCGCACATTCCCCCACACCCACACACCGCGTAACACGCGCACATTCCCCCACACCCACACACCGCGTAACACGCGCACATTCCCACACGCGGCGTAACACGCGCACATTCCCGCACACACAAACCGCGTAACACGCGCGCACACACGGCGTAAAACGCGCACATTCCCGCACACAACGTAACATGCACACACACACCGCATAACACGCACATTCCCGCACACACACACGGCGTAACACGCGCACATTCCCACACACGGGGTAACACGCGCACATTCCCACACACGGGGTAACACGCGCACATTCCCACACACGGGGTAACACGCGCACATTCCCACACACGGGGTAACACGCGCACATTCCCACACACGGGGTAACACGCGCACATTCCCACACACGGGGTAACACGCGCACATACGCAGCGCGTAACATGCACATTCTTGCACACTAACCACGTAACGCACATTCCTGCGCGCAGACACTAACCGCGTAACACGCACATTCCCGTGCACACAATATAAACGCACATTCATGCTCCATATGTTTCACAGACCAACGAGCAGCTCAGTCCACAAACAATACACGTGCGGTTTCAATCACTGGGGCGGTATAGGAGGGGCATTTTTCCCAGGAGCAGACACTACCAAGAAGACATGGAACTGTCTCCACTACTCTAGGCCAATAAACCGGCCCTGCTTCTGCCATTAATTCCTGTAGCCATACAACCCAACGCTTCATCGCACTGCCTGCTTAGTCCTCAGAATTACCCCCCCCCCGAGCTCCTCTCTTCCGTCGTCACTGACAGCACGGGGGCCTGGGTTGGGATTTTTATGTCCCAAATGCATTATCTTACATTTATCAACATTAAACTGCAGCTTCTGCGCACTCTGCCCCATTCTCCTAATATTAAACTGCAGCTTCTGCACTGCCCCCATACTGCTAACAGAAGCCTTCTCTCACCTTGGTTAGACGAGTGAGTTGGTTTGGGGGTAATACAGACCCTAGACGTCAGAAATGCCCCTGGAACTGCCCTGTCCAGGAAACTCTGTTAGACTGCGGGGTGTAAACGACGAGCCGACTCCATCATAACGCGTCCAGGAGGGGTATTAAGCACAAAGCCGATAACCACCCCCACGCCTTAAACGGTGTAAGCAGCAGATCTGTTCTGTGCCGGGGCTGCTGCCCGGCGGGGGCTTCCCTCCCAGCGGTGACCGCCTGACCCCGTACGGCGACAAACACTTTCACTCCGACAGCAGCAAGCGGCGCAGGACGCAGAATTGCTCGCTACAACAAAACCCGGGACACCTGCCAAACCAGCAGCCTAACTACCCCCTCCCCACGGCGACCAGGAAGCAAAAATGTGTGCGCATTCCATTCCCTTTCAGAACCTTCCATCAGCTTTAACACACACAGTAAGTGCAAGCTCTTAGGGTCAGAGCTTCCACTAGTGAGGATTCCACTCCCACCCGAAGGCCGTTCAGCACCGTGACGCTCCGTGTGTAAATAAAGACCCTCTTAACGGTCAGGTCTGTCTCCACGCGGATGATATCAAGGTCTGCGGAACGGCGGCGATTCCCAGGGGAAGCAGTCAAACAGCAAGCGATTCAATTAGAAGAACAGGGGAGAGCGCGGTGGCTGCAGTTTAATGTTATGAGAATGGGGGAGAGAGCACGGCAGCTGCAGTTTAATGTTAGGAGAATGTGGGAGAGCGCGGCAGTTTCATGTTAGGAGAATGGGGGAGAGAGCGGCAGTTTCATGTTAGGAGAATGTGGGAGAGCGCGGCAGTTTCATGTTAGGAGAATGAGGGAGAGCGCGGCAGTTTCATGTTAGGAGAATGGGGGAGAGAGCGGCAGTTTCATGTTAGGAGAATGGGGGAGAGAGCGCGGCAGTTTCATGTTAGGAGAATGGGGGACAGAACGCGGCAGCTGCAGTTTCATGTTAGGAGAATGGGGGAGAGCGCGCGGCAGTTTCACGTTAGGAGAATGGGGGACAGAACGCGGCAGTTTCATGTTAGGAGACTGGGGGAGAGAGCGCGGCAGCTGCAGTTTCATGTTGATAAGTGTAAAATTATGCATTTGGAACATAAAAATTGAGTGAGAGAAGAAAGAGACGGGACTGGAGAGACATTCAAATATATAAAGGGATTTAATAAAGGAACAGGAGGGAAATTTGTTTTAAAGGAGGAGAAAAGTTACAAGAGACCGGAATCCAACACTAGAGAGTCAGAGACTGAGATGGAATGGAAGGAGGTTTTACTTTACTGAGAGGGGGGTAGATACGTGGAACAGCCTCCCAGCAGAAGTGGTAGAGGGTAATACAGTGAGAGTATTAAACATGCATGGGATAGACATACGGCTCCTGAATCTAAGACGAGACCAACGGCCGATTGAAGTTTGAGTCTTTCCGGATTAGTCTGGGGCCGATCTGCCGGCAGGTTCCGGGTTTCTGTTTCTAGTTACATCCTTGGGGTAATTCCCGGCGACTCGGCTGCTGCCCTCGGCGTGGATGACAGGTGTGGGGGATGGGCTCGGCGGGTTGCACTTGTCTGCGGCCGGCGAGTCGTGGCTCGCACCGAGTCCTTACACAACGGGAGAAGCGGTGCGAGAGCTGCACCTGTTACACCCCGTCACTCCCAAGCCACGGGGGGAGGGGACAGCCGAACTTCCTGCCTCACCTGGGGCAGATGGAGGGGGCATTAACCCTCGTGATACCAGCAGCAGGGGATGCGGCATGAAGGGCGTCTGCTCGGGGCAAAAAGCAACGGGATTCTGCGCAGGCGCAACGGGGCAAAACCGGGGTAAGCGCGTTAACTGGATCAGGGAGCAGAACCATGCGCAGATCATCGGGACCAGTGTGACAGTGCTGAGCGCACCCCGCAAAGAGCCCGGCAGACTATCGCACCGGGTACAGCTATGTAATACCACCGGCAGCTCGGCTCCCATGAGCCACCCCAGGACGTCACATGACCCGCCAATAAATAAAAGCCCCAAACCTTAACTCTCAGCTCGCTAAAACATTCGCACCCCGTGTGAGCCAAAACCAACCGCACCTGCTGACCATCAGGACTGTGGCGCCGACCATCTACGGATCACCCTTACACATACTAAACATTCAGATTCCATCTGAGGAAGAGACCTCTGTGACACTGGAAAATGACTTTCACTAGGTTGAGCCAATAAAAGGAATGAAGTTCGCTAAAGGCTCCTGAGGAGGTGGGAACCCGTAAGTGAGTGAATAAAGGCCCACTTTGCCCCCGTAAGGGCAGCCGCCTCATTTAGCTAAATGTCCCAGGAGTTAATGAACCAAAGCGCAGAGAAGACCTTCGGCAACTGACCCCGGGCCAGGCCGCTCACCCATTCCGGGCTTCAATGCTTCGTAAAGTAACACAGATGCGCTTAATACCCCCGCCCGGTAAAACTGCCCTCTGCCATTACACAAATACTTCCCCCACCCCTCTTCTTGCCCTCTCACGCCCCGACAACCCCCTCCTCTTCTTGCCCTCTCACGCCCCGACAACCCCCCTCCTCTTCTTGCCCTCTCACGCCCCGACAACCCCCCTCCTCTTCTTGCCCTCTCACGCCCCGACAATCCCCCTCCCTCTGGTTTCTTACCCCTCACAACCCCCTCCTATTGCCCCATCTGCTCGCTGCCCGGGTGGTACCTGCCCCCGCACTCTCTTCTCACAGTCCTCCGGCCGCCGACGCCATGTTGTCCTAGAAGCTCCAATATCCGGGAATTCCCGACTCCCCTAGCGACCGCTGCATGGCAACGCCGCAAGCTTCCGCGGCACCGCCCCCTCATGCCAGGCGCACGCTCATTGGTCTAACCATCTGTCAGAAAGCGCTACCTTCCCAGCCAATGACAGCACTCGCGTCATGAAATCCGCGCGTTCCTATTAGTTGGAGCGGTTACTTACTTCAGGGATTCAGTGGGCACTGGGTAATCCATGCACTTAGCGTTGTGTCTTCGGCGCGGCGGGCGCTTGAGCGGGGAAACAACTTTACTCGGCGCTGTAGACGGGGTGACCCCATTTCCAGCGTTTCTCTTTTTAGAGACCATGAAGGCTTTTCGCTGAAGGCGATACCGTTTATTGGCCAACACAGAAGTTGTAAAGTTACCTGAGCATGCAGGGCCTCAGACGTCTCTTCATCGAATGGCTCAATTCATAAATTTTCACGCAAAAATATTCCAGTAAAGGGATATTTACGATTAACCCTTCTGTACCGAGACGTATTGTGAGGGTTATATGACCCCGTAACGCATTCATGTGCTCCGACGGCAGCCATCAGCATTTACGTGAAACACAGAATTAAAAGAATTTGTACCGCAAAGCATTGAAATTTAACGTTTCTTATAATATTGAGGAATTCATTAACTAATTTAATTACATTGTAGAAGAAGTAAGTAGAAGTGGATAAGGGTGTCTCGGTGGACGTTATCTACTTGGATTTTGCCGAGGCGTTTCACTCGGTTCCACACAATAGGTTAGAATTCAAACTGACAGAAATTGGTCTAGATGCAAATTCTTGTTCTTGGGTAGAACATTGGCTTAGTGATAGAGTAAAGAGAGTCATAAATGGTAATTTTTCAAGATGGACAAAAGCGCTAAGTGGTGTCCCTCAGGGGTCTGTTCTGGGGCCAATTTTATTCAACAAATTTATAAATGACCTGGCAATAGGCAAAAGTCATGTTTCTGTGTTTGCAGATGACACTAAACTCTGTAAAGTAATACAATGTGAGCGGGATATGACTTAGCTGCGGAGGGATTTAGATAGACCGGGGGGGCAGGCACACAAATGGCGGATTAAATTTAATGTAGATAAAAGCAAAGTTATGCACTTCGGGGTAAGGAACGCACAAGCAATTTACACCCTAAATGACTACCATTGAATTAAGGATAACGACAAATGAGAAGGATTTGGGAATTGTTATAGACAACAAACTCGGCAGCAATGTCGGTCAGCAGCTGCTAAGGCCAGTAAGGTATTGTCATGTATAAAAAGGGGTATCAATTCGCGGAATAAAAATATAATTTTGCCTCTTTATATATCAATGGTAAGGCCGCACCTTGAATATGCTGTGCAATTTTGGGCACCTATTCTAAAGCAGGATATTATAGCACTGGAAAAGGTGCAGAGGCGGCTACAAAATGAATAAAAGGAACGGAAGGTTAACTAATTTAAATCTGTTTAGAGAAACGGCACCTCGGAGGGGATATGATGGAATTATATAAATATATTCAGGGCTGGTATAAACCATTGTGTGGAAATCTATTTATAAACAGGACTACGCATAGGATGCGGAGTCATGCGTTTAGACTGGAAGAAAGGAGATTTAAGGCAGAGGAAAGGGTTTTTTACAATAAGGACATGGAATTCTCTGCCTGCAGAGGTAGTTTTATCAGACTCCATACAGACATTTAAACAGCAGCTGGATGAATTCCCGGCAAAAACATAACATTCAGGCATATAATTTTTAAATTATGGGGAAACAGCTTCTTGATCCGAGGAGAGATCTGCCATTCTGGGGTCATGAAGTATTTTTTTCCCCTAGTTTGTTGCAAAATTGGAAAGAGAAGGAGATCCAGCGAGTGTCCCATAATCAGATGGCTACCGTGGAAACAGATCCCAGCAAGTGTCCATAGACAGGCTACCATGGAGGAAGAGATCCAGCGAGTGCCCCTTGGTGATCACAGACAGACTACCACATAGAAAGAGATCCAGTGAGAGTCCTGTGGTGACCATAGACAGGTGGTTACCACATAGGAAGACATCCAGTGAGTGTCCCATGGCGATCACAGGCATGGTACCACAGAAGAATTCCAGACGGGGGAAAAGAGCACCCGACCGTCCTCACCGCTTGTCCTTAACCAGCCAAAAGTCATCAACTATTTGCCCGTTCTGGAGGAGAAAGATGGGCCATTTAGTGGCGGAGACATGACGTTTTGCTTGTTCTAAACACGAAGGAGGAGCGTGTACCTGATCGTCGGAGAGCTGCTGGATGTGAATGTGGGTCTTGTTGGTGATGGCGATCCGAGTGTATCCGTAATCTTCAACCCTGAGTGCGCTCCACGGCCGCTCCGAAGGGATGAAAGGATCCAGCCTTTCTTTACAGCCCTGGTGGGGGGAGATGATAGACATATGATGTGTTACAGGCTCCCTTATCACCCCAGACCCCGTTATGATGTGTTCCAGACCCATCCATGTGCTTACCGCAGACCCCGTTATGATGTGCACCGGAGCTCCAGGGTTTGTATATGGAGCTTCTGGGGATCCTTTATAAACCTGAAACAAATGAAGATTGACTAAATATTGGGGTTTTTGGGGAGATCCTCATCTACATGATAATAACCCTGAGGCAGGCAACAAGCTACATGAAATAGACTGGGTTTATTAGCCCTGTGGCAAATTGATTTGCAGAAATGCTAGTAGGTACGAAGCAAACTTATGGGACAGATAGTTGTGTGCAGATCTAAATCGTCTAGATTGTAAGTTCTTGGGAACAGGGCTCACTGCCTCTTTCAGGCTCAAGCAAGGGGATACTATGAATAATCCACTCACCGTGTGGTTGTACACTGGCCACAGCCGCTCGTAGGAGTGCTCATGTGCCCAGATCTCTAAATCTACCCCTGAAGAGAGAGACAGAGTGGAGTGAGGGGCAGAGATGGCATCTGTCATATGGCATTAACTGTCAAACCTGTCCCCTTCTGCTGGACTCAAACCCCCATCTTCAACTGGGGATTGATGGGAGTTTTAAATCAAGCCAAACCCATTATCCTGTTCCCCATCAATCCCAGCCAAACCATGAAATGTGCTACCCCTTGCTTCATATTCCAGAGCTCAGTTGTCCCTTCCCTGCCTGATGGCAGAGCGGCCTGTGACCCTATGAAACCAGGATTGGGTATAATACCGAATTTAAAGAACAGGTCCTCCAAACCGTACTGCCCACCAGGAAGGCCGGTGCGAACCTGAAAAGAGAGAGAGTGTTAGGAAACCTCTGTACCCAGATAGAGAGCCCTATTTTCAGAAAGAGAAAGTGAAGAACCCTTGTGGGGAGTACAGAGAGAGAATGCTGGAAACAAATGACCTCTTCCCCGTCCATCTCTGTCCCTATCTTTGTTGATAACCCCCCCCGTGCCCTTAATCGGGGGTCCTCACCACACTCTCATGCTGCACGCAGTCGTCCTGGTCATTGTTGGAGCAGTACATGGGACGGTGACCCATCGTGATAATCCAGGGCCGCTCCAATCGCCAAGACGGTCTGGTGGCCTCCTGCAGGGAGAAGATCCAGAAATGTAAACTTCTAACAAACTGCTCTCCATTGCATCTTAAGAGCTTTCCGCTTATCGTTGCCAACTCACACGGCTACAAGTATTTCTCACCTGAAGAAGAGGCCCCTGCGGCCCTGAAAGCTAATGTTACTCTATATCTTTTTCCACGTATAAAAAGGTATTTACTTTAACTGAAGTTTAACGCTTCTGGATTTTTGCCCTCAGTGTTCCTCTGGCTCAATCGCCTTCCTCCAATTCTGGACTTGGTTTACTAACCTGAAGATCTCTCTGCAGCCATTTAAACTGCTCCCCGACCAGCTCCTTCCCGTACTTTGGGTAGAAATAAACCTCCGTGGAGAGCGAGATGATGTGTGCAGGGCCCAGGTCCCAGCTGGGGAGACAAGACAAGGTAAGTAGCCGGGACATTGAGAACATGCGCCTGGTTTTCTAAAACACACAGTCCCAAATCCCCTGCCGTGGAGCGTCACGTAACATTCCTCATGTCTCTCATCGCTCACTGATGTCCCACGTGCGCTAATGTCGAGCTGCCCGGGGATGATTAGTGATGTCATACCCTGAGCTTGCTGTGTATGACCTAGTTTTTTTTTTTTATTGTCAACAGGCCAGTCACGGGTTGGAACTGGTTAAGTTTCCCCTGTTTGTGATTGTGCTCTATAGACGTGGCTGATGTCACAGCTGAGACCACCTCACCTGTACCACAGACCCTCGGTGTCACCCGGCATCGTGAAACGGTTACGGTAATTGGAGAAGTTACTGAAAAACAAGACTTAGATTAGACCAACCGGCAGCAAAAAAACATGCAGAACCGGGGTGCGAGCCACGCATACGGGAAGCCTGGGTGAGGATATAGAAGCGTGTTTTATGGATACAGATATGGAAGTGATACTCACTAGGCCTCTTCGTGGTTTCCTGGGCAAGTCATGTAGGGAACGTACGCTGCCACTGACTCAATCTGCCGCATAAACTCATCGCCCACTCGAGCGTTATCCTGGAAGGGGTGGTAGGGATACAGGTAGTTACTGAGTGTTGACATTTAATGAGTAAAGATGCCGTCTGGTAGGTCTGATGCCACGTGAGTGCGAGTGGCCTCCCTTTAGTGGGGCGAGCCACCTATGAGTGGGCTGGACCCCAAATGAATGTGGTTGGACTCCAGTGCTTACCTTGTCCATGTCATATGCAAAGTCTCCTGTAAGAGAGAAAAAGTGAGGCAGTGAACCTTAAATTCACCTTAACCATGGCACATGCTGACACCGAAGCCCACACTTACCAACGTGAAGTATGGCGTCATACATGTCCATCTGCGTGTCTTTCTGGAGCCGAGACAAGGACTGGGCGTTCTCGTTTCCCATATCCCCAAACACAGCCAGACGTGGACCCCACGACGAACCGCCTAGAGTAGCTCGGAAGTAAAACGTGGGGCTCCAACCACGCTCGCTGCCACAATGATAAACTGAAAGAGAGGGGTAAGTACGAGCCAGAAAGGTGAGTGAGCAAGCCGAGTATGATTGGTCCATACAAAGATTATTACACAGAGAGCGCAATAAATCTGCTTAAATGCACCAATCAGAAAGGCAGTGCCAGTTTTTTGTTGTTATTGTTGGTGGAAAGGCTTGGCACACTTTGAGTTCCGGGTAATAAGGGAGTGAGTAATGTCTGACGTGGCTCGTTATAATCCGGACAAAATGCCTCCGCACACAGCGCAGTTACCATAACGTCGCCCAGATTCCCCCAACAACCCACAAATCAAGGTCCAGACGCACAACGTATATCTTCTCACCGTATCTCCCGCCGGGTCGGAGGTCACGCAGGGTGACTCTGTGAATGTACATGGACCGGCGCATCCAGCCTCCATCCACAAACTGGCTGGCATTGCCATACGCTGTCGTGTTGAAGGAGGGTGGCCCTGGCAGGGCGCTGTACTCCACTATAGAGGGGGTCCAGCTATATGTCGTCCAGGTCACAGTCATGGAATTGGGGTCACCTGAGCAGAGGAGACAGTGTGAAGGCAGTAGCTACAGGGTGGGTGAGCAGGGAGGGCTGCAACGTTGCACTCACCGGTGAGGGACAGATGGACCTGTTCTGGTTGTTCTCTGACAATGTCCACACCGCTCACCCACGGCAGAGACAGAATTAGAAGCCTGACAGCAGCAACCAGCATCTTCGCACGTGGAATACAGGAGCGTTAAGACCTGCGACGTCCACTAAACAGCGATACGCTATGGATCTGTCTCCTAACGTGCGTGATCGCTGCACACGGAGAAAAAGTCCCACAAGATGATTTCCACGAGAAGACCCTGTGGAGTTCAACTTGAATCTTATAATCAGAAGTCAACTTCCTTATATCAAAGTGTATTCTGTGTACCTTGTTTGATATGGAGCCATGGACCCGCCGGGTCCCTACTGGTCACCCGTTAGCAGACCGTCCAGGTCACTATGACAGATCCCAGTCGATCACCAGTTAGCAGACCGTCCAGGTCACTATGACAGATCCCAGTCAATCACCAGTTAGCAGACCGTCCAGGTCACTATGACAGATCCCAGTCAATCACCAGTTAGCAGACCGTCCAGGTCACTATGACAGATCCCAGTCGATCACCAGTTAGCAGACCGTCCAGGACACTATGACAGATCCCAGTCGATCACCAGTTAGCAGACCGTCCAGGACACTATGACAGATCCCAGTCGATCACCAGTTAGCAGACCGTCCAGGTCACTATGACAGATCCCAGTCGATCACCGGCTGTCCAAACAGGGAAACAGACTGACCAACTTATCAGCTGACTGAGACGGAAACAAAACAAAGGGGAAGAGCCAGGATCCTGCGGTGGCCTCCACTCTGCCTTCTTGTGGCATCAGCAAGTAATGCACCAGTACAGTCATCAGACATCCTATACTATTATGCGGAGGGCAGTTGGGGCAATTGAACCTATGATTTGAGGAACATTGGTCCACTAGCAGTGTTTGTGTTGTAGCATGGATGCTGTGGGTCACCTGGGAACAGGTTACCTACAGCTCTCAGCAGGATGGTGTAATGAGTAAAGTTTGGAGTTTGTTTGACGTACTGAGTGATAAAACCCGCGATAGTCAGGTGTTTGAGGATCCTGGTCACTATAAATTTAATGGTGGCCATTGCCATCTGATTGACCTCGTCAGCAAAGTCTGAAGCCAAATGATGCCGTATTCTATGTAGATCTTGGAGCTGGACATGGCATTAGGGGGGAAGCTTGGATGTCTCTCGGAGTTGGTAGGTTTTAACTGAGCGTCTGGAATTAGAATAAGAGGGAGATGGAACGTGGTAGTGAATTCCAGAGACGCGGCAAAGTCCTAAATAAAGGAGCGTGAATAGGGGATACCGGTAGAAGAGAGACGCAAGTCATGGGAAGAACGGAGAGGGCGAGTGTATTGGCACGTAAGAGCAGATATATAGATACAGTTGTTCCGGACTCTATAGGTCAAACATTGATGCGCATGTAGAGTTTGTTAAAGGCATTGAGATGTTCCTCAGGAGTTTTGGGACAATGTTCCGAGGCGTCAAAATTCCTCAACGGCGCTGAGGGATACTGATCCAAAACGACAGGGCGCATCTGCTCAAGGTGGTGCAAACGTGTTCTGAGTCTAAGGGGACGGTTACTTCTCCAGACAGGGGCGCTGGGCATAAAATTCTTTAATTTACACTGCACCAAAAATGATTCAAACTATATTTTCGTTTGTTTTTTGGTCCGTTTATTTCCTGATTCAGATTTTTTTTAATTCAGAAACATAATTTGTTGTCAAGCGCTTTCGCTCAACATCTCTCTACCTTCCCCGACAACCTCTTCTGTGTATCAGCTTCTTGTTCCGCAGGATTGTTCTGGCCTCCATCGCACCAGAGGGGACAACCTTTCCCTCATTCCTCCAATTAGGGGGCGGTCCGCGTGGGAAGAGGTCAGAATAATGCAGCGGAGAGCCGGGAGCAGCAGTCCGGCACATAAGGAGAAACAGAGACACGGAAGTGGTTGTCGGTAAAGGTAGGGGGAGAATGTGAGTGAACGCGAGAAAAAAAAAAAAAGCTTCTAATTTTCTTCTTACTTTTTGTTTCATTGGGAACCCCCTTCTAGTTTTCAGACACTTGTATGAATTGATTGCAACACAAAGCTGTACTTAATAAACCGCAAATATATCAAAGCAATGTTTTATTTCATCCCTCGGGTTTCCATTTATTGAAAGTCAGGTGTTTGTTAAATAACCTGCGGGGTCCCAGATTACCCCAATGCTGACCGCAACTGTAAAAAGCCCTTCCAACCCCCAAAAATACTGAACTTGAGTAACTGCACCCCACCAGAGGCTCTGAACAGGTAGAACCGACCTCCTGGCATTCAGAATACGGTGATTTCAGAAATAAACGAGAATATTTGGGATCTGTGAAATGTCATGTTTTCGAGGAGGAGCAGGAAAGGCATTTACACATCGAGCTTTAGAGCCAGTGAGTGCGAATAATAAAGGCTTCCCCCACCAGCTGGGAGAGCGCACACGCAAACATTTACACGTCTGACGATGACACAGCAGGCTGACTGCACCAATCTGCGGTTACAAACTGCCCCATTGGGGGCTTCCTGCCAGGAAGCAATGCCCCATATACCCCCAGGAGGCTGAGGCACAGAACATTACTAGGTTTTCTTTTTGACATGGGCACAGTCATATTTGCCCCTAACCACCTTGAGTTTCACCCCAGGCAGGTCCTGCGTACGGCCTCCCTCCACCAGGACGATGTTGTGTTCTTGGAGGTTGTGGCCCTCCCCGGGAATGAAGCACACCACCTCTTTGCCGTTGCTTAGCCGCACGCGAGCGCACTTGCGATTGGCAGAGTTTGGTTTCTTCGGCTTCCGGATCATGGTTTTGAGCACAACGCCCTTGAGCTGAGGGCGGCCAAACGTGGGTCCCAGTTTTGGAGGTGGAGGCTTTGGCCTGCCCGCACGGTGCATCTGGTTCAGGGTGGCCATGGTCCGAGATTCCAGGGGGGCAGGAATCTGGAGACTCCTCTGGGTGCCAAACCGGAGCATTGAGAGGCCTGCGAAGAACAAGCAAGTAAACAAAGTCAGTACACGGAGGGGTTTCCCCGGATTATGAAATGCTTAAAGGGATCCGCAGCCTTCAGCAGGTAGAGCCAGTGTCGGTGCACAACGTGGCCCTCAGGTGTATGATGTGTTTATCTTTAAAAGGCCCGTTTAATGTCCCAGGCAGTCTATTTTCTAGGTGCTTTAACAGCTTAGTGACCTTAGGACATACTATTACGTCCTATAAACCAGCCCCAAGATGATATAGGACAGTACGTCTTATGGATTTCAAACTGGCAAGGAGGTTTCTCTGGCGGTACACGGGAGATCAGGGTGTTATTAGTCAGCCTGGGGTCTCCCCTGATTGTCAGCATCGCTAGCTTCCCACTGACCAATCCGGTGTGACGGTGCTCACCATGAGGGATCTCCAGTTTAAAAGAAAATATTGGTGAAAACCCATTGCCCCTCCCACAAGAAATAGATATATTAAAAAAAAACAAAAAAAAACCTCTGTTGCCACCAAGCCAAAAAAGCCACATGGCAGGAGGGGAAGGAGTTGGGGGGTACAGAAAGGGCCATATGTGTATGGGGGGATACTGCACCTCAGTATTTGCAATGGAAACACCCCATAAGTTAAAGTGACCACTCAGCATTAAAGCGTCCCTTTGGGGCCCTCGCTGCCACTGACTCACCCAAACGCCACGGCGCGGCGGCCAAGCTCAGGATCCCAGAACCGGACATCTCGGGGCAGGAGACGGTCACCTGGGGAGGAGAGACAGAGAGGGTGCGTGACACACGTATCTCTACTCCTATACACAGAGAGCCAAGTATATACTCAGCTCTGTACACATTCATATCACGCCGACTAGCGTCATACAGAGAGATATATATATATATATTTTAATATCACGCCGATTAGCGTCATACAGAGAGATATATAATAATATCACCCGACTAGCGTCATACAGAGAGATATATATATTAATATCACGCCGATTAGCGTCATACAGAGAAATATATATTAATATCACGCCGATTAGCGTCATACAGAGATATATAATAATATCACCCCGATTAGCGTCATGCAGAGATATATATATTAATATCACGCCGATTAGCGTCATACAGAGAGATATATAATAATAATATCACCCCGATTAGCGTCATGCAGAGATATTAATATCACGCCGATTAGCGTTATACAGAGAGATATATATTAATACATACTTACAACGCTCACCTCATACGTGTAGGCCATTACCAGAAAATACCATTACCCAACTGTCAGCCTCACTCGAACCTCTCTTACCTTCCATGTTAACCCTTTCCTGCCCAGACACAGCAGCCTCTTTTTACAACAACACACTTGCTTCATCCCTCGACACCATAGCTCCAATTACTACAAGTTACCCCCGACAATTTAAACGCCAACCATGGCATACCAAAACCACACGGTATCTTCAGAAGTGCTGCCGCACAGCTGAGCGCTACTTCAGAAAATCAAAATCCAGCGAAGACTTTACTCATTATAAATTCATGCTTCACACCTACAACTCTGCCCTCTCTCTCGCCAAACAGCTCTACTTCTCCACTCTCATATCCTCTCTTTCTTCCAACCCACGACGCCTTTTTTCTACTTTCAACTCCCTTCTCTGTCCCTCCACACCCACACCACAAACCTCTCTCACTGCCCAAGATCTTGCTACCTACTTCAAAGAGAAGATCGAGACTATTAGAAAAGACCTCTCTTCCTTACAACTCCCTCCTACACCACTCACCACCACCCTCTCTACTCCTACTATACTAACTGCCTTTTCCCCTACAACCAAAGAAGAGATAGCCACTCTTCTTTCTTCCTCTCACCCAACAACCTGTCCCCTTGACCCCATCCCTTCACACCTCACAAAGTCTCTATGTCCATCCCTTGGTCCATCACTTACCCACCTATTCAATCTTTCTCTGTCATCTGGATCTGTACCATCTGCCTTCAAGCATGCGCTAATCACACCAATTCTAAAGAATCCTTCCTCAGACCCCGTCTGTTTGACTAACTACCGCCCTATCTCTCTGCTTCCTTTTACCTCTAAGCTGCTTGAACGGATTGTGTACAATCGCCTCACTAACTTCCTCTCCTCTAATTCCCTCCTTGACCCTCTACAGTCTGGTTTCAAACCCCTTCACTCTACTGAAACAGCTCTAACAAAAGTCTCCAATGACTTGCTCTCTGCCAAAGCTAAAGGTCACTACTCTATTCTAATTCTACTGGATCTCTCTGCTGCTTTCGATACTGTTGATCACCACCTTCTTCTTGACTCACTTGCTTCTATGGGCATTCGAGATGCAGCTCTCTCCTGGATCTCCTCATATCTGTCTAACCGTTCCTTCTCTGTCAACTTCTCAGGCAACACATCTTCGCCCCTTCCACTTTCGGTTGGTGTCCCCCAAGGTTCAGTCCTTGGCCCTCTGCTGTTCTCTCTTTATACTTCCTCTCTTGGCAAACTAATCAACTCATTTGGCCTCCAGTATAACCTATATGCAGATGATACCCAAATCTACCTGTCTTCTCCTGATCTCTCTCCATCTCTCATGTCCCGGATCACCAGCTGCTTGTCTACTATTTCTTCATGGATGTCACAACACTACCTGAAACTTAATCTTTCTAAAACGGAACTCATTATCTTCCCTCCCTCCATCTCCACTCCACTACCTGAATTCTCTATCACCATTAACAACACGACTATCTCTCCTACTAACCAGGCCCGATGCCTTGGGGTCATCCTTGACTCAAACCTCTCCTTCATCCCTCACATTCAGTCCCTCGCCAGATCCTGCCGCCTGCACCTAAAAAACATCTCTCGTATCCGCCCATTCCTCACCCAAGAATCCACAAAAACTCTGGTTCATTCACTTATTTCCCGTCTTGACTACTGCAACACTCTTCTGGTTGGCATTCCACTGTCTCGACTCTCTCCACTACAGTCTATCCTTAATGCCGCTGCTAGGCTCATCTTCCTTGCACGTCGCTCCTCTTCTGCTTCCCCCCTCTGTGAAACCCTCCACTGGCTTCCGATTACCTTTAGAATTAAATTTAAGATCCTGGTACTGACATATAAGGCCATCCACAATACCGCTCCTCCGTACATTTCTGACCTCATTAGCAAATACTCTCCTACTCGATCCCTACGTTCCTCCCATGGGCTAAGGCTCTCCTCCTCACTCATCACCTCTTCCTTTTCCCGTCTACAAGATTTCACTCGAGCTGCCCCATATCTCTGGAATCTACTCACAAGGAACCTTCAGAATTCACCCTCCCTCCCGACATTCAAGAAACATCTAAAAACCCACTTCTTCAGAGAAGCATACCATCTTAGCTGCTAGAACATCCTTGTCATTGATACCCCCACCATACCTCTCACCCTTTCTCTATGCCTTATGTTTATCACCCCATTTTCCCTCTAGATTGTAAGCTTGCGAGCAGGGCTCTCTCCACCAAATGTATCGGTTTGTCTTAGTCTGTCAATTCTTGTCTTGTCATATCCCTTGAATTTATGTATTGTATTAAGCGCTGCGTAAACTGTTGGCGCTATATAAATAAAAGATAATAATAATAATAATAATTAATATCACGCCGATTAGCGTTATACAGAGAGATATATAATAATATCACCCCGATTAGCGTCATGCAGAGATATATATTAATATCACGCTGATTAGCGTTATACAGAGAGATATATATTAATATCACGCCGATTAGCGTTATACAGAGATACACACGTATCTCTACTCCTATACACAGAGAGCCAAGTATATACTCAGCGCTGTACACATTCATATCACGCCGACTAGCGTCATACAGAGAGATATATATATATATATTTTAATATCACGCCGATTAGCGTCATACAGAGAGATATATAATAATATCACCCGACTAGCGTCATACAGAGAGATATATATATTAATATCACGCCGATTAGCGTCATACAGAGAAATATATATTAATATCACGCCGATTAGCGTCATACAGAGATATATAATAATATCACCCCGATTAGCGTCATGCAGAGATATATATATTAATATCACGCCGATTAGCGTCATACAGAGAGATATATAATAATAATATCACCCCGATTAGCGTCATGCAGAGATATTAATATCACGCCGATTAGCGTTATACAGAGAGATATATATTAATATCACGCCGATTAGCGTTATACAGAGAGATATATAATAATATCACCCCGATTAGCGTCATGCAGAGATATATATTAATATCACGCTGATTAGCGTTATACAGAGAGATATATATTAATATCACGCTGATTAGCGTCATGCAGAGAGATATATATTAATATCACCCCGATTAGCGTCATGCAGAGATATATATTAATATCACGCTGATTAGCGTTATACAGAGAGATATATATTAATATCACGCCGATTAGCGTTATACAGAGAGATATATAATATCACCCCGATTAGCGTCATGCAGAGATATATATTAATATCACGCTGATTAGCGTCATGCAGAGAGATATATATTACTAAACCCCCCCGATTAGCGTCATGCAGATATATATATTAATATCACGCTGATTAGCGTTATACAGAGATATATTAATATCACGCTGATTAGCGTTATACAGAGAGATATATAATAATATCACCCAGATTAGCATCATGCAGAGAGATATATATTAATATCACGCTGATTAGCGTCATGCAGAGAGATATATATTAATATCACCCCGATTAGCGTCATGCAGAGAGATATATATATTATCACGCCAATTAGCGTTATACAGAGAGATATATATTAATATCACGCCAATTAGCGTCATGCAGAGAGATATATATATTAATATCACCCCGATTAGCGTCATGCAGAGAGATATATATATTAATATCACGCCGATTAGCGTTATACAGAGAGATATATAATAATATCACCCAGATTAGCATCATGCAGAGAGATATATATTAATATCACGCTGATTAGCGTCATGCAGAGAGATATATATTAATATCACCCCGATTAGCGTCATGCAGAGAGATATATATATTATCACGCCAATTAGCGTTATCCAGAGAGATATATATTAATATCACGCCAATTAGCGTCATGCAGAGAGATATATATATTAATATCACCCCGATTAGCGTCATGCAGAGAGATATATATATTAATATCACGCCGATTAGCGTTATACAGAGAGATATATAATAATATCACCCAGATTAGCATCATGCAGAGAGATATATATTAATATCACGCTGATTAGCGTCATGCAGAGAGATATATAATAATATCACCCCGACTAGCGTCATGCAGAGAGATATATATATTAATATCACCCCGATTAGCGTCATGCAGATATATATATTAATATCACGCCGATTAGCATCATACAGAGAGATATATAATAATATCACCCCGATTAGCGTCATGCAGATATATATATTAATATCACGCCGATTAGCATCATACAGAGAGATATATAATAATATCACCCCGATTAGCGTCATGCAGAGAGATATATATATTAATATCACGCTGATTAGCGTCATACAGATACATATATATATATTTTTTTTTTTCACAATGTTAGCGTCAGAGATATATAGATAGATATATATTTTTTTTTCACAATGTTAGCGTCAGAGATATATAGATAGATATATATGTATTATCACACCGATTAGCGTCATACAGAGAGAAGTCTCATATTAGAATTGAAGTTATTGTTATAAAGAGATATTAACTTCACCCTGATTAGCGATCTATATTTTATAGTCTATTAACAGTTATTATAACTACGCTGAGAATTCACCTTCAACTGCCCAGCTTCCAAAGCGCCATGTGAAGCCACTTCCGGGTCACATGACTAGGAGGTGGGGCTGACTCACAGCGAGGCGTGGATTACACGGAAGGAAAGAGAGGTAAATTATTGGAGCGGAGCTCAATTTCCCCCGAGAGACCAAATATACCCCCCAGCCACTGAGTATTAACCCCTGAGAGAGACTACATATACCCCCAGCCACTGAGTATAACCCCTGAGAGAGACTACATATACCCCCAGCCACTGAGTATAACCCCTGAGAGAGACTACATATACCCCCCACTGAATATTAACCCCTGAGAGAGACTACATATACCCCCAGCCACTGAGTATAACCCCTGAGAGAGACTACATATACCCCCAGCCACTGAGTATAACCCCTGAGAGAGACTACATATACCCCCAGCCACTGAGTATAACCCCTGAGAGAGACTACATATACCCCCAGCCACTGAGTATAACCCCTGAGAGAGACTACATATACCCCCAGCCACTGAGTATAAACCCTGAGAGAGCATATAAACCCTCAGCCACGGAGCATTAACCCCTGAGACAGCAGATATACCCCCAGCCACGGAGCTTTAACCCCTGAGACAGCAGATATACCCCCAGCCACGGAGCATTAATCCCTGAGAGAGCAGGTTTACCCCCAGCCACGGAGCATTAACCCCTGAGACAGCAGAAATACCCCCAGCCAAGGAGCATTAACCCCTGAGAGAGCAGTCACTGATAATATATGTTAGAGATCACAGATATACCCCCACACTGAGAAATAGCCCCAGGCAGTAATAAATAGCCGCAGAGTTATAGACCTCGGAGAAATAATGATGCAGGGTCCTGGCAAGCGTATGAATGCCGCGGGCTACCGGTGCCGGACGGCCACAGAAAGCAGCTTTCACCGTCCAATCACCCGCTGCGTTCACAATATCCACCTGCTGCTACAACATATTTATACTGCCTCTTAACTGTGATGCATAGCGGCCAACAATCCTGAATTTCCGAGGAAACTCCCAACTGGTTTTCCTACTCATCTGTCATGATGTTTGGGTTTGTCGCATGTGGGCAGAATGTCTGCTCTGTACGCGATTTATACGATAAGCGATGGAAACGATTTATACGATATGCGACCTATATGATTTATACTATTAGTTTCGAGTATCGCTCTCCATGCTGGGGCGAGTTGTCTTTCTCGCTTCATGTTGGGTACGTTTGGGGCGAGCGCCGTGATTTGCCAGCTAACTGCCCTCTCTTCCCAGACGGCCCGGCGGGGGGCTTCGGCATGGGTCACCCGCTCTCCACGGTACGGTTCGATCTGGAGCCTCTGCCGGATGACCTCCTCCTCCTTATCCTGAGTTACCTGCCTCCCCGGGAGCTGGCCGCGCGGTGCAGGGCTGTGAGCCGCCGCTGGAAGAGGCTGGTGGACTCTCCGTTCCTGTGGAGGCTGAAGTGTGAGCGTGAGCGCAGGGCGGACGTGTTGGAGGCTTCCCACACCTGCACCTCCTTCCCCTGGCCGCGAGTTTGTCTGAAGAACCCTTTCGCACGGAACCTGCTGCGAAACCCGTTCGGCGCAGGTGAAAAGAGGGGTCTGCGGGGTATCAGCCCCTCCCAGGATCTTTTGCCCTGAAAGCAGGGGCAGGAAGGACCAGCTGACGAGTGATCATCTTCAGTATAGGAGGTGTAGAGATGAGTAAAGGTGCTGGCAGCGACCAATCAGTGCAGGTGAAGCAGCCTCCCAGCAGAGGTGGTAGAGGGTAATACAGTGAGGGTATTAAACATGCATGGGATAGACATACGGCTCCTGAATCTAAGAGGAGACCGACGACTGATTAAGGTTTGAGTCTTTACAGACTAGACGGGGGCCGACCTGCTGGAAAATTCTGTTTGCGTGTTTCCTTTTCTCTGTAGAGGGACTTCGGCACTGGGAGGTGACGCACGGAGGGGACGGCTGGACTGTTGAGGATAATAAATCCCCCCTGGATGGGGCAGAGAGCCAGAAATGCTTCGTCACGTCTTATTTGTAAGTATTATTACCCAAAGAGTGAGCGTGACCGGTAACCACGGGAGGAGCAAAGACCAGACCGGGGGCCGATCTGCCGGCAGGGTCTGTGTTTCTGTCTGACGCTCTGCTGTCCGTCTGTCTCCCCGCAGCTGGTGTGTGAAGACGCAGCTCGTTGACCTTCTGGAATCAGGGCTGTGGGATCATTACCTGGATGTCCACCAGCCGCCTATCTGCATCTCCGACTGGTCAGTTCCTCCCCCCGACGCTCGTCCCGGTTATTATATTCCATACGGCAAATCCAAGCGTCCGCTGCAGCCGGCCGGCCTCGTCCCGGGAGGGAACTGCGCTGCAGCTGCCACTGCAGACGGAGCCCCCCAGACGTGGAGGTCACTTCAGCCACCTCCCCGGGGCACCAATGACGCTTTATACATAACCACTACTCACCTGTCCGGTTGGCGCCGTTACTAAACCGTCTCCTCGCTCCTGCAGGTACGGCGGCAGGGAAGACTGCGGCTGTGTTTATCAAATGAAGGTTGAACTCCTCGCTGCCGACAGACAGACGGCCATAAAAGTGTTTGAGAGCAACCCAGAGCCGGTCCCGCAGTGGAATGACCAGAGCTACACGCAGGTACCGGCGGAAGGCAGGGCGCCGTCTGTCCCGTTCATAATTCATGCACCCGTCGTTACCTGATGGGACGCCCCCTCCCCCGTCACGATTGCGCTCGTGCGATTAACTGATGGAGTCCCCGCCAGTAGATCCGGCTTTTGACGTCGTCTTCCGTCCGAGTAACGAGTCTTCCTCCCACTTCAGGTTTCTTACGTTTTCCAAAACTACGGCCCCGGCGTGCGGTTCGTCCGGTTCTCGCACCGGGGGAAGGACACGCAGTTCTGGAAGGGTTGGTACGGAGCGCGAATCACCAACTCCTCCGTCACCGTCCGGATCGCCACCAACCTGGCTGAGAACCGCGAGTCCGGAACCGAAGGACCGACAGCGCCCGGGGAGCTTCCCAGTGGAGAACCCGGCGCACCCTGGACATGTTAACGGCGCTCGATCCCGGCAGAAATTGTGAACGGGGCAGAATTTTACCTGATTGATGGGTTTGGATATTCAGCGGGATCAGGCTCTTCAAACGCTGCGTTTGGTAACAAAAATGTTACATTCAGCAGCGAAAGGTGGGACAGCAGCTTTACAGGTAGAGCCGTAATCTCTGCCCTCTGATATTAATGCGCTTTATGAGATAATAGAAATAAAGTTTTATGTACAGAGGTTTGAAGCGTTTGATTGGCTGCTGCTGTTTTTGGGGGTTATTAAAGAGGGGCTTTCCAGTAGCATTGGGGAACGTACAGGAAGGATGGGGGGAGAAATGGAGGAGCGGATCCAGGGAGTGGCATGTGCCAGTACTACTTAAACATGCGCCACCAACGGGTACATCCCCGGCAACCGTCATTGATAAATAGACGTGAAGACGGGTGACTATACCGGCTGGATGGGTTAAGGCGTTGGGGCCCACAACGGCATCCATTACCCAGAGATGTGTGCCAATCAGCACCTGTCTAATATATATAAGAGCCAATCAGCTATTGGCCTAGGGGTCGCTGTATGGGGAGGGGTCATCATGTGGACCCCTGCGGCCCCGTTACTCAGCGCTGTATTGGTTCTGGACGGGTATTGGATTTATTATATTTTTATTATTATAGAAAACACAAATTTATCCTCAGAATCACAAATAAAACTTGGATCTCATCAGATCCCGATAAACAGGGCCTTGTCAGGTTATGAGCCTGTTTATTGGGACTGGTGCTGCAAATATGGGGTTGTTGTTAGTTATAGTGGGGGCTACCCTTGGCCTTTTGTAATGTGCCAGTATGGGGGGGTTCAGTGGCTTCGGCTCCGTTTAATCCGTTTCGGCCTCCAGATTCAGGGTTTTGTGTACTCTGTTGTCATAGTGACACTTCCGATCCTATTCTGGGAACCTCCTGCATCCTTCGTTCTGATTTGTCGGTTCATATGCTCGAAGCTCCTCTCTATGAATTTTTTCCGCGTACAACCCCAGCCCTGGTATCGGATTGGCTGCTACATGCGACGCGCTAGTCGTACGCGCTGTGATTGGTCCTTTTCTCATGCATCTCCTCGTTGATTGGTCTCTTTGAGTGAAAGTTGTTCTACCCCGTGCTGTCATTTGTGTTTTGGTCCCGTGTCAGGCTGCCCTACCGCTGATTGGAGTTTCTATGGCGCTGGATGTCTTCCCATTCGTGTGATTGGCTGTTCTGGCCGTCAGTGCCGCACTGGGTGTAGGAAGATGGCGGCGCGCATGCTGCTGCGGGTGTCTGTCAGGTCATGGTGCCGGCGGGCGCTGAGCACCGGGGACTCAGGGCCCCGGAGTCGCCTGTATGAACATGTGCGGGAGGGCTATAGTGCGCGGCCCCGGCTGGACATGGACTCGCTGAGCCGGGACCTGGAGGCGGCAGAACGCGAACTGCGGGACCGGAAAGCTGGAGGAGACCCGGGGGAGCTGCGGGTAACGGTAGGTACAACGGAAGAGAGAGTCTTCCGTTTATGTTTGCCCAGTGCCTCTCTAAAATCCGCGTGCCCTCTGTCTTCTCCCCTGATGGATTTGGTTGGGTGACCCATCTCCCCCTGTCATCCCCCTCCTCCCCCGGTCTCCGCCTCTTCCCGGGTGACACCCCCTCCTCCCCCTGTCTCCGCCTCTTCCCGGGTGACACCCCCTCCTCCCCCTGTCTCCGCCTCTTCCCGGGTGACCTCCCTGTCTCCTGTGTTCCAGCTCCAGATGTGGGAGAAGCTGCAGAGTCTCCAGGCCGAGATTCACAAACTGGAGGAGGAGAAATCTCAGATCGCTAAAGAAGTCAAGAATCTGGTGGTGAGTGAGGAGCGTCGGCCGGGACCTGGGTGCCACCGCTCGGGTCTCGCAAGGCCTGTCTGTGGCCCCCCGTGGCCCCCGCGTGTCCCATCTCACGCTTCCCAGACGTGTCGGGTTCTGATCTCTTCTTGTTTGCTTGCAGTTGGCGCACGGGCAGCAGAGTCTGCAGACGGTAAGTCCCCCACGGAGCTGCTGGCTGGAGCGCGTCGGGGCCGGCTGGAGCGCGTCGGGGCCGGCTGGGTGAATGTGGCCTGTTAGGTGGGAGAAGCTTCTCTCAGGGGTCTAGATGTCTCTATGATTTTGAGTTCTGGTCCTCCAGGGTCAGCCTGAGCAGTCACCAGAATCCTGTAGGTTTTGTGTTCTCCTGCCTGCCCCCCCTCTTGCCCCCTGGCCCTCCCCTCTTGCCCCCTGGCCCTCCCCTCTTGCCCCCTCGCTGTGAGACGGGGCTGATGTCGGTGCGTTGAAGGCTTTTCCTTGATTTGTCATCCACTCCGCTGACTCTACTCCCCGTTCAGCTCCCGAGATATTTATCCATCAGGAAGAGAGGGAAAGAGATCCGATCGCAGCTCAACGGCCTCTACGAGCAGGAGACCGACGTGGAGAGAGCCTTTTACTGCCGCGCGCTGCGGCTACCCAACAGAACCCACCCGGACACCGTGAGTATCGGCCCCCATCCGGCCCGTCTGGTCACACGTCCATCCCATGCATCCTCTGATCATCCTCCGTGTTTTTCCTCCCCAGCCCGTCGGAGATGAGAGCCGCGCTCGGGTCCTGGACGTGGTCGGCTCCAGGCCTGGTAAGGATGATGGGGTTTGGAGTCGTCGGGGATTTTCAGACACTGACTTCCATTTTTTTGCTGCTCTTCCAGAGTTTGGTTTTGAAGCCCGCGGCCATCTCCAGATCGGAGAAGATTTGGATATTATCCGGCAGAGGTGCGACCCGCGGCCCCCCCGTCCTATCCCCCCCCCCCCCGCCTCTCCCTCCTTCATTCTCTCTTCTCGTCTGACTTTTGCTGCGGCTTTAAATGAAGCGGAAATAAAAAGATTAAAAAAACGGAATTAAAATATATTATTGTGGGGGGGGCTGCTTTTTGGGGGGGTTTTTTTGGTATTTTTACTAAGATCCAAACCTTTACGCCGGGGCTGCTTTATATTCCAGCGAATACCGTCTTTCCCTCGTTGCTGTTTGTATCTGTTCCCCAGTTCCAGGCATCTACTACCCGCCCCCCCCATCATATAAATGGCAGCGGGGGGCCTGTCATCCACACTTCCACCACTAGGTGGCCCCTACATAGCGTTCATCCTCTTCACCTGTCCCAAGAGGTACCGAGTCAGCATCGCCCCCCTCTGTATTATCTACAAACATAGAACCCGCCGGCAGATCGGCCCCCTCCGGCCCCCGCCTAGTCTGTAACGACTCAAACCTTAATCCGTCGTCGGTCTCGATTCAGGAGCCGTATGTCTATCCCATGCATGTTTAATACCCTCACTGTATTACCCTCTACCACCTCTGCTGGGAGGCTGTTCCACTTATCTGCCACCCTCTCAGTAAAGTAAAACCTCCTTCCGTTCCAAGCTTCTGGCCCTCTAGTTCTAGAATTACAAGAAATAATTAGTTATCTGCGTCATCTTTTCATCCTCATGGCTGCGCGCGCCAGGCTTTTTCGTGTTCTGTATGTTATGCCGGTGAGTGCGTGTTGCGTGTTCCGTGTTCGCGTGGGACTCGTGTCTCATTAGCTGATGGAGCCCTGAGGCAGTTTCCAGGAGTCACCGCGTAGCTGCCGTGCGTCACCCTCTGTCGCGGGACGGGGGGGGGGGGGGTGTTGGCTAAAATCCAGGAGATGATTAGAAGGGTATCTAGAAAATCCGGGGGGTAAGAATGTGGGGGTGAAAACTGTCGGGGGGCACAAAACAGTTCTGGGCCCATGTTCTAGGGGCACAGAATTAACCCCGTGTCTGCTCGGACTCTGTTTATTAACCCTTCGCTATCTTCTGTGCAGACGCCTCTCCCATGTCTCCGGGCACCGCTCCTACTACCTCCGTGGCGCGGGCTCCATGTTGCAGTACGCGCTCGTCAACTTCACGATTAACAAACTGATGAAAAAGGTAACTGCAGCTTGGCGAGTGCGTCACCAGAGCGAGCGCTCACTCACCGCATGTCTCTCCCACAGGGATTCATCCCGATGTCTGTCCCGGACATGCTGAGAGGAGCTGTGTTTGTGAGTAAAGACTGTCTGTCCCCAGCTCCGCCATCACTGTTTGCCCCGGCACTGTCTGTCTCCTGCCCCCCCCCCCCCCCCGGCACTGTCTGTCTCCGGCCCCCCCCCCCGGCACTGTCTGCCCCTCTCATCCCGTCTCCCTTCTTGCCCCGCTCTCCCAGGAAGGCTGTGGGATGCAGCCGACGGCTCACAGCTCCCAAGTCTATAACCTGGATCCTGCGCAGCATCCGGATCTAAACCTGGCCGGGACCTCGGAGGTCGGAATCGCCGGTGAGTCTCGCTCTGCGTCTGTCTGGCTCTCTCGCTCTGCGTCTGTCTGGCTCTCTCGCTCTGCGTCTGTCTGGCTCTCTCGCTCTGCGTCTGTCTGGCTCTCTCGCTCTGCGTCTGTCTGGCTCTCTCGCTCTGCGTCTGTCTGGCTCTCTCGCTCTGCGTCTGGCTGGCCCTCTCGCTCTGCGTCTGTCTGGCCCTCTCGCTCTGCGTCTGTCTGGCCCTCTCGCTCTGCGTCTGTCTGGCCCTCTCGCTCTGCGTCTGTCTGGCCCTCTCGCTCTGCGTCTGTCTGGCTCTCTCGCTCTGCGTCTGTCTGGCTCTCTCGCTCTGCGTCTGGCTGGCTCTCTCGCTCTGCGTCTGGCTGGCTCTCTCGCTCTGCGTCTGGCTGGCTCTCTCGCTCTGCGTCTGGCTGGCTCTCTCGCTCTGCGTCTGGCTGGCTCTCTCGCTCTGCGTCTGGCTGGCCCTCTCGCTCTGCGTCTGTCTGGCCCTCTCGCTCTGCGTCTGTCTGGCCCTCTCGCTCTGCGTCTGTCTGGCCCTCTCGCTCTGCGTCTGTCTGGCCCTCTCGCTCTGCGTCTGTCTGGCCCTCTCGCTCTGCGTCTGTCTGGCCCTCTCGCTCTGCGTCTGTCTGGCCCTCTCGCTCTGCGTCTGTCTGGCTCTCTCGCTCTGCGTCTGTCTGGCTCTCTCGCTCTGCGTCTGTCTGGCTCTCTCGCTCTGCGTCTGGCTGGCTCTCTCGCTCTGCGTCTGGCTGGCTCTCTCGCTCTGCGTCTGTCTGGCTCTCTCGCTCGGCGTCTGTCTGGCTCTCTCGCTCGGCGTCTGTCTGGCTCTCTCGCTCGGCGTCTGGCTGGCTCTCTCGCTCGGCGTCTGGCTGGCTCTCTCGCTCGGCGTCTGGCTGGCTCTCTCGCTCTGCGTCTGGCTGGCTCTCTCGCTCTGCGTCTGTCTGGCTCTCTCGCTCTGCGTCTGGCTGGCTCTCTCGCTCTGCGTCTGGCTGGCTCTCTCGCTCTGCGTCTGGCTGGCTCTCTCGCTCTGCGTCTGGCTGGCTCTCTCGCTCTGCGTCTGGCTGGCTCTCTCGCTCTGCGTCTGGCTGGCTCTCTCGCTCTGCGTCTGGCTGGCTCTCTCGCTCTGCGTCTGGCTGGCTCTCTCGCTCTGCGTCTGTCTCTCTCGCTCTGCGTCTGTCTGGCTCTCTCGCTCTGCGTCTGGCTGGCTCTCTCGCTCTGCGTCTGGCTGGCTCTCTCGCTCTGCGTCTGGCTGGCTCTCTCGCTCTGCGTCTGGCTGGCTCTCTCGCTCTGCGTCTGGCTGGCTCTCTCGCTCTGCGTCTGGCTGGCTCTCTCGCTCTGCGTCTGTCTCTCTCGCTCTGCGTCTGTCTGGCTCTCTCGCTCTGCGTCTGGCTGGCTCTCTCGCTCTGCGTCTGGCTGGCTCTCTCGCTCTGCGTCTGGCTGGCTCTCTCGCTCTGCGTCTGGCTGGCTCTCTCGCTCTGCGTCTGGCTGGCTCTCTCGCTCTGCGTCTGTCTCCATGGCTGTTTGTGTGAGTATTAGCAATGTCCTGCTCTCTCTTACAGGGTACTTCATGGACCATGCGCAGATGTTGTCGGACCTCCCGGTCAGGTGAGTGCCCCCCCATTCTGTTACCCTCTGAACACGGGGTGGGGGCAGTTCATAGAGAAAGCCCCCTTGTGATAGGGAGTTTGTCTCGCTCGCCTTTCTGATGTCTCTTTTTGACTCCTGCGTGTCTCCGTAGGACGGTTTGCTGCAGCACCTGTTACAGGGCAGAGACCGACACGGGCCGCGAGACGTGGGGTCTTTACAGAGTTCACCACTTTACTAAGGTTAGCTTTGCCCCCCCCCTGCCTGCCCCATCAGCCCGGACCCCCTTCCTGTTTCTACCCCTCTCGTTGCTCCCTCCCCAGGTGGAGATGTTCGGGGTTACGGCGAACGAGAGCGGAGAGGAGAGTCAGAGGCTGCTGGATGAGTTCCTGCAAGTGCAGAAAGAGATCTTCTCCGAGCTCGGTCTGCATTTCAAGTGAGTGTTGGCACGGGCGGGGCGCGGGCGGCGTGTTGGTGGGGTGTTGGCGCGGGCGGGGCACGGGCGGAGTGTTGGCGGGGCGCGGGCGGAGTGTTGGCGGGGCGCGGGCGGAGTGTTGGCGGGGCGCGGGCGGAGTGTTGGCGGGTCGCGGGCGGAGTGTTGGCGCGGGCGGAGTGTTGGTGGGGCGCGGGCGGAGTGTTGGCGGGGCGCGGGCGGAGTGTTGGCGCGGGCGGAGTGTTGGTGGGGCGCGGGCGGAGTGTTGGCGGGGCGCGGGCGGAGTGTTGGCGCGGGGCGAGGACGGGGGGTTATTATTCGTATTACTTCTCTCTCTGTGATCTCATTCTGTTCAGGGTCCTGGAGATGCCGACCCTGGAGCTGGGGCTGCCGGCGTATAGGAAATACGACATCGAAGCCTGGATGCCGGGCCGCCAGTGTTACGGGGAGGTGGGGGACCTGGGCCACGTGTGTGGGGGGGTGATCTGGGCCACGTGTGTCGACGGGGGGGGGCCTGTAATTTGGGTTATTTCCGAGGTTCTTAACGTTTCTCTCTGTTTTCTAGATTTCCAGCGCATCAAACTGTACCGACTACCAGAGCCGGCGCCTGAACATCATGTACCGGGGCCCGGGGGGGGAGCTGCGCCACGCGCACACCGTGAGTTCACACTAACAGGCGGGGTTTCTGCCGCTGCTGGGCCGTGGGAAAGACCCGCTAACCACACTCTCCTCTCGCAGGTTAACGGCACGGCCTGCGCCGTCCCGCGCCTCCTCATCGCCATTCTGGAGTCTAACCAGTTAAAGGTGAGTTTCTGTGAGTCTGTCCGTAACCCGCTGCCTGTCCTCACGCGGCTCCCGCTACCCACGCGGCTCTCTGTCTCTGGCCTGGCTATGTGTGTCTCTCTCTCGTAGCCTGGCTTACTGCCTCTCTCTCGCTCGCACTCTCTCTCGCACTCACACTCACTCTCTGTTTGTGCAGGATGGCAGAGTGCGTGTCCCCGAAGTCTTGCGGCCTCTCATGGGAATGGACGTCATTGAGAGACCGAGCTACAGCCCTGCGAAATATATCGGCCCGAACCAGAGGAAAGCGGAGGGACTGGATCCGTGAGGTCGGGGCTGGTGGGACTGGTGGAGCAAACAATGCAGGCCTGGAGATGGAGCCCTGAGCGGGGTGGGCATCAGAGGCCACAGGAGTACGATGGGGGCTTTAAATGCCCCTCTGTGAGCGTGAGTCTATGGCCGCCTCTGCCTGCGCTGTCTCCCTCCTCTGCCTGCGCTGCGGCCGTCTCATCCGGATCGGGCGCCCCGGGCGATTTTCCCGTGCAGGTGGCAGATGGGGGCCGGGGGCCCAGAACTTTCCACACAAAAGAGACACAATAGGGAGCGCCGTCCACCTGCCAACCACCGTCCTGACAATAGCGGGTAATTGGCGGGTGTGTGAGTGCCGCGGGGCATTAACCTCTAAACAGCTGGAACCTTTTTAATTAAACTTTGTATAATAAATAAAGTGCACTCGCTGAGTAAACACTCTCGTCCTCGTTAACCCTTCTCAGCCCCGAGGCGTTAAACCTCCACGTCCCTGACTGCCTGCGCCCCCCCGTATACACGCTGACTGCCTGCGCCCCCCCCTATACACACTGCCTGCCTGCGCACCCCCCGTATACACGCTGACTGCCTGCGACCCCCCCCTCCGTATACACGCTGACTGCCTGCGCCCCCCCCCGTATACACGCTGACTGCCTGCGCCCCCCCCTCCGTATACACGCTGACTGCCTGCGCCCCCCCCCCTCCGTATACACGCTGACTGCCTGTGCCCCCCCCCCGTATACACGCTGACTGCCTGCGCCCCCCCCCTCCGTATACACGCTGGCTGCCTGCGCACCCCCCGTATACTCGCTGACTGACTGCCTGCGCCCCCCCCCCCGTATACACGCTGACTGACTGCGCGGTGTGTATACTGTGGGCAGAGGGTATAAAGTCCAAGCCAGGCTTTCTGCATGAAAACAATCGCTTAACCCCTTCAGTCCCGGGGGTTATAACCAAAGGGCCAAAATCTGTTTTGTCATTGTTACCGTGTGTCTGTTAACCCATGATTGCCCCTTTCCTGTACTCGATGAAGCCGCACAAATTACTCGTGAGTTCGGGAGAGGGGGGGGCCTTCTTTTAAAATCGAAGAAATGCATAAAACATAATAATTGGCGATAGTAGATGAAAAAAAAAAAAGTATACTAAAATAGAAAAAGTAATTTTGCCTAAATTTTCTTCTATGCTGTAAGCTCCGCAGCCGATCGACGAGCCGAGTTCAGTAACGTCTCCGGATTCCATTCGCACCCCAAATACACCGAGGGCCACGTCCACGCTTTACGTATTACCCCGTATTACATATTTCTGGGTTTAGGGGATTTGGGGGTAGTGATTTTTGTTACAGATAGAGGAAGGGCTAAGGGGCACTTTTTTGGGGGGTTAATCTTTTCTTGCTCTCCTTTATGATCTGTGCTGATCACAATGTGATCAGCAAGCAGGGGCTGCTATCCTGCGCTGCCGCTTGCAGTAATTGGAATCAACCAGCAGGGATGCAATGGGAGATTCCAACTGGGTCGAAAAAGACCCTGCTGCGGCGCTCCTCTCTTCAAGTGAAATTCTGGGGGGCGTCAGCAGTGACACCAACCGAAGGGAGCGCCGATAACGCCGTCAGGCCTTCCATCTACCGGTGCTCGGGGCAAGCGCTGTTACACGCGATCAGTCGGCAGGGAGCCTGCAATGGAGAGAGTCCAGGCTGATGATCTCCTGTGTAGCGGGACGTTCCTGTCACTGCAACAAAGTCAGGACGTACCTGTACGTCGTACTGGGCTTCTTGCTACAAGTGTTGAGGCTGCACAGGTGCCCCGTGGCAAGGCTGTCCGCTCTGTGATTGTGTTTTTTACCCCAGGCAGTTTTTGCCACCAGCGTTACTCTCCCTTCATTACATCACGTGATGTCAGATTACTTTGTATAGCACCAGCAGACGCCGTAGCGCTGTTCCCACGGGAAGAGTGAAAATAAATAGCATTAAAGCTGACAGAGTTATTGTGTTAAAACAGACTGGGATGGGAGGAGAAGGCGGCTCTGCTCCCAGGAGCTTACAATCTATTTGGTGGGTGAGATGGCGGCAGAGCGTTGACTGGGACCGTCTTACCGTTCTTTTGTCCTAAGAGCTGTATTTGGCATCTTCCGAAAACTAACCCCCCCCCCATGTACTGGGAGACCCGGGGGTCTTCAGCAGTAACACATTAGGTTCATAGGAAGTGCATGCTTATTCCTCCCCGTTGGTAGATATGCAGACTATATTATAACCAGTTATTGGGGCTGGTAGAGGGTAATACAGTGAGGGTATTAAACACGCATGGGATAGACATACGGCTCCTGAATCTAAGACGAGACCAACGACTGATTAAGGTTTGAGTCTTTACAGCGGGAGAAACGGGGGGCCGGATGGGGCCGATCTGCCGGCAGGGTCCGGGTTTTTCTCCCTCGCCCCAATATACATAGAGTGTTTTATTGCCCCCCGGGGGTATGAGCTGTGGGGTGGGACGCGCTCCCTCTGCTCTGGTGACTGTTTCCGCCCCAGGCTCCCAGTCCGTTGTCTCGTTGCCATCTGCAGGCGCTCCGTCTGCTCTGACGACATCGGCCGCTCTCATGCCAGCTATTTAAGCTGCGGCTCAGGAGACGCTGCAGGTAAAGGTCCGTCGGAGCAGCGACAGCCGCGCACGCTCAAACCCCCCCGCACACGCCCGCCGCTCACCCACCACATCCCCCGCCGCCGGATTATCCACAGAGAGAGGATGGCGTCTGCCGCGGGGTGGCTGCTCCTGGCTGTCTGTGTGCACGGTAAGTCCTGAGGGGTAACGCAGCGGGTGTCACCGGATCAGAAGCACCCCGTAGGACCTGCGCAGTCGGGGGGCTTCGTTACTGACCCCAATCTCAATGGGGAGGAATTTCTTGCTATTCCCAGGAGACCTCCTCACCAGGTGAGACTGGCCGGGCCGGAGGACACCTTGTCGTTATCCCGGGAGACCCTCTCTTACGCAGCGCGATTATTAGCTATTTAATAATTAGTATAGCTCCGCCGTATTCCGTAGCGCTGTACAACGGGTAAACACGACATAACCGGTCACCTAAAGCAATTCGACAGAAAGGACAGGCGGGAAGGGAAATCTTCCCCGAAGTCCTTAATAATGAAAGAGGGTATGGGGGGGTAATTAATATAATGACATCATCCAGCCTGGAGTGTGGGGCATTTAACCCTTTGGGATATTTCAGGACCTCAGCGAGCGCCCAACATCACCTTCCCCCTAAAGTTTCATCTTCCGAGGAAGAAAGAATTTTACCGACAAATGCTTTTTTCCCCCTCAAAATATTCTCTCTGCAGAAGTGAAATGTACAAAACTTCCCTGCTAAACATTTTTACTGTACTGGGGGGGATAAGTGGAACAGCCTCCCAGCAGAGGTGGTAGAGGGTAATACAGTGAGGGAATGTAAACATGCATGGGATAGACATACGGCTCCTGAATCTAAGACGAGACCAACGACTGATTAAGGTTTGAGAAATGGGCAGACCAGACGGGGGCCGAATGGGGCCGATCTGCCAGCAGCTTCTATGTTTCATTACAATAACCCCTTATATTTCCCTCCAGCCTCTGCTGTCCCCCTCTCCACCCAGCTCTCCGAGGAAGAGGAGAAGGTAAGAAACGGCCCCAAAGTAATTGCCCCAAAGTAACTGCCCCGAGCCTAGCCGTGAACCGACGGGTTCTTCTAACCCCTTGAGTGCAAAAGGATTGCACACCTAGCTTTGACTGGAAGACAAAGGGTGGATAACACGATTGACTCCATGTGCGACTTATGAAATTACCCAAAAACCCCTTTTTTTGACCCGTCGTTCCCCTCGTCCGGCTCGTCCCACCCAGCGGTGGAGATTTACTAAGCTGCATGATGTCGTCCGCCACGTATATGGAACGTATAGGCGGAGCGGGGGGGTCCGGTGGGAAATTCTGTCCAAATATCGCTTTAAAAATAAATTGGCTTTTTTCTCCCAATTAATGGGATTTCCAGTCCGGCTCCCCGTAACCGGTGGCGACCGGCGGCATCTTTACAGCAGCCGTAAAGCAATCTAGTAAGTGTATTGTGGTGCAGCGCGGCGGGGGTTAATTAACCGATATTGTCTGTTTACCGTTTAGGTGACGCGGTGCATCAGGGAGGTCCTGGCCGAATCGCTCACCGTGGCCGGCGCGGGGCGAGTGAGCAGCCACTGCCTGCGGATCCTGAGGGAAGGTATGAGAAAAAAAACTCGCAAAGTCAAAAATTTACACTTTTCTGCCCCAAATCGAGGTCTGCCTGGGGCTCCTCGCACCTCTCAAGAGGGAGTCCCGGTGGTCTCACCAGGGCCGTAAGAAGGGTGAGGCGAGAGAGGCAGTCGCCTCGGGCGCAGCTACGAGGGGGGCGCACAGCCGCCCAATCACAATCCCCCTCTGTGTGTAAGAGCAGTGTAGGTATATGTGTGTTTGTAAGCTGGTGTGTGTATCTGTATGTGTATATCTGTGTGTAAGGGCAGTGTGTGTGTGTGTGTGTGTGTGTGTAAGGGCAGTGTATGTGTGTGTAAGGGCAGTGTATGTGTGTGTAAGGGCAGTGTATGTGTATGTGTGTGTTTATGGGCAGGTGTGTGTAAGGGCAGTGTAAATAAAATAATTAGGTGGGGGGGCACAATTTTCCATTCTTGCCTCGGGCGCAAAAAGAGCTAACTACGGCTCTGGGTCTGACCCCGGCGTTTCCCGGCATTACTGCCAAGGCCCCTGTGTTTAAAGCCCCCATCTGTTGCTCCATTTTATGAAACCAACGTAGAAAACGAGAATAAATTCACAGAATATCTTTTTTTATGTATTATATTTTTTTTTTTTCTGCGACCCTTAAAAACGTATCGACCTCAGCTAAAGTCAAGTTCTTCTCTCGGGGTAATAAGGCTGTCGGGGTGTTAAGGCTGTCGGGGTGTTAAGGCTCTCGGGGTAATAAGGCTCTCGGGGTGATAAGGCTCTCGGGGTGATAAGGCTCTCGGGGTAATAAGGCTCTCGGGGTAATAAGGCTCTCGGGGTGATAAGGCTCTCGGGGTAATAAGGCTCTCGGGGTGATAAGGCTCTCGGGGTAATAAGGCTCTCGGGGTGTTAAGGCTCTCGGGGTAATAAGGCTCTCGGGGTGATAAGGCTCTCGGGGTAATAAATGCCTCCTCTGTTTGTTTTCAGACGAGCGCATCGTCTCGATTCTCCGTCACCAGCACCTGCTGAGAGAGCTGGAAGGTTTAACCCACGAAGGTATTAGCGGAGGACGCGATACTCATCCTCTCCCAGCTCCCCTCTTTATCGCTCTATCTGCCCCCCCCGATACTCCCTCCCTTGCATCCCCTCGCCTTCCTCTTCCTCCCCTTTGTGTTGTCGCATCCCGCGGGGGTGTGGGGGGGGGGGAGTTCCTTCTCACAACCTCTGTTTGGGTTACAGGAGAGACTCAGCCGGGGAGGACGGAGAGCAGCGAGGAGGAAGAGCTCAGGAAGAGAGACGGGACCGCCAAGAGAGGGACGGAGAGCGAAGGCTCCAGAGACCACCAGGAAACGAGAGAGTTTGAGAAGATTGAGAAGGTCGAGGTAAAGGAGAAGGAACACAAGGAGTCGGCAGAAGAGAAGGATTCGGAGCAGCTGGCTGAGGGTGATGAGGATGAAGAGAAGAGAAGCCCCTCTGTGAAGAGGGAGGAGAAGAGAAGCTCTGGGAAGGGAGAGTCCAGGAGACGCTTCAGCGATGAAGACAGCTCGGAAGAAGACGAGGCAGACAGAGGGTTCCACGGGAACGGCCACGGGTGGCATCACAGCGACCACGAGGACTGGGAGGACAAGAGAGCGTCCCAGAAGAGGATGGCGAGAGACCCCAGCGACGATGAGACAGCCCAGTTTGAGTCCGAGAACAGGGGCTTAAAATTCTTCAACTCCAAGAGCCACACGCACCGGGAAGCCAAGAGACACTTCAGCCCCGGAGAGCCGGCCTCGGAAAGGCACCGTTACAACGGGCGGCCGGGGGGCCACGGTCAGCGGGAGGAGGAGGAGGAGGAGGAGGAGGAGAGGGAGCTGGAGGAGATGGAGGAGCGAGAGGAACGCAAAGAAGAGGTGAGGAGGAAGCGGCACCGAAGCTTGCGCATGCGCGGCTTCCCTCTCTTAGTCTGGCTTTCCTCCCCGTCTATTTATTATCTCTTATAATGTTTAATTTCAGGGCTGTCCCCGAGGGCCGCAGACAGGCCGGGAATTCCGTGCATCCCTGTCTGAGGACGATTAGTTTAATAAATATCTCTTCGAGGCGCCTGCGCTAGGTCCGGGACATCCAGAGACCGCGGTCTGTTTGTGGCCCCCAAGGGCCCGAGCTGCGCAGTCCTGAACTGGTTTCTTGCTCTCTGGCCTCCTCTTTCCCGGCTTCTCACCCCTTTCCCTGCCGTCTCCGGATGTTTCCTCTTCACGCCTCTCCCGGCGCTCTCGCCACCTCTTTGTCGGCAGTCCCTTCTCATCATGACTCTTCATACAGTATAGTGGGCAGCGAGGCCCCCAACTTGCCATCAGCCTTGTGGCCCTCAGAGAGCCACCTAATCGCTGGCACAGCGGGCCCTTTTATACTGGAGGTAAATGAACGCAAGCGTCAGGAACGTGTCCATGTGGCATTTATTGAAATGTATTTCCGATAGAGTTCCCCTTTACAGAAAGGCTCTCCTAATCACACCACTAACTGCAGGCGACTCTTCTAACGGCCTCTGCGCGGAACAGATCAGGAAGCGTTAGCCTTGCACTAGTTTATAAAACATTTCTCTTTGGAGGATGACCGGGGACGGCGGCCCCTGACAGGGGAGCTAAGCCTGCGATTTAAGGCGTGATTAGGTGAAGTCACGAGACCCGATTGCGACCGCATTTTACAGTCTGTTGTGTTTCGGTCTGCAGGAAGAGGATCTGCAGGAGCTGGAAAAAGAGCTGCGGAGAGCTGCGGAGAGACTGCAGGAGCTGCACCACGGGTGACACCGCCACGGGCGACACCACCACGGGCGACACGGGGGGTTAACCCTCGCTCTTCCTGTACATACCATACCTTCTCTTCTTCAGATGATCTTGCAGCTGGTGCAGGATGGGGCAGATTGGGGTGGGATGGGGCGTGATGGGGCATATTGGGGTGTGTTGGGGCGGGACGGGGCAGATTGGGGCGGGACGGAGCTGGGTCGCTTCTCTTTTCCATAGTTTTGCTGTTTAGGCCGGCTCTTCGTGAAATGTTTTGCTTTTGATACCCAATAAAATCGAACCATGAAACCAGATCCACGTCGGGGGTCCCGAGAATCACTGATGCCGTTTTGGGGGGCTGCGTTACGGAAAGAGATGGTCTGGGTTAGAATCACCGGCCCTCCCCATTAATCTCCTCCGGCAGGGAAGGGGCAGCAGGCTGAGTCCGTCACCAGTCGCAGGAGACACTGGGGGTGCGGAGGTTAAAGTAGGGATTGCAGGCCCGGTTTTTCTTGTAAGGGGCCGGTAAGGCTGACTCTTTGGACCAGCGCTCGGCGGTTACCGGCCCACGCAAGTCGGGCGACTCCTCTGCTGGACGCTCCGGGGTCCTGGGGGCTTCTCTGTGGGGGTTCACTGGGGGTCCCTCGCCGGCAGCCAGGACTTTGTCCACATGTGAAAGCAAAGCAGGGAAGAACTCAGGGACCCCCTCGTAGCCTGTGAGATAGAGAAACGCAGAACATGAGGGCCCCCCAAAAACATTCAGGGGCCGGCTGGGAATTCAGCCCCTCGTCACTCAACCTGCCCAATAAGTGGCAGCAGGACCATGTTACCCCCCCCCCCCCCACCGAGCAAAAGCCTCCAGCCTCTCCCCAGATGCCTCCATACCGCCTTCCCCGCCATCTTATGCTGGGATTCTAGTTAAAGCCCAACCCTCCCCTTCATGTATCCTCTAGAGTGCAAGCTCTTCAGATCAAGCCTGTCCATGGCTTCTAGTCATTCTAATTCATTTTGTACATCGCTATGGAATATGGGGGCAGCGAGGCTTCTTTTCATACCCGGGAAGGCATTGACGTCGATAACGGCGCACCGGCCGCTCTGCGTGTCCACGATCAAATCCACTCCAAAGAGAGACATCTCGAGAGCGCTCCGCAGCCCTCGCACCACGCGATTCACCACCTCGCCCGGCGGGGGGCGCACCTCGGGACACGGGGTGGTCTGCAAAGAGACGGCAGCAAAGCGTAGCGTTCAGAAACGTTTACCCCGGAGAGTCGGAAAAATCAGGACAGCAGGACAGGAATCGGGGAGGAAGAAGCTCACCTGGGACAGGTGCGAACACGACTCGGCCTTGGAGACGTCGTGGCTGTTGAAGAAAATCGTCCTCTGATCTGAAAATCAAACAGAAGCTTTATCAGCTTTCGCTGCCAAAAAAACGTACATTTACACCAATAGGAGGGTAGCGGGGGCCGCTCACCTGTCTGCCCCGGGGGGAAGTTCCGCACCGAGGGTCTCTGCACCATGAAATGCTCCGACCCCACCACAAACACCTTGTACAGCGCCGCGCTGTGATTGATGAAGCTTTGCAGGAGGCAGGGGGGCGTCACGTCGCTCAAACCGTCCTCGTTAAAAATGAGGGACATCTGTAAGTTATATGGGGACAGACACGCCATGAACACGTAATCAGGAACACGTAATCAGGAACAAGCCATGAACACGTAATCAGGAACATGTAATCAGAAACAAGCCATGAACACGTAATCAGGAACAAGCCATGAACACGTAATCAGGAACATGCCATGAACACATAATCAGGAACATGCCATCAACACGTAATCTGGAACATGCCAACAACATGTAATCGGGAACATGCCATGAACACATAATCGGGAACATGCCATGAACACATAATCGGGAACATGCCATGAACACATAATCAGGAACACGCCATGAACACATAATCGGGAACATGCCATGAACACATAATTGGGAACATGCCATCAACATGTAATCAGGAACACGATATGAGCACGCGTGAGACCATCTGAGGCCACTACAAGTCTTATGACCCCAGACAGACAGCTGCCCCGGGTTTACATTATTACTATATTTATATTTATCCTTCTCCCAAGAGCTTACACTCCGCCACAAATCCCAAAACATCTGTGGAGCTGTGGAGGGAACTCACCTCGTGGGAGCGTGGCCCATGTGCCACACGTGTCTTACAGACTGTAATAGAGAGAGAGAGAGAATGGGTATTATTGGGTCTGCATGTGCAAAATAACGAGATAATCACAGTGCGAATATTTGCCCCGAACCCGCCTTGTGCCCAATGTTTCTGGACCGCTTCGGATTTTTTGCCCCCGGTTTATTGTCAGCCGGAGGCGCTCTCAGGGAGATGCCACGTCTTTGGCTTAGTCATGGTTAATGTACAGGGCTAGACTGTCAGCTCTTGGGGTCCCAGGAGATCCGGACGTCCTGTTATACTCATATCTTACTAACCCCTTCCATAGAAGCAGCATCACATGGGGCTGGCGTTCAACTGGTTAACGACAAACTATGATGTCATTTAGGCGTCCGAGTATCGCATGGCGTGCCCACGCACACGGAGCGGTGACACACTAACCCAGCCTGACACAGACACACCTGGGGACTTTGTCCTCCCTGAGCCGCACCCGGCACCAAGATAAGGAGAATAACACGGAGAGCACAACCGTGACACGTACACAGACACACAACTGTCTGCCACTGTCTGCCCAGCCCCCGGCCATCGTTACACTACTCCTGCAGGCATCGGGGGTCCCCCGCATTACATGCTCATCTTGGGGTAAAACGTGGGAGGCAGAGGCGTACGGTGCCTGCGTGTTTCATACATTCACACGTGTGCGTGTCATTCACCCAATGGTCTGGGGCCCAGGGGTCTTACTGATGGGGAAGGTGAGATGAGTCCGGACCAGCGTGACCACGTCGCTGCGCATGGCCGACATCTCCACACACGGGGGGGAAAAGACAGCGTCAGCTCCTGCAGAAAGAAAATGAACACACGCGGCATGAGCGAGACGTCCCAGGGCCCGTATCCCGTCCGCCATAACGCTTATACTACAAGGGGTCCTGCTCCCCACCTTGCCTCTCCCCACCATGTGCTGCCCAGCCTGCCTCTCTCCCAATGCAGTCCCCACCCTGCCTCTCCCCACCATGCGCTGCCCAGCCTGCCTCTCTCCCAATGCACCCCCCACCCTGCACCCCCACATTGCATCTCCTGCACTTCCTTTACATGGTTATTACTTGGCATGTCTCCTGAAATTGGCCCTCATCGCGCTTTTCTGGACAGAGGTAGAGCTCAGGAGGATTCCCACCCGTACTGCACATGCTCAGAATTGTGCACATGCACAGTAGCACTGCCAGCTTGAGTGACACTATATCTCCAAAGCTCCGCCCCCAGCATCCCGATTGGCCGGGGGTAGAAGTTGGGAGGTAGGGTGGCGCTTTGTCCGCTCTGACCTTCGTTTTGGGTCTCCAGGCTGCGCAGCAGGTGGTAGGACTGGAACCGGTCCAGCAACGTGTGGAGGGCGTGCAGGGGGTCCAGCAGGACGGTGCGGGGGTGACTCTTCAGATAAACCTGCAAATCACATCAGGTGAGAGGGCAACAGGGCGAGACACAACGGACAGGGCGAGACACAACGGACAGGGCGAGACACAACGGACAGGGCGAGACACAACGGACAGGGCGAGACACAACGGACATGCCATGTTCTCAATGAACAGTCTCCTCCGTACAGGACAGAGATATCGTCCCGGAGCTCAGGACGCCTCCATGCTGCCTTCAGAGCTTTATGTTCATTTCAGAATTTAGAGTTAGAGAAGAAGACATTACTAGAAGAACCAAAATGGCAGACATTACTAGAAGAGAGAGAGCGGTAGATCCAGGACAGCTTCCACTGTTAGAAGAGTTAAGGCCAGTAGACATTGCTGGAGGAACCAGAGTGGCAGACTTTGCTAGAAGAGTCAGAGAGGCAGACATTGGCGGGAAGAGGCAGCGAGCCAGATATTGCTAGAAGAGAGAGAAGCAGACAATGCTAGAGGCGCCACAGTGACAGACATTGGTAAAAAGAGTCAAAGAGGAAGAACATACTAGAACATCAAGAACAACAGCCATTGTTAGAGGAGTTAAGGCCAGCAGACGTTGCTAGAAGAGCCAGACTGGCAGGTACTGCTAGAAGAGTCAGACATTGCTAGAGGAACCAGAGCGGCATGTACTGCTAGAAGAGTCAGAGAAGCAGACATCGCTTGAAGAGTCAGAGAGGCAGACATTGCTAGAGGAGCCGGAGCGGCAGGCAGTAAAGGTGACATTACCTGTAGCCTCTGGACGAGATGATGTGATATCAGGTCTTGTTCAGCTTCCACGAGAAGATCTGATAACTTGTGGATGATGAGATCAAGTGGGCCTTGAGTACAGAGAGGCCGAGCCAGATCGATCTGAACGACATACCACAGACATCTTACATCATCGACATAGAATCCCGGCCCGTTCCCCATACTAATAAAACGGCCGCCGAGCCGTGGGTATTATTCCCGGCCGTGGAGCAGATTCACTCATTTAGTTTTTGTGTAGTTTAGAGGCGTGCATGCGCAAAACATATCACCATCTCTGAGTTTAGTTAAATAGAGATCTGTGAGAGGGGAGCCATTGGGTGGCCATGGTAAATATGTCAAACATTAACAGAATAAACACAACAACAAAACGTGTTACCACAAACGTACATCTGTGACATCATAGCCGCGGCTTCTGAAAAATAAAATGAACCGCATTCAGCCAAATGCCTTAAAGAGAAAATAAATCGCTTTATATGAGACAATTAGCGGGTGTGTGAGTGCGCCGTCCGGGTGACCGCGCAGGCTGAGGGGGCTTCTCGTCCGCCGCAGCTTCTAGCATTTACTGAATGTGTTTCAACTCAACCTACATCTCCACAGGGAGATACACATATTATACACACAACTTCCTCTGGCGTTAGCCTGATGCCCCTCTCTCCTCCCCTTATTACCCTCTCCCCTCCTCTGATGCCCCTCTCTCCTCCTCTGATGCCCCTCTTTTTTCCCCTTATTCCCTTTCCTCCTCTGATTACCCTCTCTCCTCCCCTTATTCTCCTCTCTCCTCCCCTGATGCCCCTCTCTCCTCCCCTTATTCTCCATCTCCTCCTCTGATGCCCCTCTCTCCTCCCCTTATTACCCTCTCCCCTCCTCTGATGCCCCTCTTTTTTCCCGTTATTCCCTTCCCTCCTCTAATGACCCTCCCTCCTCCCTGTGCCCTCCTTTCCTCCCTTATTGCCCTCTTTCCTCCACTGATGAAAAAATAACATGAATTCAGATTTCAGCTGGTTGACGTGTGCGTGGCCCGGAGAACACGGCTGCCACGGTCACGCTACCACTAGCCCTTCATACAGTATTAGAAGGAATAGTGTGTGCCGCGGCTGCTTTAACTCACGAAGCTTCCTCAGGGTCCGACCGAAACGGCTGCGACAATAAAATGCGACACAAACAGAGACATAAAACAAAAAGTGTAGACAAATCACGCACAACACATTATAAACACGCGAAGCACGTGTGTGATTAGAATTCAGTATTATTAGTATATGTTATCATATCACATACCACGGTATAAGCATAACATACGTGACATCCATGTAACAATAGAACACCCTCCGTATAATAGCGGACATGCTCTGTGTTATAGTGAACAGGCTCCGTGTAATAGTGAACACGCTCCGTGTAATAGTGGAAAACACTGTGTAATCGTAGAACACGCTCCGTGTAATAGTGAACACGCTCCGTGTAATAGTGAACACGCTCCGTGTAATAGTGAACATTCTCTGTGTATTAGTGAACCCTCTCCGTGAAATAGTGAACACGTTCTGTGTAATAACCAACACTCTCCGTGTAATAGTGGAACACTCTCCGTGTAATAGTGGAACACACTCCGTGTAATAGTGAACACGCTGCGTGTAATAGTGAACACTCTCCGTGTAATAGTGAACACACTCCGGGGAACAGTGAAAACGCTCTGTGTAATAGTGAACACTCTCCGTGTAATAGTGAACACTCTCCGTGTAATAGTGAACACTCTCCGTGTAATAGTGAACACGCTCCGTGTAATAGTGAACACTCTCCGTGTAATAGTGAACACGCTCCGTGTAATAGTGAACACGCTCCGTGTAATAGTGAACACGCTCCGTGTAATAGTGAACACGCTCCGTGTAATAGGGTAACTCACCCACCTGCAAAGCTCCTCGAAAATCTGGAAATTCAGTTTTCGTTTCTTTTTCTCGTTTAGGCAGAGCCCAATCCTCTTCCTCCGCTGCAGGGCAGGCATGGTGCGTCCCCCGTGACCCTCAACGAATACCCCGACACAGGACTCACCAGTTACACCGGTCCTGCCTCTTACACCAGCTTCCCCAGTAGCTCCAGTTATACTAGCCTGCTCAGTGACCTTTGACCTGTCACTTCTAGGTATTGCAGGATGATCTGCCCCCAGCTGGGGCAGGGTGGGTGTGAATAGCAGGAAGAAGCCTCCCACAGTCACTCACCGTAATATTGATTAGGTCACGGTAACCAGGGACATGTATGTGACACGCCTTACACCAACAACACGGCACCTGTGACACATTCACAAAGATTGCAAGACTGGTCTGCACCGGGGTGGACCAGGAACATGTATGTGTTTATACCCAGGAACATGTATGTGTTTATACACAGGAACATGTATGTGTTTATACACAGGAACATGTATGTGTTTATACCCAGGAACATGTATGTGTTTATACACAGGAACATGTATGTGTTTATACACAGGAACATGTATGTGTTTATACCCAGGAACATGTATGTGTTCATACCCAGGAACATGTATGGATTAACATGGCAACAAAGTGCACCCAGGGACATTGGGTTAGAATGTGACATATATGTAACGTGTGACCCAAGCTCACATACCCCCCGTGTATCCCATGGGAGCAGCCATCTTAGCTTCCTGGTGGAAAAAAACAACAACTTTGGACCAAAAAACAAAGCAAACGAACGTTACACCTCCGAATCTTCATCAGAAATGTTTTCATTCGTTTGTCCATTTTGGTGCCATTACACTCATTTTGGGGCCACTACACCCGTTTTGGGGCCACTACACCTGTTTTGAGGCCATTACACCCGTTTTGGGGCCACTACACCTGTTTTGAGGCCATTACACCCGTTTTGGCGATCTTCGAGCAGGAAAAGTGGGCAGGGACTGGGAGGGGACAGAATAAGTGATTGATGGGTAGAAGTAGCCCAAATAATTGTGGCACGAAGTGGCGGGATGTCTCATTGGTTACAGCTTTGATTGATGGTTCCAACGTCCAGCATTGGGGGACGGGGACGGCACCTCGATAATAAGACAGACTTGGGTAACTGAGTCATTCCCAGTCCGTTAAAGTTAATGTTGGAATATATTTGTCCCGACGTGGATTTAGTCCGGGACAACTGGATGTCAGAACTTCTAGAGCTGCAGCCTTCTAGTGAAACTGTCTCTGGGATGTGTGTCAGCAACATATTTACACAACCAGCAAAGCCTCATGTTTTGGTAAAAAAACTAAATAAATAATAAAATACTGTTCACATATTATGAAGGAGGCAGGGCAGGAGACTGTGCATGCGCAGAGTCCTCCTTACCTACTGAATCGGTTTGTCTTAATCTGTCTGTAATTAGAAATCTATAAATAAAAGAGAATAATAATAACAAGAGCAATAATAATCAAATATTGTTTATGAGGTAGGGAGGACAGGAGACTGTGCATGCGCAGAGTGAGTCCTCCTTACATACTGAACTGTTTTGTCTTTATGTGTCTGTCATTAAAAATCTACAAATAAAAGAGAATAATAACAAGAATAATAATAATCAAATATTGTTTATGAGGTAGGCAGCCCAGGGCAGGAGACTGTGCATGCGCAGAGTCCTCCTTACCTACTAGAAATAGAAACGCACCAGCCGGCTTCGGAAGGCAGCCACTCCCATCACGCCTGCCCAAAATGCCGGAAATTCTTGACGCCTACAGAAGCGAGTGAGTCAAGGAGAAGGTGGTGATCGACAGTATCCCTGTGACACATTCTGCTGGCTGAGCGTGATGGGAGTTTCCGCGGAGGGTGTGGGGATATCTGAGCAGCCCCGGCTCTCAGTGCTCCCAGCCAGGCGCGGTTTCCACCCCATCAGACTTCGCCTTACTGGTTTTTCCTGTTTCTATTAACTTGTGGAAGTTATCGCTTCCTGCAGAGTGAAAGCCGAGGTCACGCGGTGAGTCCACGCGGTGAGTCCACTCGGTGAGTCCACGCGGTGAGTGCACAGGAGCTCGGAAACAGGGACGTCACAGGAGGAAACGCTTGCAGACAGGGGGCTTGCCGAGCCACTCACTGCAAAGAAAATCTGCCCCTGCCCTTAAAAAAAGTGGAACTGGGGGCAACTACTGGGACCGTGTCACTGAAGCTTAGATGAAATGTAAGGAAGTAGAGGGTAGTAGATACATGGAACAGCCGCCCAGAAGAAGTGGTAGAGGCTAATACAGTGAGGGCATTTAAAGGGACACTTCAGCCATCACATGCACTTTAATTCATATAAAGGTTCGGAATGTTCCATTTGCCACGTTGCCCGCTGGCACAGTTAATTGCTGTGGTATCCAGACATGGTTTGGCAAGTGTTTGGGGGGGACTAATGAGATCCCCTTGCGCATGCTAGGTGCACCCACTGATTTCAATGGTAGTTCTTTCCTGTCATTGAATGGCTGCTTCAACCAGCCAATCAGTGATGAGAAGCTTTGGGCAGAGAAGGCGGGGAGCTGCAGCTTCTACTAAAAGGTAAGCGATTAATCGTCCTTTTTTAGCATAAATAATGCCTATTAAAGAGTTTGTTAATATGCAGTTTTTGTTTAAGGGGTTGTAGTGTCCCTTTAAACATGCGCAGGACAGGCAAAGGGCCCCCGAGACGAGAGCAACGACGGAAGAGAAACAAGCAACAAGAGGGCCGGACGGGGCCGACCTTCTGAAGCCCATTCAGCGGCCACTGGGTGGCGCTACAGACCGCCATTAATGTCTCGGCTGAGAATGGGAACCGCGGAACGATCCATAGAGCAGAACTTTCCGCAGCTTTAACCCTCAGCGTCACTTACATTTCCCTTAACTGGATAAGCGACTGGTGCAGGACTCGTGGAGCTGGTAATAGCGAGCTCCACGGCGGCATCAAACTGGCATCTTTCCGTATTTATATAACGGATTCGGAGGAGGCTCTGAGCCTCTGGTGTTTGATTCCGGTCTCTGGTCGTAACTTCCCTCCTGTCCTTTATTAACCCTTTATGTACTTAAAGGGACACTCCAGCCATCGTGCGCACTTACTAGAGTATTACTGGGACTAACTGGAGTATTACTGGCACTTACTAGAGTATTACTGGGTATTACTGCTGGACGGGGGGGTACTTTGGACCGGTTTGGGAAGCTGGTTGGTGCCCCTCCAAACCTGGCCTCCCTTCTTTTCAGGATTTGACGAGCGCCAAGCAGCGGTAGTTAATGGGACCTCCAGCTAAAAGAGCCAAATATGACCCCCCAGCCTCGGACGCTCCGGCCCAGACTCCCCCGGTCCCCCTGTTTGTGGATCACAGCTTCCCCCGGGACGAGGCTCTTCAGATTGAGGGTGTGGAGTGGAGGAGACCCAAGGTATTTTTAACCTCGCTACACATTAACCTCATTAGCGAACAAACATAGCCCGTGACGTGATATCATTCCGCTTCTTAACATGAATCCGATCCATCCCGGAAACATTTCTTCCACTGAAAGGCTGTTCCAGGTATCTACTACCATACAGCATGCCGTACGTTACCTTGCAACCTTCTATTTTCGCGATCCATGAGACCTTGCCCAGTTTGTTACCCCATATACTGTACGCACCTCATGCCCCACCATTCACATGTATCATCCAACACGCCTTTGTCACGTATCACGCATCATCTCTCAGATTTGGGGGGTCCGTCAGATGACTCCGAGTCTCAGCCTCCTTCATTGGCTGCGTTTTCCTGGTTTCCTCCCTGCAGGAGATCTGCGCCCGGCCGCGGTTTATTGTGGACGGAGCCACCAGGATGGACGTCTGCCAGGGCAATCTGAGTAAGGAGGGCACGTGGAGAGGGTCATGTTTTGTGAAGCCACTCATACCAGTGACTCCCAATCCCACCAGGTAACTGCTGGTTTCTGTCGGCCGTGGCATGTCTGTCTCTGTACCCCCACCTCCTGGAGCAAGTGGTGCCCCCCGGACAGGGCTTTGAGGACGGCTATGATGGCAGCTTCAGGTTCCGGGTAATTCTCTACGGAATTCAATGCGTTTCTTGGCATCGTGACTTCTGAGTGTCCGCGCTCACTCTCCGTCTCGCTCAGTTTTGGCAGTATGGAAAGTGGGTGGAGGTTCTGGTGGATGACCTCCTGCCCGCGGTGAGGACACAGGACAGCGGGGAGAGCGCACGCGGTCACTCGCGGTATAACCTGCTTTTCATGCACTCCAACGATACCGATGAGTTCTGGAGCTCTCTGCTTGAGAAGGCGTACGCCAAGTAAGTGGCAAACGCAGGAGAATTCAGACGCCCGACCCTCGCGGCAGAGACGCCCGTAACTTAATGGATACGTTTTACACGGACATTCCAGACCAAAAACCCACGACCCGTCTAACGAAAATTAACACACCAAAAAAAGCTAGATTACGCAATGTTTGGCTGTAATGAGCTTCTGCTGTGGCAATGGCCTGCACTAATATCAATGACAAGTTTCCTTTTGATCTCATCAGTAGGCAGCGGTTTAGATGTGGAATCCGTGCAGACTGGCTGTGAAATCCGAGTAACCCCCCCCCTCCGATGTAGCACAGCTTAGTATTAATACTCCCACAGAGACTGAACTTGCGCGCCGTACTCGAGTATTACATGTTGCTCACGGGGTATTTTTCTTGCAGGATGAAGGGGGGATATTCTGCCCTCCAGCTGGGATTTGCCGGGGAGGCTCTGGTCGATATGACGGGTGGCGTAGTACAAAGCGGTGACACCAGTGGACCAGCAGAGACCCTATGGAACCACCTGAGCCATATGCTTCAGCGAGGGGCCCTGATCTGCTGTGGGAACACTCAGGTAATATGAAGCCCCTTAAACAATAAAGGAATACCCTGGTGTCTGCCACCTCCGGCTGTCGGCCCAGTCTGCCAATCGGAAAACTGCCAAAATAATACCCTAATGTTTTTGTTCCCACCGTACATGTCCATTCAGCCAATCAGAGATGTCAAAGAACATCCTATTAGCAAACCTGAAGGGAGCACCGGCATAGTAAGGGTTACCTTCCCAATGACACGCGATGAAGATGAATCACCATTGGCCGGGTTTTGAGCGGGAAAGCTGTACTTAATACGTTTTAATAAGCGGTGAACACCGGCTGGGCCGCGGGCCGAATGACACAGATCAGGGCATCCCACGTATGAGTTCTGGGGTATTGGAATCTGCGAGTAAATTAATACCCCTGTATTGGGCAATAAGGCTACCAGTAGCCAAACAGGGCCGTAGATTGATACATTGATTATGTGGAATGTTCCGGAGCTCAGCAGAGACCGCGATTAAACGATGGGAGGAGAGGGCACTCCATGGGCACTCCCCCTAAACCTTCTCTGGATACCATCCCGTCCAATGAAATCATTAATATTTCTTCTAGAACGAGTAGGGTCACCAAGCGCTCGACCCGTAACCCGCGTCCTCTGAACGTTTTCTTCCTGCAGGGGGAACTCGAGGCGAGCAACTTACTGGGGATCCTCGGCTACCACATGTACTCGGTGACCGGGACAAAGGAGGTAACTGCCCTCAGAGAGAGGGTCGGAGGGGCAATCCCTTGGGCAAATTCAAAAAATCTCCAGCCACAGGGGTAGTAATGGTACCAGTTTGTCCATATTTTACATCAAGTAAACAAAATAATAAAGACCAAGTCCTCGTGGATGTTGATATTTTAGAATCGTCCCAAGAAACCAAATAGGACGGCAGTCGGTGGGCTCGTACTGGGGGAATCGGCACGGGAAGGTGGTTTTGGGGGTCCTGGTTGACTCCTGAATAAGTAAATCGGATGTCATGCGGCAGCCGCCACGGGAAACAAAAGAATAGATTGCGTTAGAATGTATCAGCCGTGGAATTCTGGCGTTTATCTTCTCTTTCAGGTCGAGACGTTTCAAGGTCCGGCGTCTCTCCTCCGGATTCGGAACCCGTGGGGTCACACCGAGTGGCTCGGGCCTTGGAGAGACGGGTGGGCTTCCTCATACACCGGATTCCTCTTTCACGTCAAGGAAGGAGGAAAGGAGTGGGTTTTGAATTCTCATTCTTGTTTGCAGGGGTCCGGAATGGCAGAATGTGACGGACCCCCAGGATACGGAGGCCGTAATCCTGGAAGATGGGGAATTCTGGTATTTTTATTATATATACAGCGATATCTTTAGAGGTCTATGTATTCTAATCTTCCATTGGTCCTCTAATCTTGCTTATTACCCCCTCTCTTACCCCTCTCCCTGGGCAGGATGGCGATAGAAGATTTCCAGAGGAATTTTCAGTTGCTCGAGATTTGTCACCTGGGTCCCGAGAGCCTGTCGAGGGTGGGAGCCGCGTCCAGACCCTGGGAGTGCGTCACCTACGAAGGACGCTGGGTGAAAGGGCTGTCTGCAGGGGGCAGCATTACGTGCAGGGGTAATTAACTGTACCAGGCCAAAGCTTTGCCCCACATAATAATTGTCTTGACCATCCTGCGGTGTGAGGGGCAAATGCCAAGACCCATTAATGCTTTCTGTCTGTGTCACCCTGAGGTGGAAGGGGCAGATTCCAGGCCCCCATAGCTCCCGTGTTGCCCTGCGGTGGGGGGCAGATTCCATGCCCCCATAGGTCCCGTGTTGCCCTGCGGTGGGGGGCAGATTCCATGCCCCCATAGGTCCGTGTTGCCCTGCGGTGGGGGCAGATTCCATGTCCCCATAGCTCCCGTGTTGCCCTGCGGTGGGGGGCAGATTCCATACCCTCATAGCTCCCGTGTTGCCCTGCGGAGGGGGGCAGGTTCCAGGCCCCCATAGCTCCCGTGTTGCCCTGCGGAGGGGGGCAGATTCCAGGCCCCCATAGCTCCCGTGTTGACCTGCGGTGGGGGGCAGATTCCAGGCCCCCATAGCTCCCTTCTGCCTTCGATGCTTACAGATTCGTACTGGATGAACCCCCAGTACTCTCTGGTCCTCCTGGAGGAAGATAACAGTCCCTCAGACCCTGGGCCGACTTGCAGCTTCATCGTCGCTGTGATGCAGAAACACCAGAGGCTCCGGAGGGCCGGACACACGCGCGCCGCCTGCCACATATTTCAGGTAGTTGGTTTTCGGTACATCGCACGCTTTTATGTGCATTTCACGTAATTCCTGCCAGCTCAGCGCAGAACCGCTGTGCAGTCCCGTATAACATGCCGCCATATTGTTATCACGGCGGTACTGGCAGAAGAAACCGGTCCCGGCTGCTGCCGTGTTACTTCGTCTTAATAATGCACGGGACTTTTACTGAGAGGGCGGTAGATACGTGGAACAGCCTCTCAGCAGAAGTAGTAGAGGCTGTAGAAAATGTTAAATGCCCCTGATTTCTGCCCTACCCATTAAGACCCCTTAGTCTGTCCTGAAGCCCGGTTTCGCTGTGTTGGACAGGGGGACGACGCTCACGCCTATCTGTTTGAGGACAAGCTTCGTCGGGCACAGCCGTTGGTGGGCATTGGGCCGTGTGATGGTCGGAGGGAGGTGGTCCTGAGCTCCAGTCTCCCCCCGGGTCGCTACGTCATCATCCCCTCGCTGGAAGGGGCATCCGACGAGGGAGAGTTTCTGCTCAGAGTCTTGACTGAGAAGAGCTGTGGCAGGTAACCCCCCAGCGGGGGCGCAGCTGGGAAAGGTGGCCCCGGGTAATCGAACGTGAAAAGGGGGACGGGCAAACTATTTATTAACGGCCGGTCTGATTTATTTACTACGCGGGGGCAACATACTCTACATCCAGTATATACCCCGCACCCACAGCGTGCGTGCCCATTAGAGCCCCCCGTTGGGTCCGTCCCGCGCACGTTCCTTCGTTATTTGGATCATGTAATCCCTCTGTTTATCCGGCGCCGGGAGGAAGAATGACGGATTTACGTTTCATGGAAATGAATGGAAGTATAGAAGGCGGCTGGGATTTTTTTACTCTTTTAAAGAATTTTATAACGTAAATAATGGGGGGGGGGGCTAAGGGTATGAATTTATACCGTCTGTCCGTCTGTCTGTCCGTCTGTCTCCATTCAGCTGACGGCCGTCTCAGTTTATGGGGCCGTGGGTTGGACTGAGCAGCGAGGAGCCGGTTACCGTTTGGCACACGATACAGAATTTGGGGATAAAATTCTAGATACAGCCGTTTTAAAAAATGCGAAGTCGTAGTAATCCGTGAAAGCGAGTCCCGGCTGAGACTTTATTTAACGCTTTCTGCCGAGTCTTTACTTAAGAAATAGTTAGATTTTCGGGTCTAGATATGGGTAGGATTATGGAACCCGCCAGCAGGTCGGCCCCATCCGGCCCCCGTCTAATCACTCGTTTCTCCTGACGTAAAGACTCAAACCTTAATCAGTCGTTGGTCTCATCTTAGATTCAGGAGCCGTATGTCTATCCCATGCATGTTTAATACCCTCGCTGTATTACCCTCTACCACCTCTGCTGGGAGGCTGTTCTGCTTATCTACCAAGCTCTCGGTAAAGTAAAACTTCCTTCCATTCCATCTCAGCGTTAGCTTCTCATCATCTAGTGTTAGCTTCTGGCCTCTTGTTAAGACATCTCTCATCCCTCCTTGTAGTTTGTTCCTTTTCTCCCTGGAGTAGTAGATTCACGTGGCATCTCTCCCTGCCGAGGAGGTCGTTTTCCCTTTAGTTTTAAGTGCCATTGGCTGCAGAGTCACAGGTGAGGAGGGAGGTTGAGTGTGTTCAGTTCTGCTCTGTGAGGGTCCTTCCGGCGGCGGGCAGTTTGTTGCGGGTATATGTGCCGGGTAGGGGTCGGGGGGCAGCATGGATTCCCCTATAGAATAATGAAAAGTTATATTTCACTTTTTACTTCAGATCCACAGACAGACCTGAAACTCAGCGAGAAAGCCAGGTAAGTGGCCGGCTGCGCTCACTCGTACAGTCTGGGGGTCTGTGTTTTTGGGGTACATTTCACTGTATTTCACCATCATGTCTGTCGCAGCCCTCGTCTGAAGGTCTCCCTGAGGGTCTCTGCCGGAGCAAATTCCTGCTGTTTGCGGGTCAGGTGAGCGTCACGAAGCCCCCCATCGCCCTTCCTTACCCCCCCCCCCGAGTGCCACCCTGAGCCCCCCCTGGCCTGTCTCTTCACAGGACTGCAGGGTCACGGACACTCAACTCCACGGACTCCTGGCCGCTCTGCTCAATGAGTTTGGTGAGTAGCTCCCCACCACCCGTATGATTAACCCCCCAGAGGGGCCACACATTTTATTAGGAGGGTCCGGCCCATTAGCGGCTATCCTGAAGCTGAGCTAACCAGTGGTTGTTTATTGTAATCTTTACATATTTTAAGAAAGTGGACCCCCCTCTGGCACCGGGAGGGCAGATTAGGGCTCCTGTAAGGGCAGATTAGGGCTCCTGTAGGGGCAGATTAGGGCTCCTGTAAAGGCAGATTAGGGCTCCTGTAAAGGCAGATTAGGGCTCCTGTAAAGGCAGATTAGGGCTCCTGTAAAGGCAGATTAGGGCTCCTGTAAGGGCAGATTAGGGCTCATGTAAGGGCATCCCATCTCATTCTGCCCATCCTTCTCTCCCCGCAGCTCCCGTGCTGCCCGCTTTCACCCTGGATGCCTGCCGGAGTTTGCTGGCCTCGCTGGATGTATCCTAAAGTCTGAATGTTAGTGGAGATTTTTTCCGCCCCAGTACCCCACTATCAGGAGTATACAGGGCTTGGGGGGGGGGGGCGAGTCAAGGAGAGGCCAGGGGGTGCGCACCGGACTCCGTGGCAATCAGTGCAGGGGCCACTGTTTGACATCAGTCACTATGCAGCGTGTAGGGGTAAAATAACTGCCCCTCACCCCCCCCCCTGTTATGAGTATGTGACTCCAGACAGGCGGCAGCCGTGGGTTCCCTGGGCTGGGAGCAGTTTCATGCCTTGTGGGAGTCACTCACAGCCGGCACGGTAAGTACCCTCCTTCCTGGGGGGACCGAGGCAAAGCTGCTATGGCCGACACGCGTGTAACACGGCTCGCTTTCTGTGCCCGCAGCGTATCTTCTGCAGCTTATCCGGAGAGGAGCCGGGCAGGATTGGCAGAGAGCGGCTTGTACCTGCCCTGCAGATGGCAGGTGAGTGCGCAAGGAGGCAAAATACCCAGGAGTCGCCAGCTTTACCTCCCAGGGGTAACAGGAGGCACCTAATTCTTACCCCAATCCGACACCTCCTCCCCCTCTGCCGGCCCGGCAGCTCGGCCTCCGGGGTGAAGGAGGAACGAGAATCAATAAAAACCACAAATTCCCCTTTTTTCACTCGGTATGCGGAAAAGTTGCGGAAGTTTCAGTATCGACGTAGCGAACAGGTTACAATAAAAGTAACAATTACCCTCCCACGGGGGGGCCAGGGCAATTCTGCCGGTGACATGAGGGCTCAGCGGAGCAACAAGAGAAAATACCCCCTGCAGGGCTGCATCGTAATCAGGTGTCCCCATTAAAAATATAAAGCGGTGGCCCCAGCCGGGGCCCCCCCCACGGGGTATAATCATACCGTACTACTTGCCTCGGCACAACCCCTCCCGGTGCCGGTAACGTACGGACGCGGTGACCAGGCAGTTCTTTCTTGCCCCTTGTTGCCTCTCCTAGGGCTGCCGGTGGATGATTTCTCGGTGAGGCTGGCGCGGCTCCGGTACGCAGAGCAGGACGGATCCTTCGGTTACCAGAACTTCGTCTGCTGCCTCCTAAAACTGCAGAGAGTGACAGGTGAGCCTCCGATGCCCCGCTTATCACCAATTTACCCCAAACCGGGGCGCTTCACAGCCGGCGACATTCTGAGAATAACAGGCGGGATCCTTCAGGATCTAAAGAGATCATTTTACCTTTAAAGAGCTGGACGTCGGTCGGGGGTAAGATCTCCCCTAGAGGATTGTGTTCAGTGCTACAGAGCAGATCTCCAGGACACTGAGACGGTGATCCCCCGTTATAGATCCCTTGTAAGATCCCCACTACAGTATTGTGTTCAGTACCACAGAGCGGATCTCCAGGAAGCAGAGTTTGTGATCCAACTTTATAGATCCCTGGTAATCTCTAATCACTGCGTCAGTCGTCTGCCAGCCAGCTTCTAACAGCTGCAGACACTGAAGTGGAATATGGACCCCCGGAGCACAAGTGAGAGACCCCCAGTGCACAAGTGACAGACTCCAGTGCACAAGTGAGAGACCCCCACAGCACAAGTGACAGACCCCAGTGCACAAGTGAGAGACCCCACAGCACAAGTGACAGACCCCAGTGCACAAGTGACAGACCCCAGTGCACAAGTGACAGACTCCAGTGCACAAGTGAGAGACCCCCACAGCACAAGTGACAGACCCCAGTGCACAAGTGAGAGACCCCAGTGCACAAGTGAGAGACCCCAGTGCACAAGTGACAGACCCCAGAGCACAAGTGAGAGACCCCCAGTGCACAAGTGACAGACTCCAGTGCACAAGTGAGAGACCCCAGAGCACAAGTGAGAGACCCCAGTGCACAAGTGAGAGACCCCAGTGCACAAGTGACAGACCCCAGAGCACAAGTGAGAGACCCCAGTGCACAAGTGAGAGACCCCAGAGCACAAGTGAGAGACCCCAGTGCACAAGTGAGAGACCCCAGTGCACAAGTGACAGACCCCAGTGCACAAGTGACAGACTCCAGTGCACAAGTGAGAGACCCCAGAGCACAAGTGAGAGACCCCAGTGCACAAGTGAGAGACCCCAGTGCACAAGTGAGAGACCCCCACAGCACAAGTGACAGACCCCACAGCACAAGGACAATCCAGGATTATGCTTTAAACCCCAATTCTGTCCATCTCTCCCCCGTCATGGGATTCAGTGAAACGAGATTATTGTTTCAGGAAAGAGGAAGGAGACGTTAATCCTGCAAATTGCAAAATTTAGCGATAATAAAGTTACATTTTTCAGAATTGCTACTTTTACTGGGGCAGTAGATAAGCGGAAGAGCCTCCCTGCAGAACCGGTAGACATTAATCCAGGAGCAGAGGGGCTGTCGGTTTCCTCTTGGGTTCCTCGCTGAGGGGGGGCGACACAAGACCTGACCAATGAGCAGAGGGGCCGTCGGCTTGGGTTCCTGGCTGAGGGGGGGGGGGACACAAGACCTGACCAAGGAGCAGAGGGGCCGTCGGCTTGGATTCCTGGCTGAGGGGGGGGGGGGGACACAAGACCTGACCAAGGAGCAGAGGGGCCGTCGGCTTGGGTTCCTGGCTGAGGGGGGGCGACGCTCCTCTCTCCCGCCGGGTCGGATTCGTGTAATAAACGCCCGCAGGGAACACAAACAGCGTTCTTTTCACCTGATGAATAATTTCTTCGCTCGCAATTAAGATTCAAAAATTAAAAACCAGATTGAATAAAAGGCGCCTTTCAGCTCAGATTGTTCCTGTGTCAGCGCCACGGGAAGACTTCACTCAATTATATCAATAGAGCGCGAGCTCACTAGCCGAGTCCACTCTTTTGGGCTCCTCTTAAGGCTGTCGGTTCCGTCGGACTCCTTGGTTGTAGGGACCGTAAGAAGCGTCTGGCACAGAATTCGTTTTGCCCTCCAACTCTCATAGAAACCCCGGACCCCGCTGGCAGATCGGCCCCTGGTGGCCCCCATTTCTCCTGCTGTAAAAACCTTAATCAGCCGTTGGTCTCGTCTTAGATTCAGGAGCCGTATGTCTACCCCATGCGTGTTTAATCCCCTCACTGTATTACCCTCTACCACCTCTGCTGGGAGGCTGTTCCACTTATCTACCACCCTCTCAGTGAAGTAAAACTTCCTTCCATTCCATCTCACCCTCTCTACCTGCCCCAGTGCCGTTTCCATGGTTATTGTTATATATCTTGTAATTAATCGTTGTCTGGTTCCGGCAGGGATGTTCCTGGCAGCGAATCCCGCGAGCTCCGGCACCGCGACCCTAAACTATCGCCAGGTACGTAAAGAGGGATTTAGGTTTTCTCGGTATTCCTCTAGGCACATCCTACCCACGTGTCACCACTACGGGGGCCCCGTGACTCCAGCGGCTGCCCCGCGGGTAGAGATGCCGGCCGGGGGTGACTGCGCCGCGATCTGATTCTCACTATTCTCTTTGCAGTGGCTGCAGCTGGCGATTTACAGCTGATTGTGACACGGAGACCGCAGGGAATCCTTCCGTAACACGCGTGGCACGGGGCGGACCACAGAACGGCCGATACACAAACATTGTCCCCCGCGGCACAAAATTACCGCCTAGGTCCCTGTGACAGCATGTGAGCGGGTTACACGTGACCTGCACCCCTCGTGGCGTGAGTCAGATACTCCGCTTCCCCGTTTCACTCTCTTCTCACGTGGCTTCGCACGCCAGCCGCGGGACCACGAGTGGCTCCGATGCTGGTTTTGACTCCAATGTGATTTCAATAATAATTTCTCCACCGGCCCCTCTGCAGAAACAATACGCGGTCCGTGGCAGGAGAGATCGCGCGAGTCACGTATGTCCATCTATCCTTGTGTCTGTAGACACGGATAAAACACGTGGATTTAAACGCACACAGATTTACAGCTCTCTACGACGAGATCTTCCGGGGGGGCGCAAGACTGCACTGGGACCGCCATCCTCACAACCCCCCGCGGAGTGCTGAGGCGTGCCTCTCGTGGCGTCCCGTTACCACGGTCCAAAGAACCCAGCATCCGACGGACCAGAACCAGAAATAATACCCCGGGGTCCAGGTGGGGGGCTACCAGCGGCGGCCTCTCGTCCGAGTCGTCGCATCTTTACTCCTTACAGACACCAGACCTCGTTGCGCGTCCGGAGCGCTCGATTTGGGCCGAGGTGCCAGTAACCCTCAGAATCTGGACACCGGGTGGAACATGCGTGTGGGTGATAGGACTGTCTATGCAAATTTAGGACTATTGGAAGCTATGAGAACATTAACGTCATGATCGGGTGTATTTGTTGTTGACGCGCGAGGGTCTGATTTAAATAAACCGCCATTTCCCCAGCTGCTGCGTGTCTGAGAGGTCGGAGGGCAACCTCGGGGCATTTCATAAAAGCAAGTGCACTGTAACCTTTCACCAGGGGGTACATACCAGCGGCACACATCAACCTGCACCATGCGGGTACTGGGGGCATCCGTGATGAGGTGGGGGGCATCCGTGATGAGGTGGGGGGCAACAGTGCGTGAGGTGGGTTATGGGTGGCAGTGTGTGTGAGGGGGGTGAGTTTTGGGGGTAGGGTTAGGGTAATTTAAGGAACCTGCAGGGGGCAGCACTTTACCTGCCTGGGTCATGTGTCCTGGAAAACATGGCTTATATGGTAAAACTAAGGGGAGGGTCAGTGGGAGGGAGGCTATTGGGGCAATACACAGGCCGGACAGCTTGTTTTGCCCCAGGCCGTCACACAAGACGGGCAACTCGTCTCGCCCAGGGCAGTTTGAGAGGTGTGAGGGAAAGAGGCGGGCTGTGACGTCACCGGGCGGGATCACAAAAAACTGGCCAGTGGGCGTGGCCCAGACTAGGCGTCGAACGAGCGGGATCTCTCCTCCGGGCTGTCATTGGTTGTCGTGGAGCTCCTCCTTCAACCGCTATTGGTGGATGGGGTTGAGGTGAGCGCTCCGACGGCTCGGTGGCTCAGTGCGCATGCGCATCACTTCGTAGCAGTAGCAGCTCCAGGGACAGACAGCGCCCGGCAGTCACCGGCGCAGCGACCCGTACAGAAACCCCTTACCGACCGCAGCCTCAACCCCACCGCTATGGTGGACTATCACATGAGCGGACACTCTCACACCGGAATTCTTGGACCTGACGGCAAATACATGGAGCAGGAAGATGACTGGGACAGGGACCTGCTGCTGGACCCGGCCTGGGAGAAGCAGCAACGCAAGGTGCGCCCTCAGCCAGGGGAACGACAGGCAGACAGACCGACCGACTGACTGACTGACTGACTGACTGACTGACTGACACGGGGCTAGACAGACAGACAGACAGGGGCGGGTAGGCTTACTGACGGAAACACGCGCAAACTGCCACACGGAACACACCGCCCGCGGCCCTGGGGCTGTGAACGTGCTGGTCGTAAACCGTGCGTGTCTGGGGTGGGAGCCCGGAGCCCCCCCTCCTGTACACACACACACACACACACACACATACATACATACATACATACTGTCACTAGCCAGCTCCGTGACACATACGTATATATATATATATATATATATATATATATATATGACACACACACATGTATACATAAATACACATAAACATATATATATATATATATTATACACACACTGGAGAAGTTTGGTGCAAATGGAGTGGAGCAGTCACCGTGGTAACAAGTGCAGTGACCTCGCTAATTGCTCCCTGTCCAGCACTTTGACCCCGGGGCTGTTCCAGGTTACACCGGTGTTAGTGGGGGCTGTAGTGGGTTTGTGTGATGTCACCGACGCTCTCTTCGAGGACCTTTATCTGACTTTTTGCTCCGTGCGCCAAGTGCCCTCATCTGCCCAGTTTGTGTTTCTCGGGGGCTGCTGATTTGTAGCCTGCAGTCAGGTGACCGCAGAGAGAGACTCTGGTAGGAGGAAAGGCTGCATTGCCATATCGGCAGTAAAAGGACGGCTCCTGTGTGACGGTAGAGCGCGGCGTGTCCAGAGCGGCCACCCCGCCGCAAACTGGTTATGACAGAAATGGTCCGGCTGAAAGATCTAGTGTTAAAGTAGATTGATATTGATGTCGGTTTACATGCAATGCATGCGCGTTCTTTGACATCACGGGATGTGCTGTGTAATGAGCCGCTATTGGCTGTTAAATGCCCCTCCATGTAGCTCAGGGGGCTGTTTGCCCTTTAGAAATCTTGCCCTATTGTTCTCACTAATGGGGGAGGGGACCCGTGACCTCCCAGTGTGTGGCCCCCGCACCTGTATGGCGGCTCCGGGATTAGGTGCAGAGGTGGAGCGCTTCCCCGGGCCGCGCTGGGTGGACCTGGAGCTTCCGCCCCGTCTGACTAACGTCTGTGATATGTTGCAGCCCCGCGCATGTTGGGCGTGTAGTGTTGGGAGGCACACGCTAGGAGACTCCTTTTTACAGGGGGTATAATTACAGTGTGCCGGGTGGGTGCGGTGAGCGTTCAGCCCCCTCGTCACGTTAATAAATCCTTGTGATGTTTGGTGACAGTAATCCGTGACTCGGGGCGTTCACTGCTTGGTGGACCTTGGCCTGGACGCAGTGACTGATGCGCTGATCTCCAGGACAGTTGGGATGTGCTGAGCAGATCACGGACTGTCCTGTGACACGCATCTCCTTAGTGCTCTGTGGCAGATGAGCCAATAAGCGGCCCGCCAGAAACCCGGCACCTCTCGTCTCACCGTGAGGGCTGCCGCTGTGTGGTTAGAATGCGTTGTGTGCTCTGTGTGTGCGCCGTGTGTGCAATTGGCCTGTCACGGAAAGCCGTGTTTGTGTTGCGTGTTGCGTGTCCTTGGCTTCAGGTGTAAGTGAATCCAGCGACCTGGAATCCTTTCCAATTCCCCCGGCCGGGGCTCCTGGCCGCGCTGAAAGACCCCTTTATCGGGACCCTCCGGGGCAGCACAGTCGCCTTTTGTGGCAGACAATACCTCCCCGTAAGCAGAGCTGTCTGCGCCGAGCACACCTGCCGTATCAGGTTTTTCAGGATGCCGTCCGCATGGGCCGTCAATGTGCCTTGTTTTGCCTCCTAACTTCTATTATGGGGGGTTGCTGTGCAGGTGTGTAAGGGTTAAGGAGACCGGCCCCTCCCACCGCACAGGTCTGGGGGGGAGAGGCAGTTTTTGGAAGGGTCACTTAAAGCCCATTCATCCAGTTCTGGAATTACAGGTATTACCGGCTGCCGGGGAAGAATAACGCCTTATTCTCCGGGCCCCTGGTGACACGATTGTGTTCAGAGTTACTTGGCGGTTTGCCTCCTGTCCTCTGGGGTATAAGATGACGTGCAGCGCGGCCTAATAACCCCCAGGCCTTACCCCAAACTCGTGACAGGGGTATGAGGGGGGCATTAACGCTCCCGGGTTCAGCGGGCTGTACTTTTAACCTTCCAGTCCTCTAATCATTAACAGGGTTACTGCCAGCCGTCCTCAGCAGGGAAAAGGTTAAGTAAGACTTTATTTGCTTAGTTGTGCAATCAAGGGATGGGTTAACTCTTTACTGACTGTGCTCTGGCTTGCCTGGTGCAGAGAGCTGACGGTTACCTGTCCTACTCGCCTGGTTCTGGCCCCGTGGCCCTTCTGTTTAAGAGCCCGTGGGTACGACCGGCTCCTCCGTTATTCTCCGCTTCCCCGGCGCGGATGTAGAGCAGCTTCGCCTCGGCGTCTGTGGGCGATCTGTTCGGGGATTTCCCTTTAGTCCTCGGCGATGCCCGGCGGTTACACGTCTGCTGTTTGTCGGCCGGATGAGCCTTACGTGATGTACTAATTAAACAGCCCGCGGTGCGGTGACATCATAGGAAGGCCTGGCTTTTATCAGTCGGCGGGACATGCTATACGTTATTGATATACATGTTCCTGATCTGCTGGGAGGGGGGCACGCTTGTGTAATCCGTGTTGCAATGGCTCCCTGGCACGGTGTGTGCGGAGACTTCTGTGGCCTCGGTTAGCGGCCGTTTCCCCTTTGGATGTTAACCCTTCGCAAGCCGGAGACGGGATCCCCCGGATCGTTACGCTTCCTTTTTTTTTTTTTTTTATATGATCAGTGATTGGTTTGTACGCCGGCTGGGAGCGCGGCGGGTCTGGCTCGGTACCGGGGGCCGCCCGTTGGGTTCTGTTGCCAGGCGGGTGTTTTTTTTCCTTCCGCCTGTGATTCCCGTGGGTGTGATGTTAGTGTTTTGCTCCGACTTGTGGCTGGACGGAAGCCAGGGGTGTAAACACAGGGGCTGTTATGTGCCTGGATGCCACCTCTCTGTGTTGTTGCCCTGGGCTGGAGCCCCCGGGTCTCTCCGGAGAGTCGTACCCCGCCATTCGCCTTCATAAAAATAGCAGCGGCTGCGCGGTAAACAAACAGCAGCCTTCCCACGCACGCTTATCCCTGACTGGCTCGGGAAGACAATTATAGCACCGTTAAGGCGACACGGCCCTCCTACGGCCTTTTGTGCTCTGTAAATACCCCGGCCGCGGTTACAGAACTAAGCAGCTGCCGTGCGGTGGACGGGATAGTAAGACTGTCCTGAGCTCCGTGGAGGCAGTTAGTAGACATGGCCCACATGCTAAGATGTATGCTAAGCGTGTTTACCGCGTGTGTCACGTTGGGGCGAGCGCATGGTGCGTGGTTCTTTTGGTAAAGATTACGTTCAGCCCTTAGATTCTGGGGTAAAGTTTCAAAAGTTCTTGTCACCATAGCAACAGACGAGTCCTTCGGATTGGACCGTTTTGTTGGTTGCTGTATCATTTCAACCTTTGAACCAGAATGACGTATCTTTAACCCCGTAGCATCTGTGGCCCCTTTTGAAATGAGTCTGGGTGCTGTGATAGCGTTTGGCGGCTTATCGCATCAGTCGTGTAACCGGCAAATGGTTCCCCAGGACACTTAATGTTCCCGCCGACACAAAACATCCAGGCGTGAAACCCACCTAGACGTAATAATAAGTATGTTGGTCGGGTAAGGGGTGTATGCCGGTATAGAGTCGCCGTCCGTCGGGTGGGCGCCGGGCCGCGCATCTCTGTAAAGTTTCTCTTCTGCTGGCGTTTTCTTGTCTCTGTCGGTGACCGCGTGTGCGTGTGCATGACGCACACGTGATGCAGGTAGCACAAGAGAGTGAAAAACCTCACAGACCTGCTACATACCAAGTGAATTCTGGAGCTCAGCCGGCCGCGGGTGCCGTGCGCGGCTGTCATGCGCGGCTGTTCCTGGTGTACTGATACCTGGGCGCAGCGAGGGTGGCTTCCCTCTGAGACACGATGTTCTTCCTGGGGGTCTGAGGAATGGCGCGTTCCCGTCACTCCCGCGCATGGGCAGCCGGGTCCAATGATTCAGTATTCATTATATTACGCGAGGCGCTACTTCCCATCGTACAGCACCACGGAATATGATGGCACTATATATATATATATATATATATATATATATATATATATATATATATATATTTTATACCGCTACTGCGCATGGGTTCTGGTTAAACGAAGTGACGGCGTTAACGGGAGCTGACACCCGGTAGAGGAGGCCCGGCACTACCCCGGCCTGTCTGTTTTCTATTTTATTTATTTATATTCTGCCCTAAATCGGTTATTTTAAGGACCCCCTTAGGACCCCGTTTACTAAAAGTTACATTGCAGCCTACGATGCGCGATGATCGTGTAACGCGTCAGGGGGCCGAGGCGGCCCCGACAATGAGATGTCCGTTTGAGATGCAAATCAGGCGTCGGTTTCCAGGGAGCGTTTTCTGTCTCCGCCGCCGCCGAGGGGTTGAGGTTTTGCCGTCTTCCTGTTGCAGTCCCCCCTCCTCCCCCTCCCCATCCTGTCTCCGCCGGCCCTCCCGGGGGCTGCTGCGTGCCATTCGGAAGTCCGCAGCTTCCTCGCTTTAAGACTCGGATAAACACGCTGATTGCTTTCAAGCCCCTCCGTCAGCGGGAGCGTCCCCGCCGGCTACTAAAGGGCTTTGTCACCTTCACGGGACGCGCGTCTATGAAGCTGTACGCGCTTGTCCGTGACCCCGGCGGCCTCTCCTCCCCGCCCCCCGGGACCCTCATGATTTTGTTTGGGTTGAGATTTTCCTCCTGTTTCCTTCGGATGCGCTCCGCGCATGTTTCCTGCGGCCGCTTCTAAGCCGGATCAGAATTCCGCTCATTCTTTACCCTTATTAGGCGTTTGCAGACTTTTGAAGTCTCGGTCGCGGAAATTCTTTCTCACGCTCCCGTCCCGTGTTTATTCTCGCGTGTCGCATGGAGAGCCCCGGTTCCTTTGCGTGCCGGTAATGCTTTCCGTGAACCCCAAATCCGCTCCTCTCGCAGCCAAATATGGAGCGTCTCGAGCGCGCCTCTGACCCCCGCGGCTCCGTCTAAACTTAGCAGCCGAGGAATTCGCTCGCTGGGATTATACACAAAAGCGGAAAACCTTTCAGACGACGCGATTCGGTGACACGGCCGCCGCTGTCCTGATGGGCCCGGCCGCGCATGTTCCGTGCGCTGGAAATCTGCTTTCCGCCGGCGTTTAAGCCTCATCCACCGTGGCTACTAACCGGTTGCCGTGGAGATTTCTTTAGGTCACCGCAGCTCATTAAATGCCGCACAGTCCGTCAGTATACATGAGCCAGACCACAATATCCACTCATTTCTGTATATATATAGAGAGCGGCGTGTGATTAGAGCGTCGCTGATAGACTAGACGTTTCCCAGAGACTCCCGGGAACTTTTACTGACCGCGGGCTTCTGAGATAAATCCCTCGCTTTAAGGCCATACTTTGAGTTATTTTTCCGCCCCTGTAATCCTGTGTATTGCGGCCGCTGTCACATGATCTGTCATAACCTGCAGCATTGTGCAAAAGGCAGTTACACCGAGAAACATCCGCTGACCTGCTGCAACTTCCCGTCCCGTAAAACCTCGACCTCAGAGAGAGAGAGAGAGAGAGAGGGAGCCGCGTGTCCTCAGAGAGAGGGAGAGAGGGGGCCGCGTGTCCTCAGAGAGAGGGAGAGAGAGAGAGAGGGAGCCGCGTGTCCTCAGAGAGAGAGAGAGAGAGAGAGAGAGAGAGGGAGCCGCGTGTCCTCAGAGAGAGAGAGAGAGAGGGGGCCGCGTGTCCTCAGAGAGAGGGAGAGAGAGAGGGAGCCGCGTGTCCTCAGAGAGAGAGAGAGAGAGAGAGGGAGCCGCGTGTCCTCAGAGAGAGAGAGAGAGAGGGAGCCGCGTGTCCTCAGAGAGAGAGAGGGAGAGAGAGGGAGCCGCGTGTCCTCAGAGAGAGAGAGAGAGAGAGAGGGAGCCGCGTGTCCTCAGAGAGAGAGAGAGAGAGAGAGAGGGAGCCGCGTGTCCTCAGAGAGGGAGCGGGGGCCGCGGCGCTGGGCGGAATGTGTATTTTATATATATTTGGATCCCCGCTTTATGTTCCGGGGTTGGGGGTCTTTGGTGGGCCCCTTGCGCGGGGTTGATCCATTAACCTGATGTGTCCCCTAATCTACCCGCATTACATGCTCTGCCTCGTCATGCTGTGGCCACGAGGGGGTTAACGGCATGCGTGAGACCCGTGTACGTGGGCCGTTCATACCGCCCGGCCCCCCGGCCCCCGGCCGGCTTTCACTGTTTAGAATTCCTGATGTCGTGAAATGTTTGGATATTTATCGCTCTCCGGATCTCCTCATCACTCCCAGCCAGCGAGGGGTTACGCCGTGAAGAACTACTACCCCATCCACACACCCCCCACACACACCGGGATCTACCCCCCCACACACACACACTGGGCGCCCAGTCACTCCAGCGTTACACGTGACCCTCCGCTGTCCCCGGGGGCCGGTAATATCCTGTCTAACGGCCCGGCAGGGATCTGTAATAACTCGCGGTGCTGTGAATGTATCACCTCGGTGGGACTGAAATGCCTGCGGCGGGGCTGTCCGCTGACGTGTCCCTTTAACATCGAAAGCTGGAATCTTCCAGCAGATCTGCCCCTTTCGGCCCCCATCTAGTCAATAAAGACTCAAACCTTAATCAGCCGCTGGTCTCGTCTTAGATTCAGGAGCCGTATGTCTATCCCATGCGTGTTTAATACCCTCACTGTATTACCCTCTACCACCTCTGCTGGGAGGCTGTTCCACTTCTCTCCCACCCCCCTCTCAGTAAAGTAAAACTTCCTCCCGTTCCATCTCAGTCTCTGACTCTCTAGTGTTGGATTCCGCTCTCTTGTTGTAACTTCTCTCCTCCTTTGAAACGAATTCCCTCCTGTGCTTTATGGGTTTGTCTCTCCTGTCCTCTCTCTCTCTTTTCTCCCCGTCTGTCCGTCCGTCCCCCTTGGCTCGGGGTATTGAGGTTGAGTATCGTCGCTGTCCCGCCGTGACCTGTATAATAACCTGGAACCCGCGTTTCTCGCCCAGCCCCGATGAGCTGAGTGTTTTTTTCCGGCCGCTCCTCTTCACGGCTTCTGGATTCCGAGCGCTAAACATTAGAGCCGGAAGAATGCGAACAATGCGTTAATCTTTAACGTGCGGTAAAACCTGCGCCGCGGCAGCGGACGGGGCAAAGTGCGCTCGGGGAAATGCCCCGTGTCCGCAAAGCTGGAGAACCAGTGGGTGGTAGATAAGTGGAACAGCTTCCCAGCAGAGGTGGTAGAGGGTAATACAGTGAGGGGATTAAGCATATATGGGATAGACATACGGCTCCGGAATCCTAAATTCAACTTTTGAGTCTTTACAGTAGGAGAAGCTGGCGGCTAGACGGGGGCCGGATGGGGCCGATCCGCCGGCGGGTTCTGTGTAACCCCAGAACCTCTATTAGTACCGCGGGCGTTTAGTAATCGGGGTGCATGCTGGGAAATGTCTGTGAATGTTTCCCGCCTGTTTGCTCGGCCGGCGGATATTTATAGGCCGGGGCGGCAGGAAGTGTTTTTTCCGGCGACCAAATCGCTTAAAATTCACCCCAAATTCATCACGAACAGAAAACGGGGCAAGATCTGCTTTACGGAGCGTTTAATGCAGCGTCCCCGGATACAGGGCGGGCGCTCCAGCTTGTGGCCCTCGGGGGCCGCATCTCTTCTGTTTGGATGCACTGAGCGTGGCTCCGGATTTCTGCTCTTTTTGGGCGCTCTGCCTGTTACCCCCAAGCCAGCTGCTCGCGGGGAAGCGCGTCTCCGTGGTAACCGGCGGGATCTGGTGCTGGGTTATGGTGGGGCAGTTAGTAGGATTGCTCGCCTCTCCTCGCTCTCTTTCCACAGCCTGGCACTCTGACTGGGGTGGAAAAACACTTTAATACGCCGTGGGGTTAGAAAGCACCTGTCGCCCGCCAGCCGTGCCCCGGACTCTTGGAATCTGCCGGCGGTTGGTCAGGGAGTGTTTCGGCCCCCCGGCCCCTCCTGCGTTGCTCATCCCCGGGAATGCGTAAAGGAATGGCTGCCGCGCCGCATTCCTCCCGGCTGAGCTAATGGCAGCCGCGCTGGTTGCCTCCGGCAGGAAGGGTGGAGTGCGGCGGAAACGTGGAGGGCTCCCCACTCACCTGAGAGCGACTCGGCAGCAGCGGGCGAGATTCCACCTCCGTGCCCCGGGGACAATGACAGCAGTGTCCACACCGGCCCCCCATCCCCCACTCAACTTTAATGAACACTAATTGCTTCCGTTCGGCCTGTAATTCGCAGCGGCTGTCGGCTCCGCTGCATGTAAATTGCGAGCGAGATGCGGGAGCAGCGACCGCGTGGACTTCCTGCCCCAAACGCGCGCCCCCCCCAGTCAGTAAATGGTTAAAGGGACGCTGCAGCTGTTATTTGCACTTCGGGGCATGCGACGGCTGAGAGGTCTGTTTAACTTCTGTCCTGTCTGCAGAGACCCCGGCTATGGAAGAGTGAGCTGGGGGCCGTGAACCGGTGCGGGGGCCGTGAGGCTTCACGGTGACCTCCATGCGGACGCCACGCAGGAAGCCGCTCTCTGCCTCTCGTTTCTAAGACAATAGAGCCGTCTGGCGAGGGCCGCCGAGCCGGCGATGCAGGGTGTGGCGGTGCGTTTGTGCAATAGATCAGAGAGACAAGTCCTCGCAGGGATCGCCAGGGTGTGCCGAGAGCGCGGTGGAGCCGCATTCCTCAGCCGCACTCGCACTCACCTGCTCGCTCTCAAGGACACCAACACCTCTCGCTCATCCCCAACCGTGACCCGGAAGGTCAAGGAATGCCAGGAATGGAGCTCTTTACTCACTCGATGGGCTTGGCTGGCGGGAAGAATGTGCCTGCGCGGCATGAGTGATCCCTGCTGCTCCCGCTGTGACAGGTGTCCTCCCTGTGTGGTGTTAGAGGTCTGCGGGGGCCATTTTGGATCCTGGCATTCCCTCGGAGGGGCGTGTGGGTGACAGGTGTCCCCGGGTATTAGGAGGGCTTTGTGATTCTTTCGCTCCCTTCCTCCCATACTTACCCGAGTGTCGCCGTCGGGCACTCTGTATTACTGTGACCCCCCAGGAATAAAAGCCCCCCGTTTAACTCATTCAGGGTATACAGTCAGTGCAGTCGGGGTTTCCGCTATTTCTTGGAGAGATGAATCCAATAAAAGGGTTCCTCGCCGAGGGTCGGATCGCTTCCCGTCTGCAGCGGTTTCCGCGGCGTCGCCCGTTATTATTTATTATTATTATCTTTTATTTATATGGCGCCAACAATCTACGCAGCGCTTAATACGATCCATACATTCAGGGGGTCCGACCAGACGGGAATTGACAGACTGAGACAAACCGATGCATTCGGTGGAGAGACTCGGCCGTTACCGGCGGTCTCGCTCCGGCTCGCCGGTTTCTGATGTTCTGAATTCTCTTCTCCCCGCAGACTTTCACCGCTTGGTGTAACTCGCACCTGCGCAAGGCCGGCACCCAGATCGAGAACATAGACGAGGATTTCCGCGATGGGCTGAAGCTCATGCTGTTGCTGGAAGTGATTTCTGGTAAGCGGGGCAGCGAAATGCGGGGGCATCGGCCGGGCTGTCGCTGCACCCCCCCGCGGGGGCATCGGCCGGGCTGTCGCTGCACCCCCCCCGCGGGGGCATCGGCCGGGCTGTCGCTGCACCCCCTGCGGGGGCATCGGCCGGGCTGTCGTACTCCCCGCGGGGGCATCGGCCGGGCTGTCGCACGGAGAGTAACCTCTTTTCTTGCGGTTTCAGGCGAGCGTCTCCCCAAACCGGAGCGGGGCAAGATGAGGGTCCACAAAATAAACAACGTCAACAAAGCCCTTGACTTCATTGCAAGTAAAGGGGTAAAGCTGGTGTCTATCGGGGCAGAAGGTGAGCAGGTTTGGGGGGGGCTCGAGTTATTGTTGGGGGTGGAGGGAGCGGTCACCATGGAAACACTGGGGAATGCCTCAATTGCCCTGTGCCCTCCATGCTTTCCGGTGGATTTGTGCCCTGCTTGGGGGCGGGTGGGCATGTGTGCGGGGCACGGGGGGATTATTGCCACTTTGCCGGGGGTCTGTGTCGCTGTCACAGGGAGGAAGCCGTTCTCTTGCCTCATGTTTAGCGTCTCTGCCCCAAACTCCTATTTTTTTCATTTTTTTTTTTCCATTATTTTAGAAATCGTTGATGGCAACGCAAAGATGACGCTGGGAATGATCTGGACCATTATCCTCCGGTTTGCCATTCAGGACATCTCTGTGGAAGGTGACTGCTCCGCTTCAACTACCTCTTTAATTTCACCGTCTCATTCCCGATTGTTTTAATAACGAGCTTCGTTCCGCAGAGACGTCCGCCAAGGAGGGTCTGCTGCTGTGGTGTCAGCGAAAAACCGCGCCGTACAAGAACGTCAATGTGCAGAACTTCCACATAAGGTAACCGCTGCGCCTGCGCGGCCTCCTGCCGGCTCTGAAGCCGACCTGCGCTCGCCGCGTATTGATCTTTGCTTCTGTTTTACAGCTGGAAGGATGGATTGGCTTTCAACGCCCTGATCCACAGACACCGTCCCGAGCTTATAGAATACGACAGACTTAGAAAGGTACGCTCCCCGCCCCCCCCCCCGCGTTCTGCTCCCTGCCTGACCAAGACACAACCCCCGAAACCTCCCCCCACCCCGCGTTCTGCTCCCTGCCTGACCAAGACACAACCCCCGAAACCTCCCCCCACCCCGCGTTCTGCTCCCTGCCTGACCAAGACACAACGACCCCCCCCCCGCGTTGGGCTCCCTGGCCCCCCGCGTTGGGCTCCCTGGCCCCCCGCGTTGGGCTCCCTGGCCCCCCGAGACCCCCCCCGCATTTGTCTCCCACCCCGCGGCTCCTTCACTCATTCCACGTTTCCTTCTCCTGCAGGACGACCCGGTCACCAATCTGAACAACGCCTTCGAGGTGGCCGAGAAATACCTGGACATCCCCAAGATGTTGGACGCTGAAGGTGAGCGTCGGCCCCGATGCGGATATTTCGTGTTCTTTTCTCCCGCAGGCGGTCGCTCCGTGACGTCACTTAACCCTTTCTTACCCGGATACCTGAAGGGGTCTCCTCTCCTTTGTGGTTTTTACCCGGCTGACCCCCTTGCAGATGTGAAAGGGATATCCGCTTCTTTTTCATTGGTCCATATTAAATTCTGATTTTCCCTTTTAAACCGAGCGAGCGGGGTCAGCGCCTTCCCTCCCCACCTCTTCTGTTTCTTAACGCATCTCCTTCATTTCCAGACATTGTCAACACCGCTCGTCCCGATGAGAAGGCAATCATGACATACGTGTCCTCTTTCTACCACGCCTTCTCTGGAGCTCAGAAGGTAGCGTCCAAGGCGGCCCGCAGCGCCTCTCCTCGCCTCCTCTCTCTCCTCCGCATGCATCACCTGCTTCTCTTACAGCTGCCGGCGGCTCTCCCCTCGCTGTGTGTCTGGACTGCTGAGTGGGGGCTTCAGCTCGTTTACACGTCCCACCCTGTGTTTTTAATAGACCCCTAGTTGTTAGGGTCAAGCCCCCCCATAGTGTTCTCCTGCGTTACCCCCACGCTGTCCCAGACACAGAGCGATGGCTGAGAGGTGCAGGACGTGGCCCCTCCGGCTCCCGGCCCCTCCGGCTCCCGGCCTGCTCCGCTCCCTCTCACTCTTGTCCTTGTCCTGTTTTTCTCTGTCTCTTTGCACAGATATTGTGGGCACTCTCAGACCTGATGAGAAAGCCATAATGACCTACGTGTCCTGCTTCTACCACGCTTTCTCTGGTGCTCAGAAGGTGAGCTGGGCTTTGCGTGACGTTCCTCTCTGATACCCTCTGCCCGGGGGTGACACGAACCAGGCTTTGTACCTTCCCGGGTACGCCCTCGCTGGCAGACTGACGTGGAGACCGATGAGCTTTGTGCCGCGTTATTATAGTCATTCTTACCGGCTCCCCCAATCCCTGCTTTTTATTTGCTGGCTGAGCGTGATGTGGAAACTTGCCTCTGATCACGAGTTTATGGGGCTTTAAACGAGTGAAGCCAGCGTCGGCTCGTCGGTGTAATTAATAGCATTAATAATAATGTGCGACCGGCCCAGCGGAAACCCTCATCCGGACAACAACCCCCCCATGAAAACTGTATTCCTTATACAGAGTCCGTTCCATGTACTGATTGCAGCTTCTACCAAATGAGTAAATAAAATGCGACGCGTGCAGGGAGGCTTTTGTCATGCGTTCTGCTGCAGCCCGGGCCATGCGGCACCAGGCTACCCGCGTCACGCCACCTGCCCTGTCCGTGTCTCTGCTTTAAACCACTCTCTGTACTCTGAGCCGGCAGCCTGTGGCCACGATGCTCTTTGCTTGGCTTTGGTGTTGGGGGGGGGGTGATAATGCGACGTCTCATTTCTTGCGCTGTCCTTTTTGTTCCTTTTTAGGCTGAGACGGCAGCCAACAGAATCTGCAAAGTCCTGGCTGTGAACCAGGAGAACGAGCACCTGATGGAGGATTACGAGAAGCTCGCCAGTGATGTGAGTCTGCGCGGAGCACCCTGGGGCCGGACGCGCTTATTGCCACCGCTAGCAGAGAACTGGGGGGGGGGGGGGGGTATTTGAGGGCAGGTAGAGCCTTGGTGTAAATATTCAGTTTTAGGAATTTACGCTAAAATAAAACCATTTTGGAAAAGTTTACTAAAATCGCCATCTGCGGTGTGACCCCCGCACCAAAGGCGGCAGGATCGCGTAAGACCCCTTCCCCCGCGCGGTGACCGCGGTCTGCGGCTTGATGTCTCATCACGCGTGTTCCCTCTCGGCAGCTGCTGGAATGGATCCGGCGCACGATCCCGTGGCTGGAAGACCGCGTGCCGGAGAAGACCATGCACGACATGCAGCAGAAGCTGGAGGACTTCAGGGACTATCGCCGAGTCCACAAACCCCCCAAAGTGCAAGAGAAATGCCAGCTGGAGATCAACTTCAACACTCTGCAGACCAAGCTGAGGCTCAGCAACCGGCCCGCGTTCATGCCGTCTGAGGGCAAGATGGTGTCGGTGAGGCCCTGGGGGATGCTGCCGGCGGGGGGCTCTATGTATATAATGGGGTGTTGGTGCTCATGTTGCCCCTTGGCGTTCCTTCTTCCCTCAGGACATTAATAACGGCTGGCAGCACCTCGAGCAGGCGGAAAAGGGTTACGAGGAATGGATGCTGAACGAGATCCGCCGGCTCGAGAGACTCGATCACTTGGCCGAGAAGTTTAGACAGAAGGCGTCTATCCACGAAGCCTGGACAGAAGGTGCGTTGTGCTGCGGCTTGCGCAGGCGCGTGGTGCTGTCCTCTACGTTCTGCGTAGTTAGTCGCCGGCCGCCGGCTTGGTGAATGGAATTTTAAGGGCTCACCCGAAGCGGCTCCTTCCCACAGGCAAAGAGGCCATGCTGAAGCAGAAGGACTACGAGAGCGCCACCCTGTCGGACATCAAGGCGTTGATTCGAAAGCATGAGGCGTTTGAGAGCGACCTGGCGGCCCACCAGGACCGAGTGGAGCAGATCGCGGCCATCGCGCAAGAGCTGAAGTGAGTAGAAGGTTTTAAGGTCAGAGTCCTGGTGATGAGTTGGGGTAACTATTCATGGTGTGAAGGCAGCCAAGGGGTTAAGGCGCCCCTGTTGTTCTCATCTACTATAGTCTTCATCACTTAATTATCCTGGCCCGGGGGGCATCCCTATAGATCTGACATCATGTCTTAAATGTCAGGGCTGCCCCTCATGGATTATTATAACCGATCTCAGGGAGGGTGGATCATGGGCCCGCCATCAGTTTATAACCCCCCCCCCCCCCCCCCGTTGCCAGCAGTGAGCGCTGTGCTTTATACAGGCCGGTACAGATGTGTAGTGTGCAGCCGGCGGACGACACACTGCTGCCGGTGTTGCTGCTGGTTACACGCGGTTATTGTAAGAAATTCCCCGGCAGATATGAATGGGAGCCTTTATTACCCCGACACGGGTACGAGTAACCACAAGCTCGTTTTGGGAAGGTGGGGGTTGTAATGCCCCCCGGGTCTGGCGCTAACGGGGGTGTTTTGTGTCTCCGGCAGCGAGCTGGATTATTACGACTCGCCCAGCGTGAACGCGCGTTGCCAGAAGATCTGTGACCAGTGGGATGTGTTGGGGTCGCTGACGCACAGCAGGAGAGAGGCTTTGGAGGTGAGGGCAATTCTCCGGGACGGGGTAATTATGATCATCATCATCGTCGTGCGGTTCCGTGAACTTGCCCGTTCACCCTGCTTTACCTCTTTCAGCAAACCGAGAAGCAGTTGGAGGCCATTGACCAGCTGTACCTGGAGTATGCCAAGAGGGCCGCGCCGTTCAACAACTGGATGGAGGGCGCCATGGAGGATTTGCAGGACATGTTTATAGTGCACACTATCGAGGAGATCGAAGTGAGTGCGCCTGGGGACAGTTGGGGGGCTGCTGGGCCCACGAAATTGCTCATTGTTTTCTGAATAAACTGGACCCGGACCCCTCTGTTTGCCCCCCAGGGTCTGATTGCCGCTCACGAGCAGTTCAAATCTACTCTGCCGGACGCGGATCGCGAGCGCGAGGCTATCCTGGACATCCAGGCCCAAGCCCAGAAGATCGCCGATTACAACCACATCAAGCTGGCCAGCGGGAACCCGTACACCTCGGTCACCCCGCAGACCATCAACGCGCAGTGGGAGAAGGTAGGTTGGTGAGGGGGGGCGAGAGCGGAGAGCCGGGGGGGGGGGGGGGACGATAGCGGAGAGCCGCGCCGGGGGGGCTTCTCGCAGCGCTTCACTGACGGATGTTCTCTGCAGGTCCAGCAGCTCGTTCCCAAGAGAGACAGCGCGCTGAACGGGGAGCAGGACAAGCAGCAGTCCAATGAAAGCCTGCGTCTGCAGTTTGCCAACCAGGCCAACTTGGTAGGACCCTGGATCCAGTCCAAAATGGAGGTGAGTGCTGTTCTGCGCAGGCACATAGTCCACCCGATGCCGGGTCTACTGCCACCTGCAGGGGACATGAGGTACTGCGTGGTGTTGCTCTGAATGTTCCGCGAGCGCTTTATGTTCCCGGCCTCTAACCTCTGCCACGTCTCTCGCCAGGAGGTGGGCCGCATTGCCATTGAGATGCACGGCACGCTGGAGGATCAGATGACCCACCTGAAGCAGTACGAGCAGAGCGTCATCAACTACAAGCCCAACATCGACAAACTGGAGCAGCAGCACCAGCTCATCCAGGAGGCCCTGATATTCGACAACAAGCACACCAATTACACCATGGAGGTGAGGGGGGTCGCAGCAGCCGAACACGGGGGCCGAAGGGCATAGGGGCAGAGCACACAACGAGGGTGACTGCGAGAATGTTGTGCTCCTGCTGGCTGTATTATATGTACTTTATTCCTCCCCAGCACATTCGCGTCGGCTGGGAGCATCTCCTCACCACCATCGCCAGAACGATCAATGAAGTGGAAAACCAGATCCTCACTCGCGACGCCAAGGGCATCAGCCAGGAGCAGATGCACGAGTACCGGGCCTCATTCAACCACTTCGATAAGGTGAGGAGCGTTCGGCCGGCGACTGCCGCGGGTCGCAGTGAAAGGTGGCGACTGTCCCCGATTCCGGGCTTTCATTTAAATGTCGGAGGCGGATTTGACAAATGCCTGATGGGGATTGGCTCTGGTTCTGACAGTGGGCGTGGCTTTTCCCATTGTTAAGTTGGTCCTCTGAGTAGCACACGGGGTGTCCGTCCCGTGTCCGTCCCGTGTCCGTCCCGTGTCCGTCCCGTGTCCGTCCCGTGTCCGTCCCGTGTCCGTCCCGTGTCCGTCCCGTGTCCGTCCCGTGTCCGTCCCGTGTCCGTCCCGTGTCCGTCCCGTGTCCGTGGGTCTCTGACCAGGCATTTCATAAATCTTTTCTGTCTGTCAGGGAGACCACCTCCCTCTGGTAGCTCAGCAGCTTCTAGACTTCTCAGAGGAAGAATCCACATTCCTCGCTCACTTGTACTTTTTATAATGTGTCTGGTTTTTTTTTTTGTTTTTTTTTTTCCTCTCTTCCTTCCCGTTTGGCCACCATCCACCGACGTGACCTCCCTCTGCCTCCCTGGGCCCATGCGGTTCTGTCCGTTAGGACCATACGGGCGCCCTCGGACCTGAAGAATTCAAAGCCTGCCTCATCAGTCTGGGATACGATGTGGAGAATGACAGACAGGTACAGAGTGAATGCCAACCCGAGCTAACCATGTGCCCGTCTCTCTCTCGTCTGCTTCCCCGCTACCTCTCCTCCCGCAAGCACCCTGCTGCCTCTGTCTCTCTGATACCAATCGCCCCGGCACTCTCTCTCCTCTCGGCTCTGTCGTTTTATTTTCTTTCGCTCTCTCTCTGTCTCTCGGAAAGAAGAGAATCGGTGCTCTGGATGGGGAGGACTTTCGAGCTCTTCTTATCGCTACGGGATGCAGCCTGGTATGGGCCTCTCCGTTCTGTGGTTGCCATCGTTCTGTCTGGTGCCGTCTTCTGTGATTCACCTACCTCTCCAAGCGGTGCAATTAATGCCCCCCATACACTGATTTACCCCGTTGTCGCCTCTGTTTTAGGGAGAGGCAGAGTTCAACAGAATCATGGCCATCGTGGATCCAAACAATTCCGGCATGGTGACTTTCCAAGCATTCATCGACTTCATGTCCCGAGAGACCACGGACACAGACACCGCCGACCAAGTCATCGCATCATTCAAGGTCTTGGCCGGAGATAAGGTGAGGCGGCTCTTGGCTACTTGGAATGTAATCTAAGGTTTTAATTTACTGAGAGGGTGGTGGATAAGTGGAACAACCTCCCAGCAGAAGTGGTAGAGGGTAATACAGTGAGGGTATTAAACATGCATGGGATAGACATACGGCTCCTGAATCTAAGACGAGACCAACGACTGATTAAGGTTTGAGTCTTTACAGCAGGAGGATCGGGCCACTAGACGGGGGCCGAATGGGTCTTATTTGCCATCACGTGTGTCTGACGCCATCTTCCCCCTTTTTTTCCCCCCCAGAACTACATCACTGCAGCAGAGCTGCGCCGGGAGCTGCCGCCGGACCAGGCAGAGTACTGCATCGCTCGCATGGCGCCGTACCAGGGCCCAGACGCAGTTCCCGGAGCGCTGGATTACATGTCCTTCTCTACTGCGTTGTATGGCGAGAGCGACCTGTGAGACCGCAGGAGGGGGGAAGACTCGAGGGGGGCCCCCGCCTGAAAGTGTCCTGCCATCCTCTATCGGCTAGTAATGCCTTTCTGGCGCAGTCAGAGCTCTGGGGGAGCGAGGAAATTCTGGGCTTACTATCGCGCCCCTGCCGCCAAGGACGAGAGGGGATCACAGTAACTTTCACTCCCTTTGCAGGGAGGGAGGATGGTGCAGACAGGACCTGCGCGGCCGCTCCTCCCCCTCTACAAAGCTTACTATGCAATGGCTAAGGCGTAAGGGATGCTTGCTGACACTGCCCCTCCATACACTCCCATCCCCCCCTCTCCTCCTTGGGTTATTTATTCCTGGTCCTTTCCCACGCGACTCCCGATTGGTCGGGGATCCCGTACAATAAGTTGCTTCTCTATTGTATAGCGATCGTTTCGGTGTTGAATTTCTCTGGAAGGCTCCACACTGCAGGCAGGGGAGAGATCCACGATAGGTGCGCGCTTCCCCGAGCTCTTTCACGGAGTCATGTTTTGGCGGGGGAGACGCGGCTCTGAGAAGGCAGCTGGTGTTCATCTGCTCGCATCTGTTACAAACACTTCTCTGATGTTGCATGCAAAACTTGGGATGGACGGGGCTTAAAAGCAGTCCTAGCCAATCACGTTCCGGGGTATTTAAAAAGTTACCCCATGAGCTTCATGCCACTTCCATAGACCTCACATTCCTTACGCTCTCTCTCGGGAGGATGCCGCTGCGGCACATGCGCTGAGAGAGGGGCTTCACTTTGCTTGGGATGCTCGGCCCCCACACCCTACATTCCATTATTCGGCTAATCGTAAAATTCCATTTTTATATATATTTTTTTGCTATTTCTTTTCTCTAAGGACCAAAAAAATGAATAAAAAAAATCAGAAAGAAGGATACTATTTACTTAATTTAGGGGATTTATGATAATATATATATATATATTCACCTAGCGGAACCTATATTTGCATTTTTCTTGTCTTTAAATAAAACGGTTGCTGAGGTCTGTAACGTTCCTCGTCTCACTTTTTATACTGGCAGCCGTATGGGAGAAGGCGAGGCCTCGTCACCAGTCCGTCTGTCTGTCCTGCCTACACCTCCTGCCTCTCCTTACAGAACAATAAATGATATTTTTAAGATATATTTTTGCCGTTCTGGTGTTTTGTGGGCAGCGGGGGGGGGGGGGGTCGCGGCTTCTCTCTACCGGTGACGGGAGGCAGATCTCATCCGGCGTAGACCATCCCGGCGGCCCCTCTGCGTTTGCTGGACCAGATCCTCCGTCTCCTGGATGAAATCCACCCCGTGATCCCCGCTGTGTCGGACTCTAACGGCTTGAGTCGGTCGTCTGTTTCCGAATGGCGATGGCCAACCAACCTCTTTGGTGAATAAACCCTTCGACCGCGCCCTGGCACCTCCGGCGCCCCTCCGCCTGTGTATGTTAGAAGGTTGTTGATGGATCTCCATACCACCCGTAAGATGCAGATAATGTGATGCGCCAGCTCTGTTATCCCCACCGCGCTTGAGGCATTGATGGAGCGTCAGCCTCTGTGCGCTAATCCCATATGCTGAGTTACGTTGCCGCTTGCTGCGGGACTCCTGCATGCTGTGAGCCCTCGGTTTCCGGGTGGCCCTGCCCTGTACATGCCACGGTTTGGCTGGGCAGGAGGGGCTGCTGAGTGTTCCAGTAATGCGATGACTACCCAGCGTGATGGGTGCTGAGCCCGAGGGCCCCAACGCTGAGCGACCCCACAGGAGACGCTGGTTCCTCAATCGAAGAAATGCATGTTAAAGGGACAATAACATAAAAAAAACACATTGAGATGTGACTTCAGAGTCCTGCTGACCGATCCGGTGTAACGGCCCCGGAAACAACATCAAAAAACAAATAAAAAATATAAAAAGTTTCCCAGAGGTTCTATCCCAAACCCTCTGGTGAGCTCCCCCTGCAGGCTGATCGCAGGTACTGTGCAGCGATGCAGTCCTGCTTACTGATCACTCCGACCGGCAGTCATGGGAGTGAAAGGAGGGAGAAACTGTTTCAAAAAATACTTCAAAAATGTAAAAAAAAATAAAAAAAACTCCAGTAATGGACCGCCATAAAAAAAAAAAAGTAAAAATAATAAATGGAAAAATTAAGTGCCCAAACACCTTGTGCCCCGCTACAAATATATAAATTTTTTTTTAAAAAAAAAACTTATAAAAGAGCATTTTGTAAACCTAAAAGCCAACCTGTCTGGGGTATCATTCTGCTTGGGGGATGTTTAACATAAATTGGTGATGTGCGGGGGGGGGGGGGGGCAATCATTGTGCAGGAAATCCTCATTCATGTTTTTTTCTATTTTATTTTACATTTAATTCATACTAACTGACCGACAAAAATGTGCAGAAGCAGAAAGCCCTGATCTGTAATAATTTGTGTTGATAAACCTAGAAAAGGGAAATTGTGGCTGAACAAAAATATGCTGAAACCCGCAAAAAAATCTCCTTTCCCCCTAAGGGAATAAAACCTTGTGTCACAAAGGGGTTAAAATATTACCTTTCATTATCCTGTTTTTATTTTTCTGTGATGTACGCTTCCTGGGTATTTTGGGCTTCCCGTATAAAATGTTGTTTTTTTAAATATATTGCGCTTTTATTTGTTTCTTTGTCCCTTTTATGATTCCTCAGAACACCGGCAAACACACCCAAAAAGTATAACGCTCCAGACCAACTTATTAACCCTTTACGGCGGTCTGACGTTATTATGGTCTATCTCTAGCAGAGCTTCACACCAATCGCTCTTTTGTATTAACGCTTTATTACCTTATAGTTTGTGCACAGGTAGACTGATACCCTCCTGCCCCCTAGAGGTATACCTGTATAGTTACTGCTACCTTCCTGCCCCCTAGAGGTATACCTGTATAGTTACTGCTACCTTCCTGCCCCCTAGAGGTATACCTGTATAGAGACTGATACCCTCCTGCCCCCTAGAGGTATACCTGTATAGTTACTGCTACTTTCCTGCCCCCTAGAGGTATACCTGTATAGTTACTGCTACCTTTCTGCCCCCTAGAGGTATACCTGTATAGAGACTGATACCCTCCTGCCCCCTAGAGGTATACCTGTATAGTTACTGCTACCTTTCTGCCCCCTAGATGTATACCTGTATAGTTACTGATACCCTCCTGCCCCCTAGAGGTATACCTGTATAGTTACTGCTACCTTTCTGCCCCCTAGATGTATACCTGTATAGAGACTGATACCCTCCTGCCCCCTAGAGGTATACCTGTATAGTTACTGCTACTTTCCTGCCCCCTAGAGGTATACCTGTATAGTTACTGCTACCTTTCTGCCCCCTAGATGTATACCTGTATAGAGACTGCTACCCTCCTGCCCCCTAGAGGTATACCTGTATAGAGACTGATACCCTCCTGCCCCCTAGAGGTATACCTGTATAGAGACTGATACCCTCCTGCCCCCTAGATGTATACCTGTATTGTGTATATATAGTGTGTACAGTGTATACACTATATATATATATATATATATATCTATATATATATATAGTGACGGGACAAACTGTACCCAGACACCCACCAAATTGCGCTTCCTTCTGCGGAGACCAGTGGTTAACCTCTTCAGCGCTAGCGAGACGAAGCTGGCCCTGTGGCTATCCGGAGCGTAGCTACACAGAGCTAATTGTGTCCTGACGAGGACAATTAGTTGTCATAAAATCATCAGACAGAACTAATGTTGAGGTGAAAACAGGAACTGACTTTACCTGGAACAGCACGGGTATTTATACACAAACATAATCGGATCAGGAGTATAATCCCATCACTACCAGACAGCCCGGCACCTCCATACTGTTCCATGGCCAGCAATGCCCAACCGACAAAGAGTCACTATCTCTGGGTGATCCAATGATGCCAATGGAGAGCTCAGGGTCCGTTATATTGCAAAAAGCGACTTGATTGGTCATCTGAGTGACAGCGCCAGAAACGTCCCCGGGAACGATCCGCGCGGTAGCCGGCCCAGCGATTGGTAACGAAACCAGGGTTCCCAAACGAGCTCCTTTTCCGTAACCACCGCCGATTGTGGCCCAGCAAAAGAGCGACGTGGTGGGACAGCAGATCTCCGTAGCGACGCTGTTCCAATTGTTCCCAGGCATCGCCACGGTTACTAGCCGCATTACAGTTCCATGGATTTGCGGCTAGGGCCCGGTCATGTAGAGCCCCCATAGCCGGCTAGTCCACGGGAGTCTGGTTAGGGCAGAGCAGATGACCCCCGTCCAAAACTCAAACATACCCCCATGTGCCCTCAGCCTCAGGGGGTTACTGTGACCAGTTTGAGATGATGTGAGGTTGGTGACGCGGTTATCCTGCTGGAAGCGGCCATCGGAAGATGGGGACACTGCGGTCATAAAGCGATGGACGCGGTCAGCAACAAAAAAAAGGCCCCCCGCACCATTACACCCCCAGCAGCCTGACGCGCTGATACGAGGTAAGATGGATCCCGGCTTTCATGTTGTTTAAGCCACAGTCTGACCGGGCCATCTGAATGTCGCCACTGGAATCGAGACTCAGCAGACCCGGCAGCGTTCTGCCCGATTTTGGTGATTCTGTGTGAATTGTAGCCTCAGTTTCCGGTTCTCAGCTGACAGGAGCGGCACCCAAACATTCTGCCTGTGCCGTCTTTGCCCCCCACTTACATATTATTATTATTATTGTTTTATATAGCGCCATCAAATTCCGTAGCGCTGTACAATGGGTAGATAGGACATAACAAGTAGTATATAACATAACAAATTGACTAACAGAGACAACAGGTGAGGAGGGCCCTGATCCAACGAGCTTACAGACACTTACATAGTGTAACATTCATTCATTCTAACAAACTCCCCCTTACCTCATGCGCAGCTTACCTCTCCGGCACTAGCACTGCACGACCCCACCGCGTACCAGAACTTTATATGAACATCTTCATGTCTGATTGGTATAATCGTCTCCAACGTGTTTATCGGTTTTCTTATGTTTATTTGTTCTGCCATTCGGTTATCTCCCAACCATTTTTCACCTCCAGGCCCATCATTTATGACACCCCCTCCCCTTCTCCAACTCCCCACTCAACCCCCCCTCCCCTTCTCCAACTCCCCACTCAACCCCCCCTCCCCTTCTCCAACACCCCACTCAACCCCCCTCCCCTTCTCCAACACCCCACTCAACCCCCCTCCCCTTCTCCAACTCCCCACTCAACCCCCCCTCCCCTTCTCCAACTCTCCACTCAACCCCCCCCTCCCCTTCTCCAACACCCCACTCAACCCCCCTCCCCTTCTCCAACTCCCCACTCAACCCCCCCTCCCCTTCTCCAACACCCCACTCAACCCCCCTCCCCTTCTCCAACTCCCCCCTTCACTGGTTTTAAGTATTAACCTATTATGTTAGTCCAATAAGAAAGGTATCACCGGCTAAACCCATCACCATATACTGTATAATAATTTATATATTAGTTCTTTTTTTAGGGGCTTCCCTGGTTTTGGGGATAAATCTTCAGTTAATCTCCATGACGATGGAGCCCCGGCTGATGGCGTGCGGCGCAGTCTGGCGTGGAAAGGGTTAGCAGGGGCTCCACTCGCAGACAGGAGCGCACTTGTCAAACAGCATCCACGTCTCCGCGACATTCCTGAGCGGTTACTCAGCGGCCGCCGGGACACACCTCGCCGGCTCCAAAAACAGCAGCTCCCAGAGCTCCGTGAACGGGGGACACTGGGGGGCCACGCTCGCCTAATAGATTGTAAGCTCTTGGGAGCAGCCCCACTCCTGTCCCAGGCTGACTTAATGTGCGTTCATCTTATTGTCACGCTACGGTATCTGCTGGCGCTATATAAACAGAACGTAGTGTATCCTGTCCCCAACTCATTACCACTTCTGGTGTTAAAGACCTCTGCCCCGCTGCGGCTCGTGGGGGGTTTAATATATTTATTGCCCTCCGTGCCCCGCTGCGGCTCGTGGGGGGGTTTAATATATTTATTGCCCTCCGTGCCCCGCTGCGGCTCGTGGGGGGGTTTAATATATTTATTGCCCTCCGTGCCCCACTGCGGCTCGTGGGGGGTTTAATATATTTATTGCCCTCCGTGCCCCGCTGCGGCTCGTGGGGGGTTTAATATATTTATCGCCCTCCGTGCCCCGCTGCGGCTCGTGGGGGGGTTTAATATATTTATTGCCCCCCGGGGATTAGACGTGTTGTCTAGAAATGGCCAGGTCGGGAATGAGATGCTTCCATTGGTGTCATCTCAGTGCCCGGAGGAGGCTGCAAAAGGCCAGGAAGAGTCAGGACGAGGACCATCGAGCCCCCAAGGCCGTAGAGACCCCCGGGGCTGCAGTGATTGGCAGGATTGGGCAAGAGGTGCAATGACCCTAAAAACTAACAGACTTTCCCGCTTTGCACCCCAATTCCCTTTTATACGTAGCTGTCCGAGCCGCACATTCCCAGACGAGGGTGGGGGCAGATAGACGAGGTACCCTGCCACCTGCCCCGTCACTCCTCTCCAGTAGGAGTCTCTGTGGTTTCAATGATGCTTTGGAGAGCTTCCCAGTTTGAAGTGGATTTACCAGTTTGCGAAACAGATACAGGTAGGATCTGCCCCACCTCGGGATATAAAGCATCAGTCGCTGTGCAGACGGAGCGCTCACTCACACTTACCCTGCAGCAGACATGGCCTTCGTACCAGCTCCTGGCTACCAGCCTGCCTTCAACCCCGTGAGTAGCCGCCCCTGTTACCCTCTTACCCGCTCAGCATCTCTCCGAACCTCTCGGGGCCACAGCTCTTTGTTTCAGATGGGAATTTGTGGCGCGTTCTTCAGTGGTGGTTCCATTGCATGGTGGTTTGGTAGAGGTGGTAGAAATGCTTTAAAAGCATTTAGGGTTTTTTTGGGGGGGGGTGTCAGAAATAAATGTAATAAACTCTGTTTGGGGAGACACGCAGAGGGCGTGGGACGCGGATTACATCTAGAACATTCTAGGTGTGGCGCTGTACCTGTTGGGTTCCGCTCCGCCAGCACCAGCGTTTCCTTGGGCGTGTTACACGGGGGCCCCGAATGCATCGCACTACTTTAGTGAATAAGTGCGAGGGGGAGACCCTTCACACCCCGACCGCCTCGTCTTTTGTGTTTTTGGGTTGTAGAAGGGGCAGCTTCACGGTGTTATTATTAGTTATCGTGTTGTATAGCACCATCATATTCCATAGCGCTGTACATATTATTATCAGATAATATCCGTGACGATGAGAGGCGGCTTTAGGGGATTTAATGAAAAGAGGAAAGTTTATGAAACGAGGAGGAGAGAAAAGGGCGGGAGGGCGGGGCCGGGAGATAGTTACCTGTCACAGGGGGGTTAATGGGGGTCCCCTAAACCAGAACATACCCCCCCCCGGTATACGGGAGCCTCCGGTGGCACAGAGATGGCGCCCCCTATTCCCAGCTCTCGGGGGGGGGGGTTATTGTATCACGCGGTTTGTTAACATTCCGCACAAACAATCGGAATGATGTCACTGATTAACCCTTCCTGTGCCCCTCGCAGCCCGTCCCTTACACCACGATGATCGCCGGCGGGCTGCGGGTAGGAATGGCCGTGTTTATTCAAGCTGTTGTTCCCAGCAAACATAACAGGTGAGAGCTGCCCCAGGTAATGCCCCCTCCACCTCATTTATATTACCCTTCCAGCCCCTCTACCCCCTTCTTCAACCCTCATGCTCCTCGCTCCCCTCCTTTAAACCCTTCTATTTGGCCCATGCCAATCCTTTTCCACCCCTAGAACCTCCGCATTTTGTCTCCATTGCCCCCCTTGGGGTCTTTTAACCCCCCCTCACCGGGGTATTTCCCCGTGAAGCCCCCTCGCCTGTCTTTGCCCCCGTTTTACGCTTTCTCTTGCCGTCTCCTCTCAGGTTCACCATAAACCTCTCGACCGGTCAGTACGAGGGCTCGGACATCGCCCTACACCTGAACGCCCGATACGACGGCCGCGACCGCGTCGTCTTTAACTCCTTGCAGGGGGGGACCTGGGGGGACGAGGAGATGAAGCGGGAAATGCCATTCAAGCCCGGAAAGGTCTTCCAGCTGCTCTTCGAGGTCACGCGAAACAACTACCAGGTACCGCGGCGACCGTCCGTCGGTGCCAATGAATTCTAAGACCGCGCTGATGACAGCAGAATTCTGATACGCTGAGCTGGAATCTTCAGGATAAAGTCAGCTAGGGATGGCCTGGATGTCTCTTGCGTTACGCCGCTGTCTGTATGTCTCTGTAACTGTCCGTCTCTCTGTCCCAGGTGTCGGTGAACTGTGAACCCTTCTATGAGTTTGGCCACCGCATCCCCTTGGAGAGGGTCCAGTGGCTCCAAGTGTCTGGTGACATCACGCTTCAGTCTCTCAGCATCATTGGAAGTGGCCCTGCAGTCAAAGGGGTAAGAGCGAGGGGCAACCGGGATCAGAGCGAGGGGGCAACCGGGATCAGAGCGAGGGGGCAACCGGGATCAGAGCGCGGGGCAACCGGGATCAGAGCACTCAGGGTCACTAAAATCAGCCGAGGTTCCGAAAAATAAATAGTTATTCATTTTTCTTCTATTTCAGGGTCTTCTCATGTCGGCCCCACAAGGAGAGCTCCCGGTAAGTGACGGGGGGGAAACCAGGGTGCAGGGAGTGGGGACGCTACAGGTTTTGGGGAAGGAGTGGGGGCGCTGTGGGTATTCGGGGGGGGAGTGGGGACGCTGGGGGTATTCGGGGGGGAGTGGGGACGCTGGGGGTATTCGGTGAGGAGTGGGGACGCTGGGGGTATTCGGGGAGGAGTGGGGACGCTGGGGGTATTCGGGGAGGAGCGGGGACGCTGGGGGTATTCAGGGGGGAGTGGGAGCGCTGGGGGTATTCGGGGAGGAGTGGGGACGCTGGGGGTATTCGGGGAGGAGTGGGGACGCTGGGGGTATTCGGGGAGGAGTGGGGGCGCTGTGGGTATTCGGGGAGGAGCGGGGACGCTGGGGGTATTCGGGGGGGAGGGGGGACGCTGGGGGTATTCGGGGAGGAGCGGGGACGCTGGGGGTATTCGGGGAGGAGCGGGGACGCTGGGGGTATTCGGGGGGGAGCGGGGACGCTGGGGGTATTCGGGGGGGAGTGGGGACGCTGGGGGTATTCGGGGAGGAGCGGGGACGCTGGGGGTATTCAGGGAGGAGCGGGGACGCTTTGGGTATTCGGGGGGGAGTGGGGATGCTGGGGGTATTCGGGGAGGAGTGGGGACGCTGGGGGTATTCGGGGAGGAGCGGGGACGCTGGGGGTATTCAGGGGGGAGTGGGAGCGCTGGGGGTATTCGGGGAGGAGTGGGGACGCTGGGGGTATTCGGGGAGGAGTGGGGACGCTGGGGGTATTCGGGGAGGAGTGGGGGCGCTGTGGGTATTCGGGGAGGAGCGGGGACGCTGGGGGTATTCGGGGGGGAGGGGGGACGCTGGGGGTATTCGGGGAGGAGCGGGGACGCTGGGGGTATTCGGGGAGGAGCGGGGACGCTGGGGGTATTCGGGGGGGAGCGGGGACGCTGGGGGTATTCGGGGGGGAGTGGGGACGCTGGGGGTATTCGGGGAGGAGCGGGGACGCTGGGGGTATTCAGGGAGGAGCGGGGACGCTTTGGGTATTCGGGGGGGAGTGGGGATGCTGGGGGTATTCGGGGAGGAGCGGGGACGCTTTGGGTATTCGGGGAGGAGCGGGGACGCTTTGGGTATTCGGGGAGGAGTGGGGGCGCTGGGGGTATTCGGGGAGGAGCGGGGACGCTGGGGGTATTCGGGGAGGAGTGGGGGCGCTGGGGGTATTCGGGGAGGAGTGGGGGCGCTGGGGGTATTCGGGGGGAGTGGGGGCGCTGGGGGTATTCGGGGAGGAGTGGGGGCGCTGGGGGTATTCGGGGAGGAGTGGGGGCGCTGGGGGTATTCGGGGAGGAGTGGGGGCGTTGGGGGTATTCGGGGAGGAGTGGGGGCGCTGTGGGGCGTAAGCCGTTGCTCACTCTACCTTTCCGTTTTCATGCAGCCCATGCTGGGACCCCCCATCCTGAACCCGGTGAGTTTGCGCTTGTTCTGCACCCCATGCTTCTCGCACCCCAATATTTGTCACTCTGACCCCGTTCTGCCCCCCGCAGGCCATGCCCTTCACCACCAACATCCGCGGAGGAATGATCCCCAAACGCACCGTGGACATTAAAGGCGTCGTGAATTCAAATGCAAAAAGGTGAGAGGGCAAAGAAAAGCCCCGGGTGGTGTGGGGGGATGCTCTGCAGGCGCTGTAAGGTGGGGGGATGCTCTGCAGGCTCTGTAAGGTGGGGGGATGCTCTTCAGCGTCTGTAAGGTGGGGGGATGCTCTGCAGCGTCTGTAAGGTGGGGGGATGCTCTGCAGCGTCTGTAAGGTGGGGGGATACTCTGCAGCGTCTGTAAGGTGGGGGGATGCTCTGCAGGCTCTGTAAGGTGGGGGGAATGCTCTGCAGCGTCTGTAAGGTGGGGGGATGCTCTGCAGCGTCTGTAAGGTGGGGGATGCTCTGCAGGCTCTGTAAGGTGGGGGGAATGCTCTGCAGGCTCTGTAAGGTGGGGGGATGCTCTGCAGGCTCTGTAAGGTGGGGGATGCTCTGCAGGCTCTGTAAGGTGGGGGGATGCTCTGCAGGCTCTGTAAGGTGGGGGGATGCTCTGCAGGCTCTGTAAGGTGGGGGATGCTCTGCAGGCTCTGTAAGGTGGGGGATGCTCTGCAGGCTCTGTAAGGTGGGGGGGTGCTCTGCAGGCTCTGTAAGGTGGGGGGATGCTCTGCAGCGTCTGTAAGGTGGGGGGATGCTCTGCAGGCTCTGTAAGGTGGGGGAATGCTCTGCACGCTCTGTAAGGTGGGGGGATGCTCTGCAGGCTCTATAAGGTGGGGGGAATGCTCTGCAGGCTCTGTAAGGTGGGGGGAATGCTCTGCAGCGTCTGTAAGGTGGGGGGATGCTCTGCAGGCTCTGTAAGGTGGGGGGATGCTCTGCAGGCTCTGTAAGGTGGGGGATGCTCTGCAGCGTCTGTAAGGTGGGGGGATGCTCTGCAGCGTCTGTAAGGTGGGGGGATGCTCTGCAGGCTCTGTAAGGTGGGGGGATGCTCTGCAGGCTCTGTAAGGTGGGGGGATGCTCTGCAGGCTCTGTAAGGTGGGGGGATGCTCTGCAGGCTCTGTAAGGTGGGGGATGCTCTGCAGCGTCTGTAAGGTGGGGGGATGCGCTGCAGCGTCTGTAAGGTGGGGGGATGCTCTGCAGCGTCTGTAAGGTGGGGGGATGCTCTGCAGGCTCTGTAAGGTGGGGGGATGCTCTGCAGGCTCTGTAAGGTGGGGGGATGCTCTGCAGGCTCTGTAAGGTGGGGGGATGCTCTGCAGCATCTGTAAGGTGGGGGGATGCTCTGCAGCGTCTGTAAGGTGGGGGGAATGCTCTGCAGGCTCTGTAAGGTGGGGGGAATGCTCTGCAGCGTCTGTAAGGTGGGGGGATGCTCTGCAGGCTCTGTAAGGTGGGGGGATGCTCTGCAGGCTCTGTAAGGTGGGGGGGTGCTCTGCAGGCTCTGTAAGGTGGGGGGATGCTCTGCAGGCTCTATAAGGTGGGGGGAATGCTCTGCAGGCTCTGTAAGGTGGGGGGAATGCTCTGCAGCGTCTGTAAGGTGGGGGGATGCTCTGCAGGCTCTGTAAGGTGGGGGAATGCTCTGCACGCTCTGTAAGGTGGGGGGATGCTCTGCAGGCTCTATAAGGTGGGGGGAATGCTCTGCAGGCTCTGTAAGGTGGGGGGAATGCTCTGCAGCGTCTGTAAGGTGGGGGATGCTCTGCAGGCTCTGTAAGGTGGGGGGATGCTCTGCAGGCTCTGTAAGGTGGGGGATGCTCTGCAGCGTCTGTAAGGTGGGGGGATGCTCTGCAGCGTCTGTAAGGTGGGGGGATGCTCTGCAGGCTCTGTAAGGTGGGGGGATGCTCTGCAGGCTCTGTAAGGTGGGGGGATGCTCTGCAGGCTCTGTAAGGTGGGGGGATGCTCTGCAGGCTCTGTAAGGTGGGGGATGCTCTGCAGCGTCTGTAAGGTGGGGGGATGCGCTGCAGCGTCTGTAAGGTGGGGGGATGCTCTGCAGCGTCTGTAAGGTGGGGGGATGCTCTGCAGGCTCTGTAAGGTGGGGGGATGCTCTGCAGGCTCTGTAAGGTGGGGGGATGCTCTGCAGGCTCTGTAAGGTGGGGGGATGCTCTGCAGCGTCTGTAAGGTGGGGGGATGCTCTGCAGCGTCTGTAAGGTGGGGGGATGCTCTGCAGCGTCTGTAAGGTGGGGGGAATGCTCTGCAGGCTCTGTAAGGTGGGGGGAATGCTCTGCAGCGTCTGTAAGGTGGGGGGATGCTCTGCAGGCTCTGTAAGGTGGGGGGATGCTCTGCAGGCTCTGTAAGGTGGGGGGGTGCTCTGCAGGCTCTGTAAGGTGGGGGGATGCTCTGCAGGCTCTGTAAGGTGGGGGGATGCTCTGCAGGCTCTGTAAGGTGGGGGGATGCTCTGCAGGCTCTGTAAGGTGGGGGGTGCTCTGCAGGCTCTGTAAGGTGGGGGGATGCTCTGCAGGCTCTGTAAGGTGGGGGGATGCTCTGCAGGCTCTGTAAGGTGGGGGAATGCTCTGCAGGCTCTGTAAGGTGGGGGGATGCTCTGCAGGCTCTGTAAGGTGGGGGGATGCTCCTGCTAACCTCCGCCTTCGTTCCACTCTCCAGCTTCATCATTAACTTTAAGGTGGGATTCTCCAACGACATCGCTCTGCACATCAATCCGCGCATCAGCAAGTCCACGGTCATCAGGAACAGCTTCGTGAACGGGGCGTGGGGGCAGGAAGAGAAGGAACTGCCCCTCAACCCCTTCAAACAGGGGGACTTCTTTGATGTGAGTTCACAGGCCGTGGGGTGACTGCAGGGGGGCCGGGGGGGGACTGCGGGATGCAGTGGGGTGACTGCAGGGGGGCCGGGGGGACAGCTGGGAGACTGCAGGGGGCAGCGGGGTGACTGCAGGGGGCAGCGGGGTGACTGCGGGGGGCAGCGGGGTGACTGGAGGGGGCAGCGGGGTGACTGCAGGGGGCAGCGGTGCCCATGACCTCAGTACATGGGCTGAGTATCTGTACTCCGTATCGCTTACTCAACCAGGGCCCTGCCTGGGGGTAATCCTTACACAGGGGCAACCAAGGATGGGGCCACAATAGGTAGTGCATACATGGAAGGATGCTCAGTACTGCGGTGCGCTTGTGAAAAGATACTCAGTACTGTGCTGCGCGCAGATGGAGGGATACTCTGTGCCGCGCAGTTGGAGGGATACTCGGTGCCGCGCAGTTGGAGGGATACTCGGTGCCGCGCAGTTGGAGGGATACTCGGTGCCGCGCAGTTGGAGGGATACTCGGTGCCGCGCAGTTGGAGGGATACTCGGTGCCGCGCAGTTGGAGGGATACTCAGCGCCGCGCAGGTGGAGGGATACTCAGTACATGCGTGGATGGAATGATACTTGGTGCCGCGCAGTTGGAGGGATACTCGGTGCGGCGCAGTTGGAGGGATACTCAGCGCCGCGCAGGTGGAGCGATACTCAGTACATGCGTGGATGGAATGATACTTGGTGCCGCGTGGGTGGAGGGATACTCGGTGCTGCGCGGGTGGAGGGATACTCAGTGCTGCGCGGGTGGAGGGATACTCGGTGCTGCGCGTTAACGGGTACTTTCCGTTGCAGATCTCCGTGCGCAGCGGGGAGAAGCGCTTTAAGGTTTTTGTTAACGGCCAACATCTCTTCAACTACGAGCACCGGACGTGGAACCTGCAGCAGATCGACACACTGGAGGTGGAGGGCGACGTCAAACTCTGCTTCGTCCACCTCTAACCAGTCCAGGGGGCCGACCAGGGGCCAAACCGCGCCACCTCCCCGTCTGCTCTAAGTGCTAAGCCAGTCTGCGGGGATCATGGCAATAAGCCCCCCCCCCCGCGCGGAATAACCCCCAGCTCGGAATTGTTACGGATCGAGCGGCTCCCGCCCCTTTCCTTTTTTAATGAATATAATCGGATTTTACTCAATTTCAATGAAAATAAAACATTCTTAGAAAATGAAACGCGTTCTGTAATTTCCTGGATTCGGAACGAAGCTGCTGCTTGGTGGGGTTTCATAATTTCACTTTATTGAGAGGTGTAGTAGATAAGTGGAACAGCTTCCCAGCAGAAGTGGCAGGAGCTAATACAGCGAGGGGATTTAAAGAGGCATGGAATAGACATAAGACAAGACCAAGGGTTTAATGGGCCGGATGGGGCCGATCTGCCGGTCCTGGGTTTCCATGAGCGGTCTCTCCATTCCCTCTTTTCAGGCCAAGCTTTCTAAACCCTCTCCTTTACCTTTCTCTGGCCCCTCCTCTCTCTTTTCCCCCCGTCTCTCTCTTTCTGTCGTTGCCCCGTCCCCCCCCCCCGTCTCTCTCCTGGCGCACGCCCTGTGACTGGCACATGATGAGGATTAGCCGGGGGCTCCTGAGCTGCCTGGACTCGTCCCAAACACACCCTGAGATGGCAGCAAACCTTCAAATTAACCCTGAGATTTCTACAGCTCCACCGGCTCATCCAATGGGAAAGTAGCTTGTAAACCACCTTCTCCCCTCACTCTCTGCTCCTTCTCCCCTCACTCACTACCCCTCTCCCTACACTCTCTGCTCCCTGTCTCCCCTTACTCACTACCCCCTCTCCCTTCACTCACTACCCCTCTCCCTACACTCTCTGCTCCCCTTCTCCCCTCACTCACTACCTCCGCTCCCTTGCTCCAGGCCGTACATTACGCCATCTTCCCAGCTCCGGCAGAGAACGATCACTCGCTGTCCCCGGCGATGTGTTCTCCTCCACCTCCATACAGCACCCTATTCCCACCTTGTGGGGTCCATGCAGTGCTCCCCCCAGGCTGCTCAGCTGTCAGAAATGAACCTGCCGGGTATCTCCCGGGTATCTGCCGGCTCCAGACGCTTCACCCGGTAAAACCCGCAGCGACGCCTCGATACCGAAGGCATCCACCGAGTATTCCACAACGAGCCTGGGCAGCTCCGCGTCTATATAGGTGCCCGCCAGGCAGCCGCAGAGTGCCTTCCCTCAGTAACTGTGAATGGCTTTTTAGATTCACCATGTTGCCATGGTAACCAGAGTGTCAGGTGACGCGTATGTGTGATGGTGGGGGGTCTGTTTGTATAGACACAGTCTGCAACGAGGATCTGTACCAACCCAGCATGGAAGCTGCAAGTTAACGGCAAGGGGGACGGTGCACAAACCCACCACGTTACACGGAAAGGGGTCCGCATCCTCACAGCGAGAGTGCCCCCTGCGAGACAGACATCCGCAATGACAGAAGGACCCTGACATGGAGTCACGGCAAGCAGGAGACCCCCAAGCATCTGAAAATGTTATCACAAGGGACGATCAGACCCCCAAATGCAGACTCGGGACAGATACCCCGAATCCACCTGAAAAAAGGAAATCCTCTTGCCTCAGGGGTAGTTTCTTCTGCCTTGGCCTCAACAGGTCAGGACATACGGACAAACGGTCAGAGGAGGACGTCCCCGGGGTCCTCCACGCTCCACAAGCCAGAGGCCGCTCTCCAGGAGACACGACGAGGAAGCAGGGAGCGTGGAGGGTCCTTCGGCTGTCGTGCCTTGGAAACTTAGGGGCAAACATGGCAGATGCGACACACGAAAGGGGCAAAAGAGGACAGAGGGGCGGGGGAGGGGGATCATTATCAAGCTCCAGGGTACCATTGCTGAAAAAAATGAAGAGGCAAAGGGAGAAGGCGAAGGCGGGCAGAGGCGGGGGTGACGAGAGGGTTCTCGATTTCTATGTACAAGAGGAGAAGCCGGCCACAGAGGAGGAAAAACTAAGAGGACAAGAGAGACCTTTGGTGAGGGAGGAAGAATTGGGAAGAAGAGATAAAGACGGGGATAACGTAAAACAGATAAAAGACGACGACACAAATAAAAACGGGACAGGTCAGGAGAGCTTGTCTGGGAGTACGCAGAACACTAGGGACGACAGTGCAGAACAGGACAGGCGCGGTGGCACGGAGGGGACAATAAGACGAAAATCCGGAGCAAAAGCATTGAGCCTGCGGCAGAACGAGACAGAACAGGAGACAGCGGTGGGAATGCTAGAGGTTACAGGTATAGACAAACTAGAACAGGAGAGACGGGATGGAACCGAAGCGGAGATAGAATTAGAAGAGAGACAAAATGAAACACACAATCTAGAACAGGAGAGAGGGGATGAAATTGAGAGGAAGATGGGAACAGAGAATCTAGAACAAGACAGACAAATACAGGAGGAGAGGGGATTACACAATCCAGAGCTACGTAGATCACCGGCACTAAGAGACGCCGCGGAGATCGAGGTTCCAGCAAAAGATACTCCAGAGAGTAAACCCGAGCGTGACGGACTCTGTAACGATGTCACGAAGACAGATCATCAGGTGGAACTATTTCCAGGACAGACGTCGTGCAAAACAGAGAGACAGTTCGAGGACGGAGAAGCATTATTCCAGAAAGAGCGTCAGAATGAGTGTGAGAGCAAACGTAATTATCCTGATACCAACAAAGGTCTCCAGGAGCCAGGGGAGGAGATGAGTATACCCCGGTGTCTCCAGAAGCCAGGGGAGGAGATGAGTATACCCCGGTGTCTCCAGAAGCCAGGGGAGGAGATGAGTATACCCTGGTGTCTCCAGAAGCCAGGGGAGGAGATGAGTATACCCCGGTGTCTCCAGGAGCCAGGGGAGGAGATGAGTATACCACGGTGTCTCCAGGAGCCAGGGGGTGAGATGAGTATACCCCGGTGTCTCCAGGAGCCAGGGTTGGAGATGAGTATACCACGGTGTCTCCAGGAGCCAGGGGGTGAGATGAGTATACCCCGGTGTCTCCAGGACCCAGGGGAGGAGATGAGTATACCCCGGTGTCTCCAGGAGCCAGGGGAGGAGATGAGTATACCACGGTGTCTCCAGAAGCCAGGGGAGGAGATGAGTATACCACGGTGTCTCCAGGAGCCAGGGGAGGAGATGAGTATACCACGGTGTCTCCAGGAGCCAGGGGAGGAGATGAGTATACCACGGTGTCTCCAGGAGCCAGGGGAGGAGATGAGTATACCCCGGTGTCTCCAGGAGCCAGGGGAGGAGATGAGTATACCCCGGGGTCTCCAGGAGCCAGGGGAGGAGATGAGTATACCACGGTGTCTCCAGAAGCCAGGGGAGGAGATGAGTATACCACGGTGTCTCCAGGAGCCAGGGGAGGAGATGAGTATACCACGGTGTCTCCAGGAGCCAGGGGGTGAGATGAGTATACCCCGGGGTCTCCAGGAGCCAGGGGAGGAGATGAGTATACCACGGTGTCTCCAGGAGCCAGGGGAGGAGATGAGTATACCACGGTGTCTCCAGGAGCCAGGGGGTGAGATGAGTATACCACGGTGTCTCCAGGAGCCAGGGGGTGAGATGAGTATACCCCGGTGTCTCCAGAAGCCAGGGGAGGAGATGAGTATACCACGGTGTCTCCAGGAGCCAGGGGAGGAGATGAGTATACCCCGGTGTCTCCAGGAGCCAGGGGAGGAGATGAGTATACCACGGTGTCTCCAGGAGCCAGGGGAGGATCTGAGGACACATAAGTGCTGCTGTGAGCCAGCGGGGGAGCTGAGGATGCCCCAGTGTTCCAGTAGTGGGTGGCAATGTGTCAGTAGTAGCCGTATTTGTGAAGACACTCTGGCCCGCTCACACTCTCTCGCTACCAGGGACTGGGGTACAGATGTTACTGGCCTTCTACAGGACTCACCTTCTACAGCCGGGACTAGCTGTACTAAAAGGTTGCAAGAAGAACACATAGAACTCAGCAAAGAAGGAGAGAGGACAACATCTGTAGAAAACATGGGCAGCAGGGAGTGTGACAGGGGGTCCGGCCCTGACACGGCCTCCTGGACTAAATGCAAAGAAGATGGGAGACGTCCTGACTTTATTTGGGAGGGTAATAGGGATCATATGTGGGGGTGTGAGGGCATGGAATGGGGGGACATCAGGCTTCAAGTGGAAGGCATGGTCCAGTGGATGGTTAAAGAGGCATCTGTTAGACTGGACTCTTACACCCAGAATCCCTACAGCTCAGAATAAACCCCTCCAACGCATGCACCATACAGCATTCAACGCGAACGCTGCGGGATATAACCCATTCTCTCCGCTACAAAACAATTTAAACACACAAGAAAAAACCTTGCGAAGTACTGAATCTATTTCTATCCCTAGAGTCTGAATCCGGACTGGGAAGACAAATACCCAGCAGCTAACGGAGTAAATGCCCCAATATCGACTTCAATTGGTACTCGGTTCTGGAACTGCCCAGGAGAATGGGGGGCCGGGGGGATGCTCCTGGTATGGCTGTTTTCTTTGCCACAGCTAATTCCCTAAGTATTAGGAAGCTTGCTTGGGCGCAGATTTATTACCAACGTTACTGTAAACGGTTAAATGTGATTAATTAGAAGAAGCGCAGTGCAGGTTATTATGTAAAGTGAGGGAGCGTGACGGTAACGTGTCGAAAGCGCTGCTTCACATACGTTGCCGATTTCGGGGATGCGCTAAAGTGTGATGCTGTGAGTTTTTGGTCACATTATCTGTGTTTTTACAGACGTCTGTATATTTCTTTGTAGAATGGATAGACGGGGGGGGGGCACACAATTGTTTGATGGAATCTTTAAGATGCTTGAGGTTTCCAAAAGCTCACAGCTCGGAAAAGCAGAATGTAAATGCTTAATACGAACTGCGCCCATCGGCTTATTGTGTTACGCGAAATAATTAGACTTTCCTTAATTAACTGTGAATGTGCATCCAGGTACCGAGGTAGTTGCGTTACTTTGTCTAAAGCTGCTCCATCATGAGGATATCAGCGATAACCGCCTAATGTAATACACGATGTAAAGTGTTTTTTAGGTGGGGGTATTCTGAATGCGTGTATTCAGGCAATTTCTGGCTAATAAATTATTAAGTTTTTGAGTTTCTCGATGTCTCCCTCTTGTGGGCACAGCCGGGAAATGCAACAATCAACCGATTCGTATGAACTTCCAGCCATCCGCTTAACCTATAAAGTAGAAGGTATATGCAAATGAGTGAGCCCATGGAATTGTGGGTAAAAAGACTTTAAAAACGTTACGCCCTTACCTGTGTGTGTCCGCCATGAATTCTTAAAGAAACGGTGTGTTTTGAAAGCAGAGCAGTTCTGTTGTTGGACCTGTATTGACGTAAAATGTATTTTCTGCCTTCAAAAATAATTCTCCACCCGCAGCGCACAGTGATATATAACACCGATTAAAAAAAATCCCAAATACATCACATTTCCCAGAAGATTTAAAACCCCCACATTGAAGAGATTTCCGATTGTGCCTCAAAAGAGGAACAATTCCTACCTGACTCCAAAATGGCCTCTGATTTCTCACTGGATCAACAACCTCTAACTAACTCTGTCCTTATAACCCATTATATCCCTGTATATTCCTCATATTATATATTATATACTCTCTGGCCGATATAACTAATCCCGTCCTTATAACCCGTTATATCCTGTATATTCCTCATATTATATATTATATACTCTCCGGCCCATATAACTAATCCCGTTATATCCTGTATATTCCTCATATTATATATTATATACTCTCCGGCCGTATAACTAATCCCGTCCTTATAACCCGTTATATCCCTGTATATTCTTCATATTATATACTCTCCGGCCGTATAACTAATCCTGTCCTTATAACCCGTTATATCCCTGTATATTCCTCATATATTATATACTCTCCGGCCGTATAACTAATCCCGTCATAACCCGTTATATCCTGTATATTCCTCATATTATATATTATATACTCTCCGGCTGTATAACTAATCCCGTCCTTATAACCCGTTATATCCTGTATATTCCTATTATATATTATATACTCTCCGGCCGTATAACTAATCCCGTCCTTATAACCCGTTATATCCTGTATATTCCTCATATTATATATTATATACTCTCCGGCCCATATAACTAATCCCGTTATATCCTGTATATTCCTCATATTATATATTATATACTCTCCGGCCCATATAACTAATCCCGTCCTTATAACCCATTATATCCCTGTATATTCTTCATATTATATACTCTCCGGCCGTATAACTAATCCCGTCATAACCCGTTATATCCTGTATATTCCTCATATTATATATTATATACTCCCCGGCAGTATAACTAATCCCGTCATAACCCGTTATATCCTGTATATTCCTCATATTATATATTATATACTCTCCGGCTGTATAACTAATCCTGTCCTTATAACCCGTTATATCCTGTATATTCCTATTATATATTATATACTCTCCGGCCGTATAACTAATCCCGTCCTTATAACCCGTTATATCCCTGTATATTCCTCATATTATATACGCTCCGGCCGTATAACTAATCCCGTCCTTATAACCCGTTATATCCATGTATATTCCTCATATTATATATTATATACTCTCCGGCCGTATAACCAATCCCGTCCTTATAACCCGTTATATCCTGTATATTCCTCATATTATATACTCTCCGGCCCGTATAACTAATCCCGTCCTTATAACCCGTTATATCCCTGTATATTCCTCATATTATATATTATATACTCTCGGGCCGTATAACTAATCCCGTCCTTATAACCAGTTATATCCCTGTATATTCTTCATATTATATACTCTCCGGCCGTATAACTAATCCCGTCCTTATAACCCGTTATATCCCCGTATATTCCTCATATTATATACTCTCCGGCCGTATAACTAATCCCGTCTTTATAACCCGTTATATCCCTGTATATTCCTCATATTATATATTATATACTCTCCGGCCGTATAACTAATCCCGTCCTTATAACCAGTTATATCCCTGTATATTCCTCATATTATATACTCTCCGGCTGTATAACTAATCCCGTCCTTATAACCCGTTATATCCCTGTATATTCCTCATATTATATACTCTCCGGCCGTATAACTAATCCCGTCCTTATAACCAGTTATATCCCTGTATATTCTTCATATTATATACTCTCCGGCCGTATAACTAAACCCGTCCTTATAACCCCTTATATCCCTGTATATTCCTCATATTATATATTATATACTCTCCGGTAGGTTCTGGTGATCTGGGGTATCCCTTTAACAAATGCCGGCTGCATTATAATTATTTTACTGCCTCCAACTAAAAGGAGCCATCTGCTCACCGTAGTACTGCCCTTGGGGCAATTATCAGCCAAGCTCAGATGCTGGAGGCTGAAGACACAGATGGTTGCAGACCACCGAGGGACCCTGGTCCTGAGTGGACAGCAGGTCAGCAGCTAATGACGCAGCCTGATAACAGCGGGACCCACTTACACCCAGCCTCGGAAGCAAGGGGCAGATGAGGGCAACGAGCACTGAACCTCAGGCATCAGTTCCTAGCAGCATGCGTGAAGCCGGAAAGGCCACCAATAATCCCTGAGACCAACAGCCACAGGTCAAGGGGCCATAGACCCATTTATTTTACAGCTTCCTGGGCCGGTCAGGAAGACCTGAGCATCCACCAACTAGCCCATTCATGGCAGGATAGTGCCCTAAGAATCAGGGTTGGCTGACATAAAATGGCGCACTCGGGAAGCACGTTATATGAGTGATTATTCCTCCCCATTACCGATTGCTATCCATTAGTTCAAACAGCCTTTACAAGTGAACCTCAGAAAAGGAAACTGGTCAGATAATGCTGGCTCTGCCACAGGCTGCCATCAATCCCACCACAGCGATGTAGTCCTCTCTATTAATGCCGAATTTCTCCTCAACAAACACACTGACTGACGAACAGCCCGGGCTATCTACGCCACACGCCATGAAGAGGCCTCTTCTTAGGAGCCACTATATAGCATTATCATGTATTGATTTATATAACACCACCGTATTCCGCAGCGCTGCATAACGACGTGAGACAGAACTGCTCAACGTTCGGTGAATTCATTATTAAATCTGTACCAACGCCTTCGGTACTAAACAATACACCGTACCTATAAACCCAACCATAAATCCCCCTCACTAACTGTCTGAATGAGGCGCAGGTAGAGCGTTTTATAAGGCGCGGTTGTTGACGTTCACACCCCTCCGCGCTGATTGGCCTGTATATGTCTAGTCAGACACTACAGCTAGAGAAACATCATCGAGTAGAGTAACAATAATGTAGCGAAGGACACAGGGCATGCGCAGTGAGCCAGCGACGCTATGGGCGGGGTTCCGAGTAGGGCAGACGTCGCAAAGGAACAGGGAGAAGAGGTTTTGCGCATGCGTATAACAGGCGCGGAAGCCATCTGAGGGGTGCGGGCACGCGCAGTGAGGTCAAAGCTGTGGGCGTGGTTTACGCGCATGCGCGGTTAACGTATCTGTGGTACTGCCGCCCGCGCCCTTCCGATTCCGGGATTGAAAGACAGGAGCCGGTACCGAAGGGAGTTAGCCCTGAGAGACAGCTCTGCGGTAAGCCGCAGCACACCCAAGGGGCAATAATACTATACGCTAGTAACGAGGGTTGATACCGGTGGCGGGCGTGCCGGGAGGTGGTGTCACTTACTGGGACTGTAGATAAAGAACAATTCCCGTGAAAAGGTGCAGTTACCGTGTCAACCAGTGACGTGTTCGTGTAGATCGTCCCCTTTAGTACATTGCACCAGAAGTGCCCCTTAACCTCGGCTTTGGCGTTGTAGGGGCAGGTGGGTATCTTGGGGTGGGGGTGCGGTAGGTTCTGGGTGCAGGTTGTGACTGTTTGGGGTAAATTGTTATATTCTGCAGGCCACTGGGTCATTTATTCGGGATACTCAGAGTAAAACGGTACAAACGGCCCTCACATCCCCCAGCAGCCTTTGTCTCGGCCTCTGTGACAAAGCCTGCCTGTGTTGAGCCAGACCACAATATCGCATCATATCGTAATTCAGTGGCCGAGGGGGGGGCTGGTGGCCCCTCTTCACAGGAACGGCGAGACCATCTGCAGCGCCGGGGCGTCCACTGTCACCCGGCAGGCGTGCTTCTGACGGTGGTCCCGGTGTTGCTGCCGTGTCTGTGAACACGGAATGGGTTTGTGTGTAATATGTTCCGTGTTCGGGGGGGGGTCTGTTCTCTCGCTTATTGACCAATGTCTCTTCTGTCCCCGTCTCCAGCGCAGCTGTATGGACTCTGAGCCTCCATCATGGGGCAGATGCTATCCAGGGTGTTCGGGAACAAGGAGATGCGGATTTTGATGTTGGGTCTGGACGCCGCCGGGAAGACGACCATTCTCTACAAGCTGAAGCTGGGCCAGTCCGTGACCACCATCCCCACCGTGGGCTTCAACGTGGAGACGGTCACCTACAAGAACGTCAAGTTCAACGTGTGGGACGTCGGCGGCCAGGACAAGATCCGTCCTCTGTGGCGGCACTACTACACGGGCACGCAGGGACTGATCTTCGTGGTGGACTGTGCCGACCGGGACCGCATCGACGAGGCGAGGCAGGAGCTCCACCGCATCATCAACGACCGCGAGATGCGGGACGCCATCATCCTCATCTTCGCCAACAAACAGGACCTAGTGGACGCCATGAAACCCCACGAGATCCAGGAAAAGCTGGGACTGACCCGCATCAGAGACAGGAACTGGTACGTGCAGCCCTCGTGCGCCAACACCGGGGAGGGACTGTACGAGGGCCTCATGTGGCTCACCTCAAATTACAAATCCTAATTCTGTTTCTACGGCGATTCCCTTTTTTTAATTCTCGTTTTGTTTTACATTTGGAAAGACGGATGAGCGGAGCGGAGCTCTGAAGGGGTTACTGTTCTCGCCCCGACGTGGGTGAGGCGCCGCGTGGTGACAGTTATTGCGCGCGTTGGCAGCGGGTTATTGCGCGTCTGGCTCTGCTGCTGAGACTGAAAGCCCCGTGTGGCATCTGCCTTAATCATCAGTGACATTTAACACGACTGAACGTCTCTTCTGCGCCCCCCCCCCCCCCCCCCGTCCTGTTAACCCCCGCCCTGTTACTGATAAGGAGGTGCTTTTTAACCCTTGGTGCTGTGGGGTGAGACCACTGAGCTGTATTACCCGATATTCTCTGCGGTCCCCGGCCCCAGTCCTCTAATGCTTCGGCCCTGCTGGCTCTACAGACCCCTAAACTGGCTCTACGGACCCCCCCCAACCCCTCTGCCAGCTCTACAGACCCCCCCCCAAACTCCTCCGCTGGCTCTACAGACCCCCCCCAAACTCCTCCGCTGGCTCTACAGACCCCCCCCCCCAAACTCCTCCGCTGGCTCTACAGACCCCCCCAAACTCCTCCGCTGGCTCTACAGACCCCCACTAGACCATGGCTGACATGGTCCCCTTGGTTACGCGGGGATAACCTAGAACACGCGCGGCTCGGACACTTTATAGAGCGCCGTTCTGGTGACCTGTTACATGAGTGTTTTCATGTTTTGGGCCCCGGCATCAGTATTTTCCATAAGTTATCCAGCGGAGGGCCCCGCCGCGCATGTTCTGTCAGCGACGTTACGTGGCGTTGGGTTATCCCATCCCTAATCCTCCTCTTGCCTTTTCATTTATTGCGGGATGCCGTTAATGCGCTTCACTCGCCTGTCCGTCAGTCCGAGTCTCTAAGCGTCCGCCTGGGGTTTTTATTTAAAAATCTAATTAATGGTTAAGAGTTCTTTTTATTCAGGTTAACTTTTTTTAAGCTGAAATCCCGGAGCGTTGCGGAGCTTTTTTTTTTTTTAACCCCTGTTTGTCCGCTTCCATATGGATGTTGTTTGCATTTGGGATGGTGCTGTTAACCCGCTCAGTGCTGGTAAAAGTGAAGTAACGATGCTGCGAGGTCATCCTCCGGGGAGTCCCATAACTCGCCGTGCCCTGTTGTAATGCCTCCGCTGGGTGTCCGCGCAGGTCCTGGAGCACGTATGCAGTGTTCTTCCCAGACTATTGCCCCGCTTAGTCTTCCAGCCCCATGGGGTAAGTCACTGACATTAGCCGCGTGGCCCGGGGGGGTTCCTCTTTCCTGGCTGACGTACGCCGTTTAGCTATGCAGACCCTGCCATTGAAGGGGCCGAAGTGTTAACCCCCCCCCCCTCCCCCATCAGCGCCGGGGCTCCACGCAGAATGTTTCCATTCCATGTTCTCCGCTTCAAAATGATTCTGTTCAATAAAATTTTGACAACGCATCCGATCCGCTGTCTGTCTGAGCTGGCTTCCCGGGGAGAGCGTTGGCGTCCTGGCCGCCGGGGGGAGAGCGTTGGCGTCCTGGCTTCCCGGGGAGAGCGTTGGCGTCCTGGCCGCCGGGGGGAGAGCGTTGGCGTCCTGGCCGCCGGGGGGAGAGCGTTGGCGTCCTGGCCGCCGGGGGGAGAGCGTTGGCGTCCTGGCTTGCCGGGGGGAGAGCGTTGGCGTCCTGGCTTGCCGGGGGGAGAGCGTTGGCGTCCTGGCTTGCCGGGGGGAGAGCGTTGGCGTCCTGGCTTGCCGGGGGGAGAGCGTTGGCGTCCTGGCTTGCCGGGGGGAGAGCGTTGGCGTCCTGGCTTGCCGGGGGGAGAGCGTTGGCGTCCTGGCCGCCGGGGGGAGAGCGTTGGCGTCCTGGCTTGCCGGGGGGAGAGCGTTGGCGTCCTGGCTTGCCGGGGGGAGAGCGTTGGCGTCCTGGCTTGCCGGGGGGAGAGCGTTGGCGTCCTGGCCGCCGGGGGGAGAGCGTTGGCGTCCTGGCTTGCCGGGGGGAGAGCGTTGGCGTCCTGGCTTGCCGGGGGGAGAGCGTTGGCGTCCTGGCTTGCCGGGGGGAGAGCGTTGGCGGCCTGGCTTGCCGGGGGGAGAGCGTTGGCGTCCTGGCCGCCGGGGGGAGAGCGTTGGCGTCCTGGCTTGCCGGGGGGAGAGCGTTGGCGTCCTGGCTTGCCGGGGGGAGAGCGTTGGCGGCCTGGCTTGCCGGGGGGAGAGCGTTGGCGGCCTGGCTTGCCGGGGGGAGAGCGTTGGCGGCCCCCGTCTAGTCGCCCGTTTCTCCTGCTGTAACGACTCAAACCTTAATCAGTCGTTGGTCTCGTCTTAGATTCAGGAGCCGTATGTCTACCCCATGCATGTTTAATACCCTCGCTGTGTTACCCTCTACCACCTCTGCTTGGAGGCTGTTCCACTTATTTACCTCCCTCTCGGTAAAGTAAAACGTGTTAAGCCCCTGACAGTCTATTGCTGTCTGTTTCTTGGTCTGGGGGCAACTTGGTGTTTCTAGCGAAGGTAATGAATGAGACATCACTGCGTGATTAAATAATTATGTATTCATTCAGCGCCGCGGAGTGATCGTTCAATGAATTTCCATCATTATAATGGAAGGAAGTTTTACTTCACTGAGAGGGGGTAGATACGTGGAACAGCCTCCCAGCAGAAGTGGTAGAGGGTAATACAGCGATGGGATTAAACATGCATGGCTCCTGAATCGATTGATTAAAGTCTAACTTGGGGCCGATCTCCCAGGTCTGGGGTTCCCTCGTCTCGCCCTAAAGTGCGTTTTAAAGATATTCCTGGATGAGAGAAATGGTAATATATATATGGGGGGGGGGTAATAAAACTTATCGAAACACGTAATATATTTATAAAGGTTTGCGGCCGGGTCCTGGTTATTGCCGTCGCCGGCTGGTCGTCTTCAGGCCAGTCGGAGCCCTCCGTGGTTTCGGGATTCAGTTTATGGGGCTGGCCCCGCTCGTGCCTCAGGCATCTTTCATATACAGGTCCAGGGGCCTGCTGAACAGTGTGGGGTGTGAGAGCGATCCTATCCGGGGTAATTCTCCGGAGGGGGCTGTGTATCCGAAATCATCCCAAAGCTGCCGTGTAAGAAGCTCATTTTCAAACCCCATGTGCACAATGTGACAGTACTGTGAGGTACGTGCCGGGGATCGGGGAGCGCCGGGGTCAGAGATGGGGCCAGGCTATAGGTGAGTTGGGGTCGTGGTAGGGGCGGCCCGCACGGGGCAGCGTGGGGCCCCCAAGGGCGAGCTCTGCCAGGGCCCAGGGGCAGCGTGGGGGCTCTACGGCTATAGTGTTCTATACAGCAGAGTGCTGGAGCCAGTCTGGGGTAACTAAGCACCAAACTAGTATCTCTGTGCACCCTGCATTGGGGTAAAAACTGGTTCGGTGCAGGGATCTGAGTAACGGTATCATTGAGTAACCAGCGCGAATACCGGGGCATTTCCAGCAGGGGCAAATACTGCCGCTCGGGAAAGTGGGTTTTGAGGTACCCCGAGCTGGTAGTTGTTGCTTCCTGTCTGTACTGCCCCGGCACTCCGTTAATTTCCCAGCCCCCTTCAACGGAGAAACCCCAAACAGCCCCAGACAATGAGGAGCCATTACATAATAACCGAACGGCACAAGATGGCTACGCCTAGCCAATCACAATATGAGAGAGGTAGGATCAGGGTTTTGAGTGGCGTGTTTGTCGACCTATCACCCGGGCCGCTTCTATCCTGAACTCCACAATGGCTCAGCCAATTAACTTCGACCTCACCGGAGGGGACGTCTTTCTTCGCCAATGAGTGTGGAAAAATCTGGATTAGCGGCTCGGCGGACCAATCCGGTAGCAGTAAGTGGGCGTGGTATTGAGGGTTTAGCCCCGGCGCCATGTTACGGCCCGCTCAGTCCCGGCGGAGCTCTGAAGATGGCGGCTGCTGCAGCGGTGGGAGGAAGATCAGCATATTACGGGACAGAGGGCGGCCGGGCCCCCAAGAGACAGAAAACCGAAGGAAACGACGACAACGTGGCGGCCGCAGCGGTAAGAGAAGCGCGAACAGGAACTGCGTGTAACGAGATGCACCGGATAGAGCGGGCGGATGCTATAGCTACAAAGTGTCCCTGTTCAGTTTTGCTAGTCCTTCTCCTAAATACCTGCGCCCCTCTTTCTTCTCCTAATTCTCCTTCGTGCCCCTCTCTCTCCCCTGATGCCCCTCTTTTCTAGGAGGTCAGAATGTTTGCGGGGTATGAGGGGATCGCAGGGTTCTACAGCCCTAAAAGCCCCAATAATGTGTATAGAAACAGCAGGAAACGGCTTTATAAACTAAACGGGGGAAGTAAACCCCATTATTATTCTTCTAAATGCCCCACATACTGTGTTCCGTGTTCCTCTCATGGAGTTGCGCCTGTAGAGTTTTTGGCCCGGACGGCTTCCTTTACTCAGCGTCCCTGCTTGGCTTGGAGTACCGGGGGAGGGGGTATCAGCAGATGGCGGGACTGGCTGCCCGCACCCTCTGATTGTGGTGTAACGGTAACCGGCGAGTGACCCCCTGACCTCACGCTTTGTGTTCCCGTAATCCTCCTGCTCGGGTATCTGTATCCCCCCCCCCATTATAATCTGTTACTAACTGCGGAGTCTTCCCTCTTCTTGTTGCAGGAAGGATACGACGACCCTCACAAGACCCCGGCGTCCCCGGTGGTCCATGTGAGGGGGCTGATTGACGGGGTGGTGGAGGCAGATCTCGCGGAAGCCCTGCAGGAGTTCGGCACCATCAGGTAAATACTCGGGGGTCCCTTCCTCGGGGGTCCGGGACGCGGGGCTGGTTTGGGAGCCGGCAGTCTAACGTCCGCCGCGGAAAGCTTGGAATGACCGTCTCGCTTCCCTCTCGCAGCTACGTGGTGGTGATGCCCAAGAAGCGTCAGGCGCTCGTCGAGTTTGAGGACATTCTGGGCGCCTGTAACGCCGTCAACTACGCGGCCGACAACCAGATCTACGTGGCGGGTCACCCGGCCTTCGTCAACTACTCCACCAGCCAGAAGATCTCGCGGCCGGTGGACTCGGGAGACGATTCCCGGGGAGTCAACAACGTGCTGCTCTTCACCATCCTGAACCCCATTTATTCCATCACTACGGTAATGCCCCAGGACCGGCGACTCGGGGAGGGGGGGTCTCTCTCCCTGGCCTGTCTGTGTTGACCCCGGTGGGATTGTTATAGACGGTAACCCTCTTCATGGTGCCTCTCGCTCCGCAGGACGTTCTGTACACTATCTGTAACCCGTGCGGACCGGTCCAGCGCATCGTCATCTTCCGGAAGAACGGCGTCCAGGCCATGGTGGAATATCCTTTAACCGCTCAGTCTGTCCCCGTGCTGGGGGAGCGTTCTGTCTGTCTGTCTGTGTGTGCGGGGGGTGGGTTTGGCTGTATATATAATACACATTGCTTTCTGTACGCTCTTCCTTGACTCCGCGCACGTTCGATTCCGTGCAAAGCGCCCAGCGTGCCAAGGCCTCTCTGAACGGGGCGGACATCTACTCCGGCTGCTGTACCCTGAAAATCGAGTACGCCAAGGTGAGTGGGCCGCATGATGCCGGTGGGGGGGGGTTGGGGGGTCTACCCCCCCCCGTCTCACACCTTTCTGTGTTCCTTCAGCCCACCCGACTGAACGTCTTTAAGAACGACCAAGACACCTGGGACTACACCAACCCCTCGCTGAGCGGACAAGGTACCGTATCCCCGTCTGCCTCTCGTATTTGTATACATGTGCTGTCAGTTAGCCCCACTTCACACTCTGTAATGCCAATGCCTGGACTCCCGGCTACAAACTGTCTCGTGGCCTGGATATCCCACCTCCCCCCGTGGTCGCCCGTTGGGGGGGTCCCCGCTGATTCCTGTACGCGGAAAGCACGTGAAGCCACGCGGACGGCGGTTTACCCCGGGCCAGGCAGGGGCATTATACGACCACCCTAACACATTTCTTTTCCAAGGTACATACTAGTCCCATGTGCAGGGGCCGCGCTTTAAACCGACCCTGGGGGTCCGCTCGGGCTCAGGACTGACAGCCCCCCGTCTGCACATTATTTCATGACACACAGTGTAGTTGAGGCAGCACTAGTTCTCTGCCCACGGAGAGACACTCATCGCAGAAAGCCCAGGCCATCCGCAGAGCTCAGACACGGAGAACATCACACGGTGACCAAGAGAAACTCGCTGAAACGGGGGCTCCGACACGCTACAGCAGGCATGTAACCAGTACAGTGAGACGGCTTCCAACACGCTGCAAACACGTTAAACAAGCCGCAGAGGCTGTCCTCAACACCACAGCAGACACGTTAACAAGCACAGAGAAGGGAGCGCATCCACGTTACACGCCATACGAACACAGTAACAGATACAGATGTGTCACGCCACGGCAGGCACTGATGGGTCGGAACACGCAACATTCTAACACCACGCGAGCCTCCAAAAACAGCAGTCTCCTCCTCACCAGCATCAGATCAGTGGGTCAAGTGAAGAAGATCCGAACATAGCCTCAGTCCCAAGACACGGGATGTGCCTCGCTCTGTACGGGGGGCGGCATCTCCATGGCCAGAGGCACACAACAAGCACATGGAGCACACAGAACACGAAGACACGTTAGCAACACGTGAAGCTTTTTGAGAATGCCAATTGTTTTGTTTCCGTGTTACTCATGACTATAAAACCATGTGATGCAGGGTCGCTGCGTGTGTATGGCGGGGCGGCACGTTTCAGAGCTCTGCTCACGCACACGAGGTAATCCCACGGTAAGAGAAATGTGTTATTGTCACAGTGGGACCTTGTGCTGTTCTGTAAGTAACTTTTTATCCATTTTTGTAATCGCTCTTCTTTCCAATGAATTGTCGTGTCTGGGGGGGGGGGTTGTGGTTCCTCGGTGGTGGGGGGGTAATTGCTGGGATTTGGGGGGGCTGCTCTGTGTCTCTGCGAGGGTCTGCTGGTCTGGGAGGGACCCCCGTGGCTTTATATTCCCTTTAAATGCCGGGTCAGATAACTGCTTGTGGGTCGAGTCAGATAATGCCCGAGAAGCTGTTCCTCCAGCCTTTGTTGGGAAGCGCCTGTTACTGGGGAGGAATTACTGTGGGTACCCCTGCCCTGAGCTGTTTACTGGTTAGAGGGGTCTTTCCCTTAGCCGTCTGTGGCGGGCATAACTGTGGGGGTCTGGAGTAGTTTAGAAGGGAGCCTGATTGCAGTCTTGCTTTCCTGCAGGGGATCCGGCGGGAAACCCCAGCAAACGGCAGAGGAATCCACCGCTTCTAGGAGATCATCCGGCTGAATATGGTGAGGATGCGGCAGGTGGGTGGGGGGGGGTCGTGGTGGCGTCTATGTAAAGACCCCCAGACCCTCTATGTAAAGTTTCCTTTGAGCACCTTAGTAGTTGCAGACCCTCTATCATAAGTTTTAAATTACTTTCTCCGTGGAAGCGTTGGTAGTTACTCTATCGCGTCTGTGTTCTAGCTTTATCTATTAAACAAAACACCCTGACCTTGTATCATACTGTCTGTGGGGACAAAATAGAATGGCTCAGTCTTAATTACCTAGCTGGACTCTCTTAATAATGAAAGTCTATGGAAGAACGGACTTCATTAGCATCGCCATAAAGCATCAGCTCAAAACGGTGTTTGAGCCAGGAAAGTCACCCAAAATATCACATGACTGTTGTAGCCGCCTCTGCTGGGCTTCCCGGTGCTGCAGTCTGACTTTGTTTTTTTTTGTTTTTTTTATTCTTTTCAGGTGGCCCTCATGGAGGATACCATGGACACTATCACGAGGAGGCATATGGCCCCCCACCCCCACATTATGAGGGCCGCAGAATGGGTCCACCACCTGTTGGGGCGCCCCGAAGGGGTGGGCCAAGCCGCTATGGGCCACAATATGGACACCCGCCGCCGCCTCCTCCTGAATATGGCCCGCATGCCGATAGCCCCGTGCTGATGGTGTACGGGCTGGACCCCGTTAAAATGAACTGCGACCGCGTCTTCAACGTCTTCTGTCTGTACGGCAACGTGGAGAAGGTGAGGCCGTAGGCCGTGACTCCTACCGGGAGCTCGAGCTCTACTAACGGGCTACTAACGTGACGTGTCTCCCCGCCAGGTGAAGTTCATGAAGAGCAAGCCTGGGGCAGCTATGGTGGAGATGGCAGATGAGTACTCTGTGGACCGGGCCCTCACCCACCTCAACAACAACTTCATGTTTGGCCAGAAGCTGAGCGTTTGGTGAGTCCCGTCCTGGTTGTTCCGGGGTAAGGCTGGTGGCCATTGGGTTGGCCGCCAGACCAAGTTACCTGATCCTTGCTTTGCCCTTATCGGTGAACGTCCCGATGTTTGGGGCTGTAGTTCCACGATGCTCTGTCGCCCTGCCGGGGGAGTTTGTTGAGGAATTCTCCCAGCCCAGGCAGCGTGGATGTGGCCGCCGGCCCCTTCGTGTTGCTGAGCAGTCGGAGCCCATCATCCCGTGTTAATGGCTCCTCTCTCCCCTCAGCGTGTCCAAGCAGCAGTCCATCGTGCCGGGTCAGTCCTACTGCCTGGAGGACGGTTCCAGCAGCTTCAAGGCTTTCAGCGGCTCCCGAAATAATCGATTCACGTCCCCGGAGCAGGCGGCCAAAAACCGCATCCAGCAGCCCAGCAACGTTCTCCATTTCTTCAACGCCCCTCCGGAGGTGACCGAGCAGAACTTCCTGGAGGTGAGTCTCTTAACACGGACCCTCTTGGTGGCAGTATGGGGGGGGGGGGGGGTCGTCTGCGCCTGCGGAAGCAGCTCGCGCTTACCTTGTCGGCTTGTATGGAAGCGATCGGGGCGAAGGGCTCTGCGGTAATCTTCTGTTCATCTACTTTGCAGATCAGCGACGAGCTGGGGGTGAAGAAGCCGTCGTCCGTCAAGATCTTTTCTGGAAAGAGTAAGTGGTGGGGAGTGCGGCGACGCTCTGGATTAATCTCAGTCCTGATGGTCCTTAGAACCTCGAACACCAATGTGTGTAACCCTTTACACGCTGCGCCTAGTGCAGGAAGGGCCGAGACGACCCCTGTGTAATTTATATAGCTCGGTCAGCCTGCCGGCCCTGTGTAATGCATAGGTAAATCGGCTAGCTGGCCCTGTGTAATGCATAGGTAGATCGGTACATCTCCCATACTCCTCTGCCAGCCACTAAGCTGAAAGAGCATTATGGGAGGTGTAGTCCTTCAGCAGCTGGAGGGCCGCAGGTTGAACGACCTTGGACTAAAGGATCCCTTAATATACAGGAGAGAAGAGAGCGTCCGATATATAAACCAGGACAAGAGGCCATGGTCTAGAAACTGGTCTAATAGTGCGCAGCATTACACAGGGCCAGCTAGCCGATTTACCTATGCATTACACAGGGCCGGCAGGCTGACCCAACTAAAGCCCCTGCTTTAGTCTGTCCTGATTTATCCTTCGAACCGTTCCGTAACTCAGGCGTTATACGGGGCCAAAGCAGCCGTCGAAGCTCGCGATACCCGGCGAAGTTCGGGATGTGACGGTGAAACTGAGCCCTCTTTAGTGAATACACTCGCGAGGTCTCTCTGCAGGGTTATTGGCAGTCTCTTCGTTGAGCTGTCTCGTTTTAATGTCCTCTCTTGTCTGTAGGTGAGCGGAGCTCCTCGGGGTTATTGGAGTGGGAGTCTAAGAGCGACGCGCTGGAGACCCTCAGCCTCTTCAATCACTACCAGATGAAGAATCCCAGTGAGTATCTAATCCGTCAGTTAGTGGGCCCGATCCCAGTTACCCCAGTATGTGACCAGTTACTGACGTGTGCTCTCTTCACAGACGGGCCGTACCCGTACACCCTGAAACTGTGCTTCTCCACTGCCCAGCATGCATCGTAACCGGCGTGCGCCGCGCGCTCCAGCGACCGTTCAGTATCATCTGCTCCTTGTAGAGACGCATTTTTTTTTTTTTTTGTTTTTATAAGCTTTGGGATTGGAGGGATTGTGACTTGTGGGTTTTTGTTATGTTCGTGTAATTGTTTTGTGCTCGATTGTTTAGCACATTTCAATAAAAAATTGAGAGTAACTGGTGTGACTATTCTTTGGGGGGGGGGTCTTTCCATCGGTGGGCTATATATTATACCCCATTTCATGCTGACTGTATATTAAAGGTCGCTCTCTTCCCTGTGATGGGCAATTAATCCTTTTAATGCAGGAAACAAACTGTAATCGCTGTCCCAGTCTGGAGTCGGGGGGTTGTTTATAAAGCTGTTCCCTGCTGTTTCTATATACATTATCGGGGCTTTTAGGGCTGTAGAACCCTGCGATCCCCTCATACCCAGCAAACATTCTGACCTCCTAGAAAAGAGGGGCATCAGGGACAGTTGGCAGCTATGTGAAACACCAGATATAGCAGCAGTAACTTGGTATAGGAAGGGTTAAAGTAAGTCGGTTTAACCCCTTGATGACAACTGCCGATCCGGGCACGTCATGCCCTGGCCAGGACCGCCATAGCTTTAAACTGGGGGAGAAAGCCATCTACGTTCGCTTTCTGCACCCAAACGGTGTTGCTGCGATGGCCTGATGTTGAGGCGTTCAGCAACACCGACATCCGCGTCAGGGGCCGTGTCTGACCCTCCCCGGGGATTCAATGCTCTGTATGGCAGCAGACGCCCGTTTTAAAAGAGTTTAGGCAGCTATCGAAGAGCGATTTTACCGCTGGCGGCTCGTCCTTTATTTAAAAAAAAAAAAAATAGCGAAGATTCCAAAGGGGTCTCTCAAGACCCTCCTGAGAACTCTGGCTCCACTTGCAGGTTGAATACAGGTACTGCGTTCAACCACGCAGGTCAATGGAACCTAGCTTTCTAATCACAATGCGATTAATAAAACATGTAAAAAAAAAAAAAAAAGTAACGTAAAATGAATTTACCATCACCATCAGGAGAACCTTCCAGTTCCAAAACATGTTAGAAAACAGGCAAAACGAAATAAATATAAATGTATATAAAAAAGTATGGAAAGAGTTAAAATACGGGCATGTTAAATGCCCATGGGGTGTGAGTGATTTGATGGGGTAAATTGAATTGGCCGGGTTTAAAGATACCCGAAACGGCGCATGGGGGAATAATTACCAGATTTGGAAAAATTATTAAATTAAAAATAGCAAATGCTGCCTGTCCTTATTGCCCCATAAAGTGCAGAAAAAAAAGCAAAAAAACAAAACATTGGGTGCTTCTAAACTCAGGACGAATAGAATCTATACAGCAGGTTCTTTCATTAGCTTTTTTAGATGAGTAAAAGATTTTTTACGTAAAACCATATTTTATACTTTTTTTTTTTTAATAGTAAATTATATGATACAATCAAAATAATGACATCTAAAGAAAGCCCTCTTTCAATATATAACTTTGTGAGTTCAGTAAACGGGAAAGAAGAAAATTACAGCTAAACACGAGCGTCGCAGAAATGTTAAAACAGCCATTGTCACGAAGGGGTTAATAAATGCTAAAAATATGTGTTTAGAGCCGTGTGCGGAACCGGAAGTGTGTCATTGGGTCGGCCATCTTGTGGCTGGCAGACTCGTCAATGGCGCTGTGAAGTCACGTGACTGGAAGTGAGTTTCTAGCTGCCAGCCATAACATGGCCGTGACCAGACGCTGACCTGTAGTTGTGACAGGACTTTTGATGGCTGCGGCTGCGGTGAGGGGGCTCCTGAGGAGAGGTATGGGGACCCAGCTGTCTGTTTAGTGAGTAGGGCCCTTTGGGAGAGATACGGGGCCCCGGCTGCGGTGTAATGTGTAGAGGCTTCTCAAGAGAGTCATAGGGTCCCTGCTCAGGATACAGGAGCCCCCGAGGACAAGTGTGTGGCCCCAGGTTTCTGTATGGAGTATAAAGGCTCTGTGGGGGAGGTATGTGGGCCTTAGCTCTCTATATAGTGTAAAGAATGTTTCTAAAGACTGCTATGGGGCCCAGCTCTCTGTATAGTGTATAGGGCCCCAGAGGAAAGGCATGGAGCCCAGCTCTCTGTATAGTGTATAGGGCCCCAGAGGAAAGGCATGGAGCCCAGCTCTCTGTATAGTGTATAGGGCCCCAGAGGAAAGGCATGGAGCCCAGCTCTCTGTATAGTGTATAGGGCCCCAGAGGAAAGGCATGGAGCCCTGCTCTCTGTATAGTGTATAGTGGATGATTTGCTAACCCCCCCCACACACACACACTCACGCTGAACTTTGCCCGGATACCGCCTGAGGGATACAGAGTCTGACCATTCAGAGACAGAACGAGGCGAGCTTGAGTTTTTGCAGGAAAAGGAGACAGATTAATCCCCATCACCCCCAAACATTATACATTAAGGGGAAGAGGACACCCCACTTGTGTGTTAAGGGTGCCGTGAGCGTGTGTAAAGTTTATTTTTTTGTGATTATCAGATCTCCACAGTGCTGTCCTGGCAGTCCGGGGCATGGCGTCCGGGCCAGAATCAGCCAAGTATCAATACGAGACTCTGAAAGTCACAGCGGAAGGAGATCACGTCCTGCACGTGGAGATAAACCGCCCTGAGAAACGAAATGCCATGAATAAGAGCTTCTGGAGGTAAGTGGGGCAATTCCACTCACCCCGGGGTCACTAGCTGTGGGGCACTCACGCTGTCGGTACTGACACCCAGGCACACACTGTACTGACACGCATTCACACCGTACACACGGGGCACACATGCTAAACTGCACTGTACACACACACACACACACATGCCGGGCTAATGCCATACTGACACTCAACACGCCAATTCTAGCTCTCAGGCATGCGCACTATACGTACACGCAGTCGCACCTCACACGCCGGGCTCGCTGGCTCTCGCGCACTCGCTTTACCAATGCCTGGTGACTTTTGCTCTCGTCGCGTTCCGCAGGGAGATGGTCGTTTGCTTTCGCGCCATCGCAGAGGATGCTGATTGTAGAGTGGCCGTGATTTCTGGCGCCGGGAAGATGTTCACATCTGGTATGTGCGGTGTCTGTAAATTACACGCGTGGAGAGGGGAGGCGCGCGCGTGGTCTGTGGGGACGGCTGAGGGTTGTGCGAAGATTTATTTATTTATTTTTGTGAATAGGAATCGATTTAATGGATTTGGGGAGTGACTTCATACGTCCGCAGGACTCGGATACGGCCAGAGTCGCTTGGGAGATCCGAAAGAAGATATCGGAGTACCAGGAGTCCTTCTCCATCATCGAAAAAGTGAGTGATACGCCAGATTCTGTAATAAGCCACGCCCCCACATCTCTGATTGGCGCTGCCGGCACGCGCTTCTAAACGTACGAGTAAATCAGAAGAACCCAGAACTGCCTCTATCGTCACGCAACTTGGTGGGAGAAAATATTTTGGAATTAATTATTGTTATAGCGCCATCATATTCTGCAGTGCTGTACAGCGGGGATGAGGATAATTGGTGAAAATAAGTAGTAAAGTGAGCCTGGGAGCCATGTGACATCTTTTTTTTCCCTCCCCAGTGCCCAAAGCCTGTGATCGCCGCAGTACACGGAGGCTGCATTGGAGGAGGTGAGGCCGTGTGGAGAAGGGGCACTTGTGGCTAACGCATGCAGACGTGCCTGACGCTGTAACCGTGTCTTTGTAGGAGTGGATCTCGTCTCTGCGTGTGACATCCGCTACTGCGCGCAGGACGCCTGGTTCCAAGTTAAGGTAAAGCCTGGATTCTGATTAGACGATGGGAAGCACGTGAGCAAAGCGGGGTTCGTGGACTTGGCATCCAGGGTTATTACGCTGCCGTATCCTGTCACTTAGGGTCTCCTTATATACACGGCAGCATTGGGGAGCGGTTGTGAGTGGGGGGGTAACAGGGCTGACGTTTTCTGGGAACCATGAGGATGATCCTACGAGCCGATTTATTCCGATATCCTATTCTCTTATTACTCAGTACTGAGGTACAGACAGCCAGTGTGCACCCCAATATTCTGCCCCCTCTGTTACTGATGACACGTTTGGGGTTGAAATGTCCCTGTTTTTTTTTATTAAGGATTAATGGCTGGGTTAATATACAGCCAGGAGGATGCCTGTTGCCCCAGCGTGTAATATTTCTGAATAAAATAACAAACACCCCCCCCCCCCCGTAGGAGGTGGACATCGGTCTGGCGGCTGATGTCGGGACGCTACAGAGACTTCCGCGGATCATTGGAAGCAGAAGGTACTGGGACACAATACCCTTAATATGGGGGTAGATGGGTAGGATTCCCATGGATAGGAATGTTACTGTCTGCTTATACCCAAACTGACACAGCGTCAGAGAGGGTGACCTGGGTAACAGCACAGTGTGAGGCTGGCTAAGTTAGTGGTGAATGTTGTATAGGCCAGTGGGGGGGTGATGTGGGGTTGGGGGGTCTGGTTGGCGCTGTGGATGGTCATTTAATGCTCCTAACCTGCTGTCCCCTGTAGCCTGGTAAACGAACTGGCCTTAACCGCTCGGAAGATGATGTCGGATGAAGCCCAAAGCAGCGGATTTGTCAGGTAGCGGCGTGTGATTATGGGGTGTGTGTAGATGCGTGTGTACGGAGCACACTGTACAGTAGCTGTACTTTTTTTCTCTCCGGGGATATATCTGTACAGCGTATCCACTAATCCTACTTATTTCATGCACATCTGCTAATGGTTATCAAGTTTATAGATGTAATTGTACTGCACTGCTGAATATGATGGTGCTATATATGAAATTAGCAAGTTCCCACATTAATTACCCTCTCTTTCAGCCGTGTTTTCCCCGATAAGGCCAGCCTGCTCCGGGGCGCGTTTGACCTGGCCGCCGAAATTGCCAGTAAGAGCCCCATCGCCGTTCAGGGAACCAAAGTGAACCTGCTGTATTCCCGAGACCACTCGGTGGAGGAGAGTCTGAACTACATGGTGAGAGAGCATCACGCAGACATCTCGCTCACCCCGTGCAGCTCCTGTGACCCCCTCGGGGCTATTAACGTGTCCTTTGTATGTTACAGGCGTGTTGGAACATGAGCATGTTGCAGTCCGAAGATCTGCTGAAATCCGCCCAGGCCGCCATGGAGAGAAAACCGCTAAAGGAAGTGACATTTTCAAAGTTATAGGAGCCATTTGCCCTTTTTAGTGCAGTCGGGGGACGGACCCCTGATCACCCAGATCCAGAATCAGACCGCCCCGGTGCGTTCGGTCTCGCTTGTATTCCAGGTCAGGACCTCTGTGACCTGCAGCCAAGTGATATTTGTAGGAGGTGTTTCTGATTAAAAGTTTTTTCCTTCTGACCAGTCTGCGCAGTTTTGTTGAAGGCTGTCTCTCTATTTCAAAACTCTGTGACCTAAACGCACGTCTTCATACTGTGACCGTAACCGATTTAATGAGCCGTGCACAGTTTCACTGTACCAGGCGTGTCTAGTTACACGAGCAAGGCGTATGCTACTGGCAGGATCAACCAGGTATCTCCCGTCCTGGGGTATTAAAGGGACAATTTACTGCCCCCTTACTGAGAATGCATATTGATGTGTGCCTTGAGTACTTACCTGGGGTAGAAGCTGTTGCTCTCCCCCTCCTCCTTCAGCGTGCAACGATTCTTGCTGTTGATTGGTTGTTTGAAACACAAGTGGACATTGGGTTCACGATGCTCTGGAGACAATATGAACTTCCCATGTCTGCTAAATGCAGTCAGGCGAGGTCCAGCATGGGGCCAGCCCCCTAAGTGGCCCTGTTAATAAAGCCCCCAGAAAACATCTGTCAGACCTGCTTGTGAAGGAAGAGGCCTGATGGGAGATTTAGGAGCCAAATGCCTATCCCATGCATGTTTACATTCCCTCACTGTGTTAGTCTCTACATCTTCTGCTGGGTGGCTGTTTCATGTATCTACCACTCTGTGGCATGCTTGTCATGAATACAGGTTATTTACTGGGAATCCTTTTAAAGAAGCAGCTAAAGGGAATGTTAAGGTGCATTTGTGGCAAACAGCCCCCTTGTTCCTTATTATGATGTTAAAGAAACGTTACAAATATGAACAGATTACAATGTGGAGATGTAAGTGTTAAATGTACGAAGTGGCAGATAAAGAGATTGGAGGCTGTAATTAGTGGCTGGAGAAGTCCTGCCGCTCCCAGGTTACTCTGACCGCTTTATTGCTTTATCAGAGGGAGGTCCCATGTACTTTATCCAAGAAACGGTTCCTCTTTCCACCTGGGAGTCCCATTTCTCGGCCTCTCCTTGCAGATAAGGATGCATTTAAAAATGATAAGGCTCTTTGGGGCCGGGCCGGGCCCTGCCACACACACACACACACACACACACACACACACACACACACACACACACACACACACACACACACACACACACACACACACACACACACACACACACACACACACACACACACACACACACACACACACACACACACACACACACACACACACACACACACACACACACACACACACACACACACACACACACACACACACACACACACACACACACACACACACACACACACACACACACACACACACACACACACACACACACACACACACACACACACACACACACACACACACACACACACACACACACACACACACACACACACACACACACACGGAAATTGTCGATTTGATCCGGTCTTTGCTGCAGCCCGAGGGCCGATTTCAGATTTGTTTGTGGCTCCCAGGGCCTTAACCATTAATCCTTCCAGTGCTATGACAAAAGTTACTTTTCCCTCAAACAGCTTGTCAGTGCTTGTCTCACACGCAGCTTACCTCTCCGGTACCGCAGGATCACGTAATGTGACATGACTGCACTGTGTTCCTGCCTCCCCATGCCAGTCCAAGATTTTTCATAAAGGGCCAGTCTGACCTGGACAGGTCCCCGTCCAGCCTCTTGTGAATAATTTTGGGCCAGTGTCGGGAAAGCAGGAACGCAGCGTGCGAGGGCCAGAGAGGTAAGCTGCAGGCCCCTGGTGTGCAGGGAGAGGGCGGACAAGTGGTCTCAGGGGTCAGAGTAGCCAGCTCGGCAGTTATGCCACTGTTGAGGGGGTATTTCTTACCCTCTTTTACAGCCCAGCACATGGTGCAAGAAGCCTCGCAGTTGTTCGGACTGAGGCTGGAGGCTTTTTTTCTGCTGACTCGGTTTCTAGAGCGTCGGTAAAAATCTCGCCCCCTTTCCTTTTTTTATCAGTTGTGCGACGCTGCGTTTTGTGTGCGATGCTGTCACACATAGTGTGTGGTGTTTGCTCTAAGGAGTCACTTGTTGCCCAAGGATGGGGGTTAAAGGTAGCTGGTGCAGTTGGCCACTCGCCCCGCCTCGCCTTATCTGTATATAAAGGCTGAAGCCTCTATACTGTGCACACAGTTACCCACAGACATGGCGTTCGTTCCAGCTCCTGGTTTTCAGCCCCTCTACAATCCGGTAAGTGGACCCCCTAGGGCTTCCGCATCGGCACTTTAAACTGGCATGCATTAATACACCACACTGCAGGGCAGATTGGTGCTTTTCTCCCTGCTGTACCACAGCTGGAATCCCTGCTTGAAAACAGGTGACTCCATTCAGAACATCTTCACCTCCTGCCCAGTCATGCTTTCTATAAAAACTGATTTAACTATACATTATACAGGGCATCTCACCGATTTGACTATGCATTATACAGGGCATCTCACCAATTTGACTATGCATTATACAGGGCATCTCACTGATTTAACTATACATTATACAGGGGGCCAGCCACTGATTTATCTATACATTATACAGGGGCCGTCTCACGGATTTGACTATACATTATACAGGGGGCCGCGTCACTGATTTAACTATACATTATACAGGGCCGGCTTCTTGATTTAACTATACATTATACAGGGGGCCGGTCACTGATTTATCTATACATTATACAGGGGCCGGCTCGTTGATTTATCTATACATTATACAGGGGCCGGTCACTGATTTATCTATACATTACACAGGGGGCCGGTCACTGATTTATCTATACATTATACAGGGGGCCGCGTCACTGATTTAACTATACATTATACAGGGCCGGCTTCTTGATTTAACTATACAGGGGGTGCTCACTGATTTAACAATATATACCAGCCTCTCCTCTTCCTGCTCGTTTTCCCCGATGTGTTCTCTCCCTTTTCTCTGATCTTCATATTGTGTTTTGCCCCCCCCCCAGCCAATCCCATTCCGAAGCCCAATCTATGGGGGTCTCCGTCCTGGGATGTCTGTGTATATTCAGGGAGAGGTTCCCCATCACGTCACCAGGTAAGAATCCGCCCCTAGCGCAGGTATTACTACCAAAGGGTTAATAACTCAAGGGGTGGAGGGGTGACCATAAATCTGGTTATAAATCAGTTTATTGTGTCTGATAGAAGGGCCAGCAGGGCAAACTCTGACCTGAAGGTTACACATTGACATTATGGGTGCAATACATGTAACACGTGTGTCACTCACATGTGCGTGCACTAGGCCAGCCATATTGCTGATATGAAGCTGGATGTGCACGGGACAGTCACTGTGGGCACAGGTAACACGGCATGATCTAGAATTCCAGGAAATCATCAGTTTACCCCAATTTTAGGATCTCAGAGTGAATGGGCAGAATCTAAGGGTTTTTACCCCAGTCTCTGGGCCTCGGGGTGAATTGCCAGATTTTCAGGGATTTTACCCCAGTCTCAGGATCCTTTATGATTTAATGATATCTGAGCGTCCCCATTGGTGCTTTCCTGCCTGATGTATCACAGCTGGAATCGCTGCTCGAATACCGTCTGGCAGCCAATTAAGGTTAGAGCAATTGAACAAAAAGGATCAATTAAGCTTCCCTATCACAAATGTGTCCAGATCCCCCTGATACAAACTGAACTCATACCAGACCTTTACAGATATATTTAAAACCAGAGATGTTACCGCTATGTGTTCATTACAACTGTTTGAATGCATGTGGAGTAGTAATAAAGTAAATATGATATATAATAATAATAATTAATACATAAATAACTACAATAAAAGACTTCTGAATGAGTAGCAAAACAGGAGACATTATCATAAACCACAATTCCAAAAGGTGCCAGCGTCACAATAGCCTTTAATAATTAACTAATTCATTTAATTATAACAAGTAATGAAATAACTAAATAAAATAATAATCATTTTGAAAAGGTATTTTTTTCTTTCTTGCTGTGTTTGATTTTTTCCACTTTCATATATCAGATCACATGATATTTTTGACTCATTTCATATGTTGAGGGTTATCGGAGGGTTAAACGGCAATTGCTCCGCGGCGGCTCAGTTTATGTGGTGATTATTATCTCACCGGACGTGGCCGTTCTCGCTGTAGTGAGTTAAGGAGTTTGATAAATCTCTGTATCTGCCGTGGCGCCCCTCGCCGGCTCCCCCTGCTGATGGCTCTAGAGATTACAGACCAGAACCGGGGACCCCAAACTGGGCCTTACTGGGAGGGACCCTAACGACGATTCTTCGGTAAATTCCCGTGCCAGGTTCGCCGTGAACTTCTCCTGTGGCCCGTATGACGGAGCAGACATCGCCCTCCACTTTAACCCACGATTTGATGGGAAGGACAAAGTGGTCTTCAACAGCTTTCAGGACGGCTCCTGGGGGCCGGAGGAGAAGAAGAGGGACGGTTTCCCGTTCCATAAAGGCAGACACTTCGAACTGGTCTTCTTCATCAATCCCGGGGGCTACCAGGTGAGGGTGACCACGAATAACCTCCTGGACACGTATTACTACTCTGCCATATCAGCGACAATAAGATGTATCCCCCGAGACCCCAGAGAAATGGGTTAATTTTACGGAATGGGTGAGGGACCCCCGTGACGCGCATGTTTTCTCTCTCCCCAAACCCACGGCCTTTCTTTCCGCAGGTAAACGTGAACGGTTCTCCGTTTTATGAATACTGCCATCGGGTTCCCTTCGAACGCGTGGAGTGCGTGCACGTGGACGGAGACGTGAACATCCAATCCTTGAGCGTCGTCGGAGGTGGTGGAAACCTGGGAGGGGTAAGTGGCATCTGGGGCAAGAAGGGCAAAGCTAGGTGGGGTCAAGAGCCCCTCCAGGGCATTTTGTGGCGGGGCAGGTCTGATGAATAAGGGTTTATTAATAAGGGGTGGTTTGTGCAAACACTGTTATGAGCCCGGATATCACATGTCCACGTATTTGGGTTGCGATAAGATAAGGGCAGCCCCCACCCCGCCGCGCCACGTGTCTCACCATGGATGTATTCACTTACAGGGGGCCATGACTTTTCCTGCCTACCCACAGGATGGGGTAAGTATCAGTGGAGGGGTAGCTAAGCGTCAGCTCCCGGGACCGGGCAGAGTATGGGGCAGCAATCACCGGCGTGATTTTCCGGCGCCACATGTGGGGAAATTCTTGATTTATTACGGGATATCTTTAATTTAACAGCCAGTTACCCCAGGGGTAAAGACTTGGGGCATGTGGCATGATTAAACCCACATATATAGAGATATAATCACTTCTATTGCCCCGCATTTGGTGAGGCGATGTATCTGAATGGAGTCCTGGTAGGTGTCCACGTGGCCCCGGCTGGCGAGGGCTCGGGGGTCCCTGTCAGGGCAGAGGGGCAGCTCCCGGGGGCAGCAGGAAAATAGGTATTTGGGTAACACAAACTAACAGACCCTCTCTCCTCCCCAGGGGGTAATGCCATTACCCAGCTACCCATCTGGCAACCTACCCGTGAGTATCCTCTACCTGCACGTATGTATGACTGAGGGTATGTCTGTGAGCGTGGACTGGCGTGTAAGCGTGTGTGTGGCCCCCAGGGTGGCGTGTGGGAGGTTTAGTATTTACATGTATGTGTTTCCAAATGGATTTCTGTGTCATTTCAGGTTATGGGGCTCCCCACATACAACCCGGTGAGTACCCTCAGCCCCGACCCCCCCATCTGCCCCTCGTGTTTCACCCCCTTCTCTCCTCCTCCAGCCCCTGACCCCCCATCTGCCCCTCGTGTTTCACCCTCTTCTCTCCTCCTCCAGCCCCTGACCCCCCATCTGCCCCTCGTGTTTCACCCCCTTCTCTCCTCCTCCAGCCCCTGACCCCCCATCTGCCCCTCGTGTTTCACCCCCTTCTCTCCTCCTCCAGCCCCTGACCCCCCATCTGCCCCTCGTGTTTCACCCCCTTCTCTCCTCCTCCAGCCCCTGACCCCCATCTGCCCCTCGTGTTTCACCCCCTTCTCTCCTCCTCCAGCCCCTGACCCCCATCTGCCCCTCGTGTTTCACCCCCTTCTCTCCTCCTCCAGCCCCTGACCCCCATCTGCCCCTCGTGTTTCACCCCCTTCTCTCCTCCTCCAGCCCGTGCCGTATTTTGGGATGATGCCGGGAGGTTTGTCTTCCAAAAGGACCGTGGTGGTCAGAGGCTTCATACCAGAGGGAGCTCAGAGGTAAGTGACTTAATACAGAGGTACCCCCACATACCCCGTCTAATACAGAGATACCCAAATACCACATATAATAGAGATACCCCCACATACCCCATCTAATACAGGTACCCCCACATACCCCGTCTAATACAGAGATACCCTCACATACCCCGTCCAATACAGAGATACCCAAATACCACATATAATAGAGATATCCCCACATACCCCGTCTAATACAGATACCCCCACATACCCCGTCTAATACAGAGATACCCCCACATACCCCGTCTAATACAGAGATACCCCCACATACCCCGTCTAATACAGAGGTACCCCCACATACCCCGTCTAATACAGAGATACCCCCACATACCCCGTCTAATACAGAGGTACCCCCACATACCCCGCCTAATACAGAGATACCCTCACATACCCTGTCTAATACAGAGATACCCAAATACCACATATAATAGAGATACCCCCACATACCCCGTCTAATACAGATACCCCCACATACCCCGTCTAATACAGAGGTACCCCCACATACCCCGTCTAATACAGAGATACCCTCACATACCCCGTCCAATACAGAGATACCCAAATACCACATATAATAGAGATATCCCCACATACCCCGTCTAATACAGAGATACCCCCACATACCCCGTCTAATACAGAGGTACCCCCACATACCCCGTCTAATACAGAGATACCCCCACATACCCCGTCTAATACAGAGGTACCCCCACATACCCCGTCTAATACAGAGATACCCTCACATACCCCGTCTAATACAGAGATACCCCCACATACCCCGTCTAATACAGAGATACCCAAATACCACATATAATAGAGATACCCCCACATACCCTGTCTAGTACAGAGATACCCTCACATACCCCGTCTAATACAGAGATACCCCCACATACCCCGTCTAATACAGAGATACCCCCACATACCCCGTCTAATACAGAGATACCCAAATACCACATATAATAGAGATACCCCCACATACCCCGTCTAGTACAGAGATACCCCACATACCCCATCTAATACAGAGATACCCCCACATACCCGTGTAATATCCCCGTTGATATTGTTTACATTTTCTGTCTCTGTAGTTTCCATATTAATTTCAAAGTGACATCATCCGATGACATCGCGCTGCATTTTAACCCTCGCCTGTATGAGAGCACCGTGGTGAGGAACAGCTGCCTGGGAGGAGAATGGGGGTCTGAAGAAAGAGAGCTGGTCTTTAACCCCTTCGTGCCTGGCCAGTATTTTGATGTTAGTATCAGACTTGCATGTTGTGTGTCCGTTTGTCGCACCCAGTGGCGTGTCCAGCCGCGTCGCCCGTCGGTGTGTCTGCTCTGCCGCATCTCTGGATCTGCCTGCTCTGTGTGAGACGTTACAGGGGGATGTCATTTCTGAAATGAAGTCATGTGATGCTGGCCCCGCCCCCTGCTCCCAAACCACCCTGTGTGCACTGCTTTATGGCAGAAGTCCTAAGGTCCTCATTAAGTCCTCCAATTAAAGGGACAGGCACAGCAAACATTGTCCACGTCTCTGACCCCACCCCGTGATCCGAGCATCACTTACTCTTACCCCCCAGGTCGGTGGATCCTGAGGTTTAACCTCAATGCGCTGCATTTAACCCTTTCTACTCCCTCATCCTCCAGATCTCCATCCGCTGCGGTAACTTCCGCTATAAGATTTTCACGAACGGCCAGCAGCTCTGTGAGTTCGCTCACCGCTTCCAGGCTTTTCCGATGATCGACGGGCTGGAGATCGGCGGAGACGTCATTCTGTCCTTCGTCCAGGTCTGAGAGCGGCCGGCCCACCGATAACCTCAAATAAACCTGTGTGAGTTATTACCGCGGGACTCGTTATTTCATATCCGGAGCCCGTGAACCCCCTATAGCCGCCACTGTGTGGGGGTCTCACGTCCTCCGACCTCTGGCAGGGGGCTCACATTGAGGGCAGGTTATGTTGGGAGTACGCGGCCCCCCAGCGGCAGCGAGGCACCCAGCAGGGTCTACTAATGTCTGTTACGTGACCCAGATGGTAGTTGACGGCAGCTCCATGCGAAGTAAAAGGGAGACAGCGTGTGCGTGTGTCAGTGTATGGTGTTAGTATGTGGAGTGTCACAGGTAAAACTAGGGTTAATGGTGCCTGAGAGAGGATGGAGATGCATGAATGTGTGATACATACATCACACGTCACGCATTGTACATACATCACACGTCACGCGCATTATACATACATCACACACATTATACATAAATCACACATTATACATACATCACACGTCACACGCATTATACATACATCACACGTCACACATTATACATACATACATCACACGCATTATACATACATCACACGCATTATACATACATCACAGACAGCACGTAATATTTTGAATCATCTTTTATTATCAGAAACTGAAAAAAGTTCTACAAGTTAAATGACAGAACGTCCTGCGCATCATAAACCGTAACGGTTCACACATTAAATCCCCCCCCCCCGGGGGGGGCACGGGGGGAGAGAGAAAGAGACGGAGGAGAATAGAGGGAGCGGGGAGGGCAGAGAGACTTTAAACACATAACGGGATAAAGGACGGGAGGGAAATTTATTTCAGAGGAGAAGAGAAGTTACAACAAGAGACCGGAATCCAACACTAGAGAGTCAGAGACTGAGATGGAACGGGAGGAAGTTTTACTTTACTGAGAGGGGGGTGGATAAGGGGAACAGCTTCCCAGCAGAGGTGGTAGAGGGTAATACAGTGAGGGGATTAAACATGTATGGGATAGACATACAGCTCCTGAATCTAAGACGAGACCAACGACTGAAGGATCAGACAGAGAATTAGGGGGTTATAGGTTGTTTTGGGTGCAACATAAATAAATCCCACCTGCAGCCCCCAATTCTGTGCACATCGTCCCCAACACCTGCCCTCAGGGGCCACAGAACATGAGCAGGATGGGGCCAGTCCAATGAGAAGGCAGAGTTATACAGATTGTAAGCTTGTGAGCCGAGTCTCCCCACCTCATGTACCGGTCTGTCTGAGTCGGTCAGACCCCTTGAACATATTTAATGTAAGAAGCGCCAAGTACATCGTTGGCTCCAAATAAATAAAAGATAATAATAAATACCGTCCCTCAGACCACAAACTGCGTACAGCGAGCGGCCACGTACAAGCCCAGTAAACACGCCGGATCCGGTGCCGCATCTTATTCTAACCCGGCTCGTGGTCCAATGCCTGGAACTCGGAACAGCCCCAGGGGCAACAACCCTCTTGCCTCCGTTTTTGAGGGATCCCACAGACCCACCAGGCCACACATGGGAATGTTTCTCGACGCCCCCTGCAGAAACCGTGTGGCACCTCCATTCTGTAGAGAGCGTGGGCCACCGGGCCGCGGACTACGTGGGAGGAGGACCGTTAACATACGATAGCATCAGAGACCACGCCAAGCCCTGCGAGGGGCACTTGGGGCGATTAGTGGGGAAAATAAAGAGAGACAACCCCAGCAACAGAAGCAGGACGGAGAGAGACGCCAGGCGCTTAATCCACGTAACCAGAGACCGGGGAGCTCCACGAGACGCCTTGTCGGGGCCGCAGGGAACCGGGTCCTGTCTGCTAAAGAGAGGAAAGAGACTGAAAGGTCAGAGGTCACACGCACCCCACCACATCGTGTCCCCGGCACACCGTCCCACCTGCAGTCCACGAGAATGGACACCTCGGGGCTTTCCCTCGTATTCTGTAAACAAAAGAAAAAAAGGGGTCAATTAAAAAAACGATCCGTGTCCCCTACGTGGGATGAGGGGCCAATCCCCCCCCACCTCAATCAGTGGCCCCATACTGAGGTTTATTGAGGGTCTCGTTCACCAACCTCTGTCTGCTTCACGAGCTTCTTCTTTCCGTGGCGCCTCCGTTGGGTTGGATTCGGCTTTAATGTTCCGCTGATAACGTCAGCCTCCTCCAGCGTGACGACCGGCAGCTCGCTCCTCCCGAGCGTCACGGGCTGACGGCAGATCCCACGCGGAGCGTCGAGGACCCCCTGAGAAGCCACAGCTAAGAGACAGAGGAGTTGGCTTTTCTGTACCCCAAATCCCACGCTCCCACTCACACTGCCACGCCACAATCTAATCCTATACCCAGCCAGCCCACCCCACGCACACACTAAAGTCCTAGAGGTTGCAGTCAGTGGGGGGTAGTTACCCAGACACGACGAGGGGTCACTTCCAGCTGTGGCCTCTTGCAGAGAATCGCTGAGAACCTGCAGGAGTGACAGACACACAAACTGGACATTAACAATGGGGCAAACCCCCCCTCCGTATGGTTGTTACCCCGTGGCTCCATCTTCATCCACCCCTGAAGCCCCCACAGACAGACAGACACTTAGCAGGAAGACTGACCTGTGTTGGGGTCAGGGTCGAGCCTGTGGTCTCGCAGTCGCCATCCGGGTTATGGGGGCCAAATGGTGGAACAAGAGGGTCCTGAAAGCCTTTTGGGGATTCTGTGCCCACTCTGGAGTCTGCATTACAGACGGTGGCCCACGGGAGGGAGTTCAGGCTGCTCTGTGACCCCCCAGTCTGTAAACGTTTCCGTGGGACTGCGGAGAAAAGGCTCACAGATTGGGGGATAGGCATGGAGGGGAATGGGGTACATGTGGAGGAGAGAGAGTGGTATCGTGGGGCAAAAGAGGAGAACCCGATAGTGGGGGACATGTGGGGCAATTCAGAGAAAAGGCAGGTTTGGTGGGTATTGTGCGCTCGCTCACCTGACGTGGCCGTGCAGAACGACTCCTCGCCATCGTTGGAGCTGGATCTTCCAACATCACCCAAAGGGTCCCACTCCAAGTCCACGGGCAGAGTCCCCAGGGGAGCCCCGTCGATGCATGGATTTACCCCCGGGGCAGAAAGGGCAACTTCTGGACACTCCTCATCGTCACTGCCCATTTCCAGAAAAACATCTGAGGAGCCACTCGACATCTTTTCAAACTCCCCACCCAGGAAAGCGTCTTCCAGAACCTCGGGAGAAACGGAGAGCGACAGCTCAGCGACACGGAGTCTGCCCCTCCCACTGCCGGGCGACAGACAGAAGAGAACTACGTGACACGGAGTCTGCCCCTCCCACTGCCGGGCGACAGACAGAAGAGAACTACGTGACACGGAGTCTGCCCCTCCCACTGCCGGGCGACAGACAGAAGAGAACTACGTGACACGGAGTCTGCCCCTCCCACTGCTGGGTGACAGACAAAAGAGAGCTACGTGACACGGAGTCTGCCCCTCCCACTGCCGGGCGACAGACAGAAGAGAGCTACGTGACACGGAGTCTGCCCCTCCCACTGCCGGGTGACAGACAGAAGAGAGCTACGGAACACGGAGTCTGCCCCTCCCACTGCCGGGCGACAGACAGAAGAGAACTATGTGACACGGAGTCTGCCCCTCCCACTGCCGGGCGACACATATGATATGATAGATATGATGCGGGGCGACACGCGGCCGATTGAAGTGCGGCCCCAGCGGTTTGTCTTCTTCCGCTGTGAACATGCGGTTCGTGTTTTGCGGGCGCTGGATGACATCACACCCGTGACGGGCGAGGAGAGCGACCCCCTAGCGTGTCGGGGGGGGGGGGGGGGGGCGCGCTCACCAGCCTGGTGCTCACAAGCCGCTTCTGCAGGCGGGAGAGGTGGCTGAAGATCTCGTGGCAGAATCGCCCCAACTCCGTCATCTCCTCCTCCAGAACCTGCGCGTCGCGGGGGTGACTCTGCTGCATCAGGAGGTCGCTGCGGGCAAACAGCTGCTCCATGCGCTGCATGTTCCTGCGCACGTCCTCCAGGAACGCCTGCAACGGACACGGGGCAACGCGCTCAATGCCGGGGCAGTATCGGGGGAGAGGGGTATGTGGGGCAGTTTTAGCAGAGGATGCGGGGTATTTGGGGCAGTTTTAGTAGAGGATGCAGGGTATTTGGGGCACCTGCAGTTGGAGTATCTTGTCGGACGGGTTCCCCTGGCTGATGTACTCCACGCTGCTCAGCCCCTGGTCCATCTCGCTCAGCCATAGCTGCACACTCTCCCGATCCACGTCGAACTCCTCTCGCTGCTGGACCCGGAGCTGCGACGAACACACACACGCGCAGCATTAGCCTCCAGCGCGGGGTGTATATATATATATATATATATATACACCCCGTATATACCCCCGGGGCTCCCACTGCAGGCAGATACCTTTAGTGCCCGGTACTTGGTGTCCGCCTCCCAGTACAGATGGTCCCAGAACTGGTTCAGATCCTGCATCCTGCTACGGAGGAGACCGAGGAGACCTCTCTGCTGGGGGCTCTGCGTGAGACTCCAGTACTGTCTATTCAATGTCTCCAGATCCAGCAGTCTGTCCCGCATCTCGCCGAGCAGGACCTGCATGGGGCAGACGAGAGGAAGGGGAGAAGCGGTGAGATGGAGAGGGGGGAGAGTCAGTGAGACAGGAAGGAGAGACGATCAAATGAGACAGACAGACCTGGAGGTGATCTCCGCTAGATACAGACGACCACCTCCCCCCGGGGCGGCCGCGCTTTACCTCGTAGGCCCTCAGGGCCTGTTTGGCGTCTCGGTGCGGAATCGGCGTTGGGTCGGGAAGCGCCGGCGTAACCCGGATCCGCTGGATCCAATCCTCCAGGTGACTGAGAGAGTCCAGGAACCGCTCGCCGAGCCGGCCGTCCTGCGCCATCCTGCGGGGGGAGAGCCATCGTTTCTGAGCAGTAAAATATTACTCCCCCCCCGGTCAGTGCCCCCCAAGGGGGTATATGAGAGGGGGGGGCAGAGAAAGAGGCAGGAGAGGAGTAATGTCTGGCCGAGACGGAGGGACTTTATTCACACTCACCAGACACTCGGGGGCTCCTCCTGTCCTTCAGGAAATGTGAAGTACCCCGGGGTCCCGCCTGGTACGGCAGCCCAGGGGCAGGAGGCCGCTGCAGAGAGTCCGTGGGGTGAGGCATGAGAGGTGAAGGGAAGGAGAGTAGGGGGTGATGGGGCAAACGATGAGTCCCTGGGATGGGGGAGAGGAGAGTTGTGGGTGGAGGTGGGCACGTAGATGTCAGGTGAGTCACTGGGGGAGCGAGGAAGTCCTGAGGGGAAGGGCAGATCCTGGTTGGTAGGGGGGATAGTTGGGTGGGGTGTAGGGGCGGAGGGGCAAGTAGAGGGGGTCTGAGAGTTTGGGGCTCTGTTAATGGGGCAGTAATTGGGGCTCTTGGGGGTCTTCAATGTATTAGGAGGGCAGATCACAGCAACCCCAGACTGAACGGGGCAGAAAAAGTCACTCCTCGACACAGACAAGCAGATCAGCTTGGGGTGATGGGGGGCAACAGAGGGGGGGTCACAAGGGCCATTCGGGGGGCCATCCGAGTCAGTGCCGAGCCCAAAGTGGCATTTAATGGCAAGCGAGGACACAGAGAACTCAGACAGGGGAAGGGGGAGAGAGGCTGTGTCAGGAGGGCAGGGGCAGTTAGGAGCAAAGGGCGTTGGGGCAGTGGGGCAGTCCACAGTGGGGGGAGAGGACTGTGCGGGGCAGTTAGGAGTTGGTGGAGAGGGGGGAGAGTACTGCGCGGGGCAGTTACGAGTTGGTGGAGAGGGGGGAGAGTACTGAGCGGGGCAGTTAGGAGTTGGTGGAGAGGGGGGAGAGTACTGCGCGGGGCAGTTAGTTGCGGGCCGGCTGGGGCAGCTGATGTCCTGTTCTCTCATTGCTGCACCCGATGGGCCATTCCTGCAACATAAAAGAGCACAGGGTTACACACAAGGGCAATTCTCCAAAATACCCCCAGCCTAGAGGCAGATCAGACGGAACTTGTAATGCTTATTGCATTTAAATGCCTGGGGCCACCTCTCCTGGAAGGCAGACTCATACTTACCAACTGCCCTGTTGTTCTCATTTCCTAGCTGTGTTTTGTATGGCGTCTTAGCGGTTAAATAAGGGAGCGATGGGGGGGAGGTATCGGGCGGAGTGGCGAGAGAGACGCTGATCCGCCGCGCGGCAGCCGCCCTCATCACGTTACATTCTTTAATTACAGGATTGTGCCAAAAATAGAAATAATTGCACCAAATCCTCTGCATGTCATCCGTGCCGTTACCGGCCCCTGCCCCCCCATCACCGGCCCTGGCAGGTAACGTACCTGGACGGGCTTCGTGGGTAACGTGACTCCTGATCTCCGCGGCGAGATCCAGACAGATTTCCGTTTGGGATCAAAGTCCACCCTGCGTGTTCCCCGACTCCACGCCAAAACAAACACGCTCTGCATGTGCCGAGGGGCCGTCACGGCTACACGCGGAGGAGACCGAGGAGAGGCGGGGACGGGCAAAGCCCCCGGGCCCTTAACACGATTCTAATTTAGGGCCAAAACAGAGACTCTGCTGGCAGATCGGCCCCATCCGGTCGCCCGTTTCTCCTGCTGTAAAGACTCAAACCTTAATCAGTCGTTGGTCTCGTCTTAGATTCAGGAGCTGTATGTCTATCCCATGCGTGTTTAATACCCTCACTCTATTACCCTCTACCACTTCTGCTGGGAGGTTGTTCCACGTATCTACCACTCCCCCCAGTGAAGTAAAATAAACACCCTGCGACGTGATCGTTGCGTCGAGGGCACGAGGTAAACTTCCAGACCAGACGAGCTGAACGGTTCTTATCAGATTCAATGTTTACATGAACAGCAGTCGCCGGTTGTGATCCGCAATTAGACAGAGGAGGTAAAGCCGCCTTAAATAAACTTACAGAAGTGGACATCCAACAAAAGCGGCGCTCCGGCTGACTACCGAAGTGATGTAACCATAGCAACGGTGAACCCGTCTGCACCGATACCTACTGTTCGAGGTAGTTAAAGGGTTATTACGATGCCACAAAACATGCGGAACGGAACCGGGGAGCGGGTAAAGGGGAGAGAGTGTTGAGGAGTGGGTAAAGGGGAGAGAGCGCCGGGGGGGGGAGAGCACCCGAGAGCGAGCGCTGGGAGACGGGTAAAGGGAGAGAGCGCCGGGGGGGGGAGAGCACCCGAGAGCGAGCGCTGGGAGACGGGTAAAGGGAGAGAGTGCCGGGGGAAGGCAGGTAAGGGGGGAGAGCACAGAGGAGCAGGTAAAGGGGGGGGGAGAGCGCCGGGGAGCGAGCGATAGGAGGCGGGTAAAGGGAGCGAAGCTGCTCACAATAAACAGGCTTTGTTTGCTTGGAGTGGAGGAAGTGAAGCTTTAAACGGCAACTGGAGGTAAACATTCCCCCCCCCCCCCCCCGAGACCAGACGGGGCAAATAACGGGATAAAACCCACAATTACACGGCCTGGGGGAGAAAGTATAGAAAGCAACGGATACAAAGAAACCTTCATCACCCCCCCAGAACCGGGACCCATGACCCAGACTCCGGCCCCTCATTAATCAGGCGTTGGTCTCGTCTTATATTCAGGAGCCGTATGTCTATCCCATGCATGTTTAATCCCCTCACTGTATTACCCTCTACCACCTCTGCTGGGAGGCTGTTCCATGTATCTCCCACCCTCTCAGTGAAGTAAAACTTTCTATCTCAGTGTCAGTGGGTGTTGGGGCGGGACTGTCGCTGGATGATTGAATCAGACAGTTTATGGGGTGTAGGAGCATTTCATAGTATCAACTACTCCTTTACTGTGTTTTATACGCTGGGTTTACGGGGCCGGGCAGCAGAGTTTGTATTTTATGAGGTGAGAGCGAGCGCCGGGCTTTAATCACCTGCTGCCATAGCAGACACCTGTCCCTAATTCACAGAACCAGTCCCTGCATTTGTTTACTTGCATCAGTAACTACTGCCCTGGGCCCCTGGAAAAGCGGGGCTGGTACCGGCCGGTAAGTGGGGGCCCCCGGCTGCCCCCCTCCATATAGACTATAAGTGACACGGCATGTGCTACGTGGATCTCGCGTGGTATCGACCAACGAACCCGATCCTTTCCCGTGCACAGCAGTCCCCCGGTCGTAAAACGGCCGTTATCAGAACCGCCCAGGGGGACTTCGGCCGAACCGATAAAACCACAGACTGCCGAGCCAGCGAAACGCTGCAGACTACAACTCCCATCATGCCCAGGCAGGCACACCGCGCCCTTTACCGTTTAGTTTGCTGTTATACAGTCACGTATGATGTCACCGACGGGTCATCAGTGTCACCTGGCTCAGGGCCAATGCCGGCTCTCGGGGGCCGGGATCCCAGTATTTCCCCCGGGAAATTATCAGGTACCCCCCCATTAATAACAATAAACCCCATTATATATGTATATATATATATATATAGTCATCGCACGGGACCCTTTCACTGCCGGGGCAGATTCCCTGCAAATCAGCCCGGGGCTTGTTTGCCCTGCGATGGCAGAAGCTGTAATAGTAGTTATTTGCCGCTGACACCTGTGTGGCGGAGCTCCCGGTGGACCGACAGCGAGCCGCACGTGACCCGCGGTGTGGGGGTTTTCGAGGCGCGTTTGATAAATATCTCCCGTGGGGTAATTACGATGATCGGATAATTGGAGGGATCTGCTGGTAACTTTCCATTTCAGATCTGGTCCGATTCTGGAGGAGGCGGCGGCGGGGCTGCTGCGCACGGCTCGGCTTCGGGAGAGGGCAGCGGCAGATTAGAGCCCCCCAAAGGGCAACAATGCAAGGTGTGTGGCATGTAATGAGGCAGAATACAGCAGACAATCCCGGCCAACAGCTCCGTGCCACCGGCTAATGTACTAACCACAGGACAATAACCTAGCGCTTACAATGTGTATTTCCCATACAAGGAGTTCTGTGGCCCCGAGATCCGGCGGGGGCCATGAAATAACAAGCAGTACCAATCAAAGCAGTGAGAGAAATGTAATCTGCAGGATAGGCATATGGCTGGAGATGGGGGTTTACATCACTGAGTGGGGGTGGATAAGTGGAACAGCCTCCCAGCAGAAGTGGTAGAGGGTAATAGAGTGAGGGGATTAAACATGCGTGGGAGAGACATACGGCTCCTGAATCTAAGATGAGACCGACGACTGGTTTTTAATGTCACCGCATGGGGTAACCGGAGATCTTCTGCAGCTCAGCCTCGCCTGACACGGGGCAGGTGGGCAGATTTAATCAGAACGGATTCACCTGAACATTGCTCTGGAGAAGTCTGCAGGATAGCAGATCCAGGCGTAGATCACCCAACACGTCATCGGTTATCTATCGAAAGGGATCTGTTACTCCGGCGACCTCGCTTCCCCTGATCCGCAGACTATTATCCCCTAAAGCGTTAACTCCGCAATACAGATCACCGTCAGATCCGCCAGATCCTTCAGACAGATCCCATAAGCAGCGGCAGCTGTGCAATCTATAAAGTGGGATCACCGGGAGATCTACTCTGCAGAACTGAACACAATGATCTAGGGGGGATCACTGGCTCTCCATGTCCTGGGGATCAGCTCCATAGAACTCTAGGGAAGGTCTCAAAGCGATCTGTAATCCTGTCTATATTCTCACCGCATCCTGTGCCGGTGAAATCCGAGGGCTGTCCAGCCGGCCCCCGCCAGGTTAAGAATCCGTGGATCTCCCTACCTGATAATAAGAGTCAGTTCCGCTCCCCGGTGGAGATGGTTTCAGGAGGTGATCCTGTTGACATTTGTGTTGCAGTTTCAGGCTCCGGGAGGATCCGGTGAAGACACCCCGGGGGAGGATCCGGTGACGACACCCCGGGGGAGGATCCGGTGAAGACACCCCGGGGGAGGATCCGGTGAAGACACCCCGGGGGAGGATCCGGTGAAGACACCCCGGGGGAGGATCCGGTGAAGACACCCCGGGGGAGGATCCGGTGAAGACACCCCGGGGGAGGATCCGGTGAAGACACCCCGGGGGAGGATCCGGTGAAGACACACCCGGGGAGGATGTTCAGGTTACCTGACCGCAGGTAAGAGGAGGCTCCGGCCCCTCCCCACACCGCACGCCAGTCACCTGCTCTCACACTTAACCCCTTGTGACCTGCGCAGGACACCGAACGCTGCATCTTTCACCTAAATCCAAACAAGGAGAGCAAACATTAGGAACCGAGACTATAAAATACGAACCAAAGAAACCGATCAGACCTGGCAGATCGGCCCCCATCTAGTCTGTAAAGACTCAAACCTTAATCAGTCGTTGGTCTCGTCTTAGATTCAGGAGCCGTATGTCTATCCCATGCATGTTTAATACCCTCACTGTATTACCCTCTACCACTTCTGCTGGGAGGCTGCTCCACTTATCTACCACACTCTCAGTAAAGTAAAACTTCCTTCCATTCCATCTGTCTCTGACTCTCTAGTGTTAGATTCCGGTCTCTTTTATCTGGTCTAAATTATTTCTGCCCCCCCTCTTCTCTCCTCCAAGCCGGGCGAATTGATTGGAGGAGACCAGAGAAATCGGCTGAAATCAGCACTAATCGTATGGCCGGTTGTGGGTGAAAGATCGACCCCGGCCCACAAGGGGCAAATCCATATACAACCCCCGGCCTCGGGCCTCTTTTCCAGGGCGTATAACCGTTTCGTTTGTGGCCCCCGTCGGTCCCAACCTGGCCTGGAAAGGAGTCAAACGGTCATAGTAATAAAGTGATGGATTTAGCGGAAGGTTTGGGGTAAAGTCACTATTTGATTATTTAATATATTTATTATCTATACATTATAGATTATGGGGAGATTTTTAACTCTGCGTGGTGCCGGCGGTTTGGTGTTTTCATGTCACATGCGCAGCCGGGGGGTAAAGCGAGATTGGCGCACGTTACGGGACCTAGACGATGCAGCCCGGATCATTCCCAGTGTAAGCTAACGGGGGTGGTATTATTTCTCCGGGGTGTTGGGGGTCAGGATCGCACCGACCCTGGAAATCGGCACCAGTGTTTTGGGGATCATGGCTTTGGGTCGTTTCCGTGCGTTTTGGGGCGCGGCGGTACGTCACAGGAATTTGCTGTCCCGGGGCAGCCGCTCGCTGTCACAGAAATATTCTGCTAGAGAATTTAAAGAATGAAGTATTTTCCCCAATATAAGACCGCCCCTCCCCCCACGCTGGATCTTTTTGTAAGAAAAAAATATATTGGGGGGGAAAAATTAACTATTGCCAAAACATTGTCACTCATCACAAGACCTAAGAAACACTCACTCATACACACACATAAGCACACTTACACTGCCACTCGCTCATACACACACATAAGCACACTTACACTGCCACTCGCTCATACCGACACTCGCTCATACGCACACTTACATTGTCACTCACTCATACACACACATAAGCACACTTACACTGCCACTCGCTCATACCGACACACGCTCATACGCACACTTACATTGTCACTCACACACACTTACACTGCCACTCACTCATAGTAGTGTGGGGTTAGGAGGTACAGTGGCCGGTGGCTCAGAGATTAGAACATCTTGTCCCATGACGCTCGGTCACCCTTACAGCACCCTGAGAATCATGGGATTTGTAGTCCACCAAGATTTGCTCCACAGCTTGTGAAGAGGAGCAGACTGAGGGGCAGGACTATGGGTGATCGTGCGGCATTATGTGGCGCACACTTTGTGAAGACCGTTTCTTCACGGCGGGGTCACGCAACCGCCACGTAAATCATGTGACCGGCGCCTTCATGTGTCCGCATACTGCCTTGCAGTTCATACATGACCTGGCAAGCGTGAGTACAATGCGTCTGGGCGCAGGATCGGGGCACGGATCTGAGGTCTGAAAAGGAGGTCTACAAACGTATATTTACTGTACATTCCGCACGCTGTCTCGGTACGGGGGCCAAATACAGAAAACGGTCTCGTTTCACAGATACGGAACATTTTGCAGGGCAGCCATCCAATCGGGGCTCTCCCTTTGTTCGCTGAAACACGATCTAAACATAAGTTATATTTCAAAAGTTACTTTTTTTTTTTGCTTGAAACATCATCAAAAACATATTTCCCACAGTCAGGGGCATTAAATCCCCCCAGCAGCCATGTTATTTTATTGAATATGACCCTTAAAAATACCATGCCTGGATTACACCTCAGACAAAGCAGGTTTCCTTCTCATGAGCCCTCCTTTATTAAAAATATGATTCTTTCCACCGCAAACAAGTCCATCCCGCCTGCTCCTTTTGCCCAAAACTTACTGGAATCGAATAAAATAAAGCATTAAGAATGTTCCTGGCATCCGCTCCTCAGGGGCGTGGCTTGTTTCCATTTTGACCCCAGCGGCACAGGTCCAGCTGATTAACGCGGTTCCTGTACACATTCACATCTTCTCATCTCACCTTCCCAAGGAACAGCGAGGTCTTCAGGACTTTGGGGACATGACGAATCGTGAGCGACACCCGTGTCCCCCTTTGCAGCGTGTCCCCGGCCTGCGCAGTGCATTGATTGAGGTTGGCCACGGTGCGGCTCAGTGCGTCCTCAGTCAGCGGGCGTATTCCGTGGAGATAATCCGTGTACAGGTTTTCACGCAGCACAAGGAGGCTCCGTGGCTCCAGCAGGAGGGAAGCGACGTGGCGCTGCTCCTCCGACGTACTGACCTGGAACAGTATAGAAGTTGAGGCCAATAGAAGCCTTACAAGAACAGCCACCGCGTACAAGAAAGGGGTGGCGGGGATCCCAGAGTAATAACTTGGACTTGGGATACCTCTAGGACAACTCGCTCTCCAAAACACACAAATCGACGTCCCACGGAGAGAAGCCAGGCGGTGCCATCCATAAAGAACCCAAGATTAACACCTCAAGGACCAGATGACTTTCCCTGCTCACCTGGTCATGGTTGTTGGCACCACCCCGGTCCACAGGAAGGTAGAAGTCCAGGAGAGTATGTGACCCCAAGCTGATGGTGGTAACGGTGGGATAATACAAAGGCCCGTCCTCGTGAGGCTGAAAGAAATGATGTCACAGGTGACCGACCGTTACCCCCGTCTCTGTACGTCGAACTTCATCACCTGGATGTATACCGACCATTATGCCCTCTCCAGCCTTATACTCGTTGACCAGCACGTGGTTAGCGGATTCGCCACCAAAGACTCCCAGAGAGGAAACCTTCGCGGTGTAGGTGTGAAGCCAGGTGGGCAGCTTTTCTAATACCATCCCCCGAGGGTGAGGGAGACCCCCTGTACCAAGAGAGCATTAGAGCATTAACAGCTTTAGGGAAAAAGTAGGGAGGTGGATGGGAGAGAAGAGAACGGGGATCAGATAGGGGCAGGGAGTGCGTTGGGAGGAAGGGGGTCTTCTGAGAAAGTAACTCACCCCAATTCTGCAACTTCCGTCCGGACAGTTGGGTCCATTTGGGTTTGGGGGCATTATACACCTAAAGGGCACAGAGGGGTAAAATGAGTCGGGTTCTGCTATTGGCTTTTAACACAGGGTCCGGGGTTTATGTCCTGTCTGGGCACATTTCCATTGGCCGGAATCTCATTGGACAGCATACCTGGCGTATCAGGTACTCCTCCTCCTGCACGCTGATGTAATCTGGGATGTAATACGCAGTCTGAGGGGCCTGGGATGAGAGAGAAGAAAACTCAGATATGTGCAGCAAACAAGGAGCAAAGGCACACAGGGCATTTCACTGATTGATCTATACATTAAACAGGGGGCCGGTCACTGATTTAACTATACATTATACAGGGGCCGGTCACTGATTAATCTATACATTATACAGGGTGCCGGTCACTGATTTAACTATACATTATACAGGGGCCGGTCACTGATTTAACCATACATTATACAGGGGCCGGTCACTGATTTATCTATACATTATACAGGGGCCAGTCACTGATTTAACTATACATTATACAGGGGCCGGTCACTGATTTATCTATACATTATACAGGGGGCCGGTCACTGATTTATCTATACATTACACAGGGGGCCGGTCACTGATTTATCTATACATTATACAGGGGCTGGTCACTGATTTATCTATACATTATACAGGGGGCTGGTCACTGATTTAACTATACATTATACAGGGGCCGGTCACTGATTTATCTATACATTATACAGGGGGCCGGGTCACTGATTTAACTATACATTATACAGGGGCCGGTCACTGATTTAACTATATATTATACAGGGCATCTCACTGATTTAACTATACATTATACAGGGCCAGCTAATACCTGGTTTGCGGTAATATACAGGCTGCCCCTTCCGCCCCGGATATTAAAGGGTCTCGGTCACTCATTCAGCCTGTGCCCCGGTTTGGGGTAATATACAGGCCCCCGGATATTAAAGGGTCTCGGTCACTCATTCAGTCTGTGCCCCGGTTTGGGGTAATATACAGGCCCCCGGATATTAAAGGGTCTCGGTCACTCATTCAGTCTGTGCCCCCGGTTTGGGGTAATATACAGGCCCCCGGGTATTAGCATTCTGTCCTGTACCTTTTCCACAAGGAAGGGCTCCAGGCCGGGGACGCCGAGACTCTGCATCGCCCAATCTGCAAAGTGACAACAGATACATATAAATACATATATGTACAAAAAAGACACGCGTGTACATGAATGAATCATACGAGAGCTGAGGATTCAGTCTACACGCAATACAGAGTGCAGTCCCCTGGCACACACTATAGAGAACATTCTGGGATATCGCCCTCCACAGACATTTCAGTCTCCCCCCTCCTCTCTCTCCCCTCCCCAAGGATCAAACCCATTGGTCTCTTTATAATATTTGTGTAAATAAGTCAGTATCACATGCACAGCTCTGACTGACTGACCCTCAGCTTTCATTGCCTCTCCCAGAATCCTTTGCAGCTCAGGCTCTCTCATCTGGACCTCAGAGCGTCTCCAACTTCCGGGTTCAGACTCAGGATGAATGACGGCACAGTAAACCAATCAGAGCCTAAGCAGTCCAGTTCTGAGGCAATCAGAAGCTAGGAAATGGAGAAAGACACGCCCACTACTTGTGATAAAGACGCGCGCTGAGCGGGAAAGCGCAATGATGACTGACTGAGGGTTATCCGAGAGGAAATAGAAGAGGGCGAGGTGCTGCAAGCCTGTTTGTGGTATTAATACAAGAGAAAGGGATAGAACTCACTTTAGGGGTAATACAACATGAGGATGCCCCTGGGTTTTATTTTATAATGGGTTCCTTTTATGAGTAACCCTTGGTTATATATATATTAACTTGCTTGGGGTATTAGTATAGCAGGAGGTAAAACCTTTGGAGGTATTTCATGAAAGGGCAGCTGTGTGAGTAAGTGGTGGCTTCAGGTTGCCCAGTGTGGGGTGAGGGCAACACCGTTTTATGGAAGGGTGTTGGCTGGGCCCAATAAACTGCCCCTGTAGTTTGGTGCAGATAACTGGTTTTGCCCCGGGGACTTGGTACCCAGACCTGGAATTCTCCTGCTGTAAGCGGGTGTTTGGCATTCTGGGAGCGAACAGATGGCTGGCTGGGTGATTGAGTAAGAAGAATAGAGCACCTTAGTTATGAAGAGAGGTTGGGGGGGTTACATGAGAAAGGACAGATATGATGTAATTATATAAATACATAAGAGGCCAATACCATCCGCTCTCTGATGACCTGTTCATTAATAGGACTGTACAAAGAATACAATGTCACCAATTTAGACATGGGTGAAATATACAGGTGTCACGTTAACCCTTTAAGGCCAAGGACTCATGGGGTATGTTTGAGTTGGGGAGGGGGCTACTATTGAATTTCTGGGGAGACTCCTTACCTGCCTGCCCAGTCCCTTCTTATGTCTAAGTAACCCTGTGCTCATTGGGGGGGTGAATGGAAAACCCTGTCTACTCTGTCCTAACCAGATTCCCATGGACTAGCTGGCTATGGGGGCTCTACAAGCCTGGAAACGCTCAATGCACCTGAGCCGGACCTAGCCGCAAATTAACGGAACTATGGGGCGGCTAGTAACAGTGACGATGCCCACCGACAATTGGGACAGCGTCGCTCTTTTGCGGTTACATTAAGCACGTGGTGGGCAACACTCGGTGGTGGTTACAGAGAAGGAGCTTGTTCGGGGTTTATCCAGCCGCGGCAATGGAACTCTGGCCCGGCTACCACTGGGACCGCTCTTGGGGATGTTTCTGACGCTGTTGCTCAGGGTCCCGACGTTGAATCAGTTCGCTTTTTGGATCATAACATCTTCAGACCCTTAGCTCTCCATTGGTACCCTGGGATCACTTCGAAATAGTGACTGTCGGGTGGGCATTGCTGGCCATTGAACTGTATGTCGGCGTCTGGTGGTTGATGGGATTATACCTTTAATACTATCATGTTTGCTGTATAAATATCTGTGCTGTCCTCAATAAAGAGTTCTGTTTTACCCCTACACTAAATCTCTGCTAGTGCTTGGAATATGAAGCCATGATCCCTTGAGCAATTAAACTTTCATTGGCTGGGAAGATCTCTACGGCGGAGCTACTCAGTCTGAGTATGGGTCTCACAACAGGGTTACAAGGAGGGGGTTACTTATACTGGCTGGAGAGCATATAATATGACGGATATAACGGGTAATAAGGACGGGATTACTTATACGGACCAGAGCGTATATAATTCATAAAATGAGGAATATATAGGGATATAACTGGTTATAAAGACGGGGTTATATGGGCTGGAGAGTATATAATATGAGGAATATACAGGGATATAACGAGTTATAAGGACGGGATTAGTTATACAGCCGGAGAGTATATAATATAATATATAACCCGTTATATCCTGTATATTCCTCATATTATATACTCTCCGGCCGTATAACTAATCCCGTCCTTATAACCCGTTATATCCTGTATATTCCTCATATTATATACTCTCCGGCCGTATAACCTGTAATATCCTGTATATTCCTCATAAGGACGGGATTAGTGATATGGCCGGAGAGTATATAATATGAGGAATATACAGGGATATAACGGGTTATAAGGACTGGATTAGTTATACAGCCGGAGAGTATATAATATGAGGAATATACAGGATAAAATGGGTTACAAGGACGGGATTAGTTATACAGCCGGAGAGTATATAATATATAATATGAGGAATATAACGGGTTGTAAGGACGGGATTAGTTATACGGCCGGAGAGTATATAATATGAGGAATATACAGGGATATAACGGGTTATAAGGACGGGATTAGTTATACAGCAGGAGAGTATATGATATATAATATGAGGAATATACAGGGATATAACGGGTTATAAGGATGGGGTTAGTTATACGACCGGAGAGTATATAATATATAATATGAGGAATATACAGGGATATAACGGGTTATAAGGACGGGATTAGTTATACGGCCGGAGAGTATATAATATATAATATGAGGAATATTCAGGATATAACGGGTTATAAGGACAGGATTAGTTATACGGCCGGAGAGTATATAATATATAATATGAGGAATATACAGGGATATAACGGGTTATAAGGAGGGGATTAGTTATACGGCCGGAGAGTATATAATATGAGGAATATTCAGGATATAACGGGTTATAAGGACAGGATTAGTTATACGGCCGGAGAGTATATAATATATAATATGAGGAATATACAGGGATATAACGGGTTATAAGGACGGGATTAGTTATACGGGCCGGAGAGTATATAATATATAATATGAGGAATATACAGGATATAACGGGTTATAAAAATGGGGTTAGTTATACGGCCGGAGAGTATATAATGTATAATATGAGGAATATACAGGGATATAACGGGTTATAAGGACGGGGTTAGTTATACGGGCCGGAGAGTATATAATATGAGGAATATACAGGATATAACGGGTTATAAGGACGGGATTAGTTATACGGGCCGGAGAGTATATAATCTAATGGGTTATAAGGACAGGGTTAGTAACAGAGGCCATTTTTATTATTCTGGATGAACAGTAGGGGCAACGCGATGGACTTTTGAGTCTTTATCCTAAATTGCTATGTTACATATTCTGCTCACCCCCGTGTGCTTTTTCTTCATGGCAAATACATATGTAATACATGCCAGTGACACTGAAATCGCCAGAGAACAAGAACATGCTCAGAAAATCAGATTTGTGATGTGGATAGTGTGAGTGTAGATACTCAGAGAAATAACGAGGCTCTGGAGGATGTGAGTAAATCGGTTTATTGATCAGACTATACATCCACGGGTCCTGTACAGAGTTACTTGTATCACGTTACAGGATTTCATCACAAGATTTACATGGAGTTACACGGATTAATACCCCTCCCGGCCCAGGACTCGCCTATTGGGGGGTGTGTAGAGTGCTTCATTATTCACACTGAGCCACATACGATATCTGTATTTCTGACCTAGATTTCTTGATTTATACTCTGCGTTTATATACATGTAGTGAGCTGTACAGACCACAGGTGCTGTGTGTATGTTTACACCAGATACCCAGCTGTATATACTGTACCACGTGTGGGCGCAGTATACTGAGCTGTATATACTGTACCACGTGTGGGCGCAGTATACTGAGCTGTATATACTGTGCCACCTGTGGGCGCAGTATACAGAGCTGTATATACTGTGCCACCTGTGGGAGCAGTATACAGAGCTGTATATACTGTACCATGTGTGTTCAGGTACTGTATATAGAGCTGTATATACTGTACTGTGTGCATCTGGGAGCAGTATACAGAGCTGTGTATATACGGTCCTGTGTGTGATATACAGTCCCTGTCCTACCAGCCTCTCTCTGTATTAGAAGTCTCCCCTCTTCCTGGGCCAGATGGGGTTTGTTACTTAAGCACAAGGTACAGATACTCGTTACTCACAGCACGCGGGGTTCCCCAGACTATGAACAGTGAAGGGGTTTGCATGCAGCAGGGTGGGTATCAGGTCTGTGACCGGCACGCAGTCAGCACCCACCGGCACTATCCGGGGTCTACATTCCCATATAGCAGCCCCTAATTCACAGGGCTACATGATACTTTGGGGGCTTTGGGAAGACACGGAGGGGCAACAGGCATGTCAGGACCCCCATCCACACCTCTAACCCCTTGCATGTGCATCTGACGCGGGGGGGGGGGTTAGGGAGATGCTAGATTGCACTGGTAAACTGATTAACCCTTGCCTCTCCATTTTCTTATAACAAGCAGACTCCCTGGTTGGGTGGGGGTGCAAAAAAAGTGTGCCTGACTTTGAGCTAACACTCTAACAACACTTGAGGCTGTCTGAGAGCGATGAGAGTTGTAGCTACACGTTCGGCGGGCCTTGAGGTTGATGTCAGGGTGGGAGCAGACGGGGATCTGTATATAGGGGGTCCCTTCTTGTACATCACTGGGACCCGTAGAACATGGGGGGACAGACCGGTGAAGGGAAAACCCAAAACAGGCACAACTTTGGCATCCAGTGGATACAGAGAGCCCCAGTAAGATCGGATGGGGTGTAACTGTACCCCAATAAATGACAGCCCCCAAAATCAAGGCAGGAGAAAGCAGGGGCCCCGCTCCTGGAGGAAGCGAATGGTTATATTCAGTATTGCTTTTCTCAGGCTGGATGCTCCAGGTACAAAAGGGTTAAATGATCAGCCAGTGCAGAGCTTTCTATGGAAGATTCTAGGGTGACGCTCACTCAACCTGCGGGCACTCGGGACACTCGGAATGTCCCCTCTGTCAGGGCAGAAGAGCCAGGAAACACAAGGCACTGGGGGGACAGCAGACAGACGGAGGGGAGCAGTCTGTGACCCCAACGATTAAGGGGTTACGGGGGGTTATGATTGCATCTCAGTGCGGAGCAGCCAAGGGAACCAGCAGCAGAACAGCAGCCTGGAGGGTAATACAGAGTACGGTGAGTACAATACAGACATCGCAGAGCGTTACGCATACAACGCAGGCATCGCAGAGCGTTACCCATACCATACAGACATTGCAGAGCGTTTCCCGTACTGTACAGACATCGCAGAAGGTTTCCCATACCGTACAGACATCGCAGAGCGTTACGCATACAACGCAGACATCGCAGAGCATTACGCATACAACGCAGGCATCGCAGAGCGTTACCCATACCATACAGACATTGCAGAGCGTTTCCCGTACTGTACAGACATCGCAGAAGGTTTCCCATACCGTACAGACATCGCAGAGCGTTAAATGTACAATGCAGATATCGCATCGCGTTACACGTACAGTACAGACATCGCGTTACACTACAGTACAGACATCGCAGAGCATTACACATACAAAGCAGACATTGCAGAGCTTTACCCGTACCATACAGACATCGCAGCGCGTTACACGTACAACACTCCATATATCATTGGCCGTCTATGGCTATTAATTGCTGGGACCCCCCAAGTCTGTTACCTGGAAACTGAGTTTTCCGATGCAATCTCTTTGGGGGTCCGCACGGTGCTCAGGTTACGCTTTGGCTGCATTACTGGGAGGGAGGAAAGAGAGGGACTGAATGAGTTAAATTATAATTGACAGCCAGTTAGGGGTTGTCAGACATACAGCGTAGAATTTGCCCTGTGTACTGCCTTCACACCCCGTGTACTGCCCTCACACCCCATATACTGCCCTCACACCCCGCGTACTGCTATACTGCCCTCACACCCCATATACTGCCCTCACACCCCGCGTACTGCCCTCACACCCCATATACTGCCCTCACACCCCGCGTACTGCTATACTGCCCTCACACCCCATATACTGCCCTCACACCCCGCGTACTGCCCTCACACCCCATATACTGCCCTCACACCCCGCGTACTGCTATACTGCTCTCACACCCCATATACTGCCCTCACACCCCGCGTACTGCCCTCACACCCCATATACTGCCCTCACACCCCGCGTACTGCCCTCACACCCCATATACTGCCCTCACACCCCGCATGTCACTGATAAAAGGTCTATCGCTTTTCTTACTGCGCCCCCTGCAGGGCAGACGCTGAACCTGTGCAAGAAATGCCGGGGAGCTGCCAGGAGATCCTGACACTTTCTGTGGCCGCGAGGTACAGAATCCTCTCCTCACAGGCATCGCGTGGGATCAGATGCACACCCCGTGGCGGTGCCGCGTTGCGTTACACACATGCACGTCTATGCGCAGTCCTCGTGCACACGCGCCGCAGCGCGAGAGATGTTAAGACTGTGTACCTACTAGTTACTTGGTGAACCTTTTTCACTGCGCTGCCGTCACTCTGTGGCTCTTTGGGCCCCCCGATCCTGGTGGGAAAGAGCATATATTAATACAATGTTCTGGTTCTCCCCTATGTCCATTCTTTTTAATAATCCTGCCCTAAATCGAGCCTCACCTCTGGACTCTGGAAGGAGGCGCAAACACGCCGTGCTTTGGGGAGCAGGTAAAGTATCGGACGCCGAAGACAGAACCATCGTGTTTTCCGTTGGGTTTCTCCAACTCGACGCCGAACCAGTAGCCTGCAGGGAAGAGGCTTTCACTCTGGGGTAAATGCCACAAGGAGGTGGTGTGGGGGGTAAATGGCAACAGGAGGTGGTGTGGGGGGATAAATGGCACCAGGCGGTGGTGTGGGGGGATAAATGGACCCATAAGGTGGTGTGGGGGATAAATGGCACCATAAGGTGGTGTGGGGGATAAATGGCACCATAAGGTGGTGTGGGGGATAAATGGATCCATAAGGTGGTGTGGGGGGATAAATGGACCCATAAGGTGGTGTGGGGGATAAATGGCACCATAAGGTGGTGTGGGGGATAAATGGCACCATAAGGTGGTGTGGGGGATAAATGGCACCATAAGGTGGTGTGGGGGGGATAAATGGCACCAGAATGAAGGGGTTACTGGATTGGCTTCCCCAAAACCGAATGTAAAAAATCACCACCTACCAGGAGCGAAGTCGGTTTTGCCGTAGAAGCGCACAATCCCCTGTTTTTGGCCGGCGACCAGAACCTGGTCCCCGAGGCTGATATTCAGGCCCTCCCTGTCCAGGCTGCCCACGCTCAGGGATTTCTTCTGTGAAGCTGTAAGAGACACGTGGAAGGTGTCACGGGGAGGCCGAGGGCCCCTACGGCAAGAACCTTAGCGAGAAATCACAAGCCGTCTTAGAAAACAGCCGGTCCAGGAACAGCCCTCCCTGCTAACCCTGCGGTATCTCTGGCCCCAAACTGTGTCCCTGGGTCGGGGTGCAGCCGACTTTTCCTTTTCTCAGAGTGACTCAAGAGGCGGCCCTCTGGAGGACACTGAATGTGCCACGTGATGCCTCCTTCCGAGCACGGACAGGAACGGTTACCGGACATGAGACAAGCCCAATGTCAGGGCAGGCGGAAATCTACAGGCCTTACAAAGCCACCGGTGGGGGGGGGATAAAGAGACCCCTGCCCTCGGCACGTGGACAAGGGAAAAACTAACGGAGCTCCAGGGTTTTCGTGCAACGCTCTTCACTCATTGGCGAAATAAGGACCGTTTGCGTCTGGGCCCCCATCTGTGCCAGGGGCCCCTGCCTGTGTTCCCCAGGGGAGTTAAGGGCCACGTTACGGCAATGAGTTGCCAGCCTTGTGACGCTTGATCCTGAGGCCCAGGGACCGATTAGCGGCGCTAGCGTTGATCCCGCGAGTCTCTCACCTTTCTTCTCTTTCTTGGATTTGCCGGTGACGCGGGAGAAGTCCACGCGGGGAGTCCGCGGGGTGGAGGTGACCGAAGACGGGGCCGGATCCGGAGCTTTGGTGACCTTGGACACGGAGGCAAAAATCCCTGCAAGAAAAGGGTTAAAATAATTTGGGTCAGAGAGAGTAACGGTGCAGATACCGGCAAGCTGCCAGTGTACTCTGCACTACGCCATCAACGGGGCAAATACTGGAACATGGGAAGCGAGGGGTACTCACCGTGTTTTGGGGGGCAGATGAAGTAGCGGATGCCCCCCACGCTGCCATCATTCTTGCCTTCGGGCTCATCCAGCTCGACCCCCACCCACTGGCCACTGGCGAACTCGGTGGCACCGCAGAAGCGCACAGTGCCGGCCTGCCCGGGAGAGAGATGTGGAACTGAACACGCGTGAAATGCACACGCATCGGTAAGAGGGTCATAACTACAGGGAGCGCCTGCGATAGTATGGGAAGGAGGTAATTATCAAATTATATACAGGGTAGTAGATACATAGAACAGACACCCAGTGGAAGTAGAACAGGCCATAACGGGCGAGGGCGTCTGCCGGTTTCAGGGGGTGGCAGGAGCCGCTCCTCTGACTCCCATTACCTTCTCTCCGTCCAGCAGCACCCGGTCGCCCAGGTGCAGCCCCAGCGACGCCAGCATCAGGTTCCCGGGGATGTTGTCGTAGTTGGGCAGCGTGATTTTGGGCAGGTTGCAGCTCAGGGGCACCGCGTCCTCCAGCAGCTGCTTCAGCTCCTTGGCAATCATGGCAGACTCGGCCTTGTCCAGACCCATGTCCATCGGGTCAGGAACCACCTCGGCCGGGACTTGGCCCTTACTGTTCTGTGGACAGAGACGCCAAAGACGGTCAGCGGCCCCCGAGCGGGGCTCCCTCTCACGTCTCCTGCAGAGTGCTACGTCTACCGGGGACGGGCAGCGAGAGGTGGGTGCGCCACCGTCTGGGGGTCTCTCTTACCCTTACGGACGGGTTGGCCCCGTGCTCCAGCAGACATTTAACGGCCCCCAGGCAGAGGTTGGAGGCAGCGATGTGCAGAGCCGTTCCGTGGCTGAAATCGCTGCAGGTGGAGTTCAGTACTAGAGGGGGAGAGAAGAGGCGGTGAGATGGTGAGCGAGTGTCCCCTCGCCCCCCGCACCCTCGCTCCGTGTCACATAACCGCGCAAACTCCCCTCGCCCCGTCACATAACCGCGCAAACTCCCCTCGCCCCGTCACATAACTGCGCAAACTCCCCTCGCCCCGTCACATAACCGCGCAAACTCCCCTCGCTCCGCGTCCCCTCGCTCCGCGTCACATAACCGCACAAACTCCCCTCCCGCCGTGTCCTCTCTCTCTCCGCGTCCCCTCTCTCCACATCCTCGCTCCGCGTCCCCTCACACCCCGTCACATAACCGCACAAACTCCCCTCCCGCCGTGTCCTCTCTCTCCGCGTCCCCTCTCTCCACATCCTCGCTCCGCGTCCCCTCACACCCCGTCACATAACTGCGCAGACTCCCCTCGCCCCGTCACATAACCGCGCAAACTCCCCTCGCCCAGTCACATAACCGCGCAAACTCCCCTCGCCCAGTCACATAACCGCGCAAACTCCCCTCGCCCCGTCACATAACCGCGCAAACTCCCCTCGCTCCGCGTCCCCTCGCTCCGCGTCACATAACCGCACAAACTCCCCTCCCGCCGTGTCCTCTCTCTCCGCGTCCCCTCTCTCCACATCCTCGCTCCGCGTCCCCTCACACCCCGTCACATAACCGCACAAACTCCCCTCCCGCCGTGTCCTCTCTCTCCGCGTCCCCTCTCTCCACATCCTCGCTCCGCGTCCCCTCACACCCCGTCACATAACTGCGCAGACTCCCCGCGCCGCCTCACCTTTGGGCTTCGACGCCTTCAGCAGGATGCGCAGGAGTTCCGGGACGTCGAAGTAGGCCGCATAGTGCAGAGCGTTCATGTTGGTCCAGCGGCTGCGGAGCGTGACGTCGGCTCCCAGGACAAGAAGCTGATTGGACAGCCTGACTGCGGCCGCCGGGTCACCTGATGTCACGTTACAAGGAAATGGCAGTTTAGGCAAAGTGCAGAGTATATCGGGGGCCCGAGATCATGGAACGTGCGCCGTGCCCTAAATCCTTCCCGTGTGTTACCCAGGGGCCGGATATCACTTAGTTTAGGGCCGTGTTTGGCGAGCTGCACATACTGAGTACACCAGCGGCTGATACATTACCCACGCCGTGGGCTCCGGCTTTGCAGGCGTAGTGTAACAGGGTCATGTCCGTCAGCCCGTCCCGGTCATTAACATGGCAGCCGCGCTTCAGGATCTGAGAGGGAGAGACGTGTTACCCCGGTATCTTCCCCACAGCCATTTACCCCAATAACATACCCCAACACCAATTACCCCAATAACATACCCCAACACCAATTACCCCAATAACATACCCCAACACCAATTACCCCAATAACATACCCCAACACCAATTACCCCAATAACATACCCCAACACCAATTACCCCAATAACATACCCCAACACCAATTACCCCAATAACATACCCCAACACCAATTACCCCAATACATACCCCGACACCTGCCCCAAACCTATTTACCCCAATACATACCCCGACACCTGCCCCAAACCTATTTACCCCAATACATACCCCGACACCTGCCCCAAACCTATTTACCCCAATACATACCCCGACACCTGCCCCACAACCATTTACCCCAATACATACCCCGACACCTGCCCCAAACCTATTTACCCCAATACATACCCCGACACCTGCCCCAAACCTATTTACCCCAATACATACCCCGACACCTGCCCCACAACCATTTACCCCAATACATACCCCGACACCTGCCCCAAACCCACTTATCCCAATACATACCCCTGTACCTGCCCCAAACCCACTTATCCCAATACATACCCCGACACCTGCCCCAAACCCATTGACCGATAACTGCAGCAAACATACACCTAGCATCTGCCCCAAGGTAATATACCCTGTTAGTTGTGGTTACAATGACTCCCATGTCTGCAGGGAAGAGATTCCATGTCCCTACTGCCCCTACAGCAACATAAAACTGGCAAAATATTACAGCTCTCATATGATGCACCCCCCTTGTCTTAGAGGTTCCAGTGCACCTGTCCTAGACATCCCCCCCTTGTCTTAGAGGTTCCAGTGCACCTGTCCTAGATATCCCCCCTTGTCTTAGAGGTTCCAGTGCACCTGTCCTAGATATCCCCAGCTTGTCCTAGAGGTGCTGGCTGCGTAGCTCTCCTACCTCGCTGCCGATGATGTCGATCTTGTGTTGGACCTGCGGGACCCACTGGCGGATGATGGCGAAGAGCTCAGGGACGGTAGTCTGTGGGTTGTACAGGATCTCCTGGCACGCAGAGTCATTGGGGTCAAAGAACGTGAACGCTGGCAGGGGCAATCGTATGGGGGGGGGGCAAAGGAGATGAGGAAGAAAACTGGTTATTTTGTATTGAAAAAATATTATTTTAATAACTTCAGTCTCTTTTCAGTAATGGCCCAGTATAATCTGAATGGCCCAGTTATATCCCAATACAATCTCAATGGGTCAGTTAACTAGCCCAGTATAATCTGAACGGCCCAGTTATATCCCAATATAATCCCAATGGGCCAGTTAACTAGCCCAGTATAATCTGAATGGATCAGTTAACTAGCCCAGTATAATCTGAATGGATCAATTAACTAGCCCAGTATAATCTGAATGGATCAGTTAACTAGCCCAGTATAATCTGAAAAAGTCAGTTATAGCCCAATATAATCCCAATGGGTCAGTTAACTAGCCCAGTATAATCCCAATGGGTCAATTAACTAGCCCAGTATAATCTGAATGACCCAGTTATATGCCAATATAATCCCAATGGGTCAACTAACTACCCCAGTATAATCTGAATGGGTCATAACTACCCCAGTATTATCTGAATTGGTCAGTTAACTAGCCCAGTATAATCTAAATGGCCCAGTTATATCCCAATATAATGCCAATGGGTCAGTTAACTAGCCCAGTATTATCTGAATGGGTCAGTTAACTAGCCCAGTATAATCTGAATGGGTCAGTTAACTAGCCCAGTATAATCCCAATGGCCCCTTTATATCCCATGTATATCTGAATGGCCCAGTTATTACAGTATCATTTAATTGGCCACGTTGTATCACATTGTAATCCCACTACCACAGTTACATCCCAGTTAAATCCAAACGGCTCAGTTATTCCCAGTATAATCATGGGACCCCTATTTACCATAGTCCTTCGGGAGGGGAGCGGGGGCCGACGGATGCACCAATGGTCTCCTCCGCCTCTCGGGGGTGGAGCTCTGGAGCTCCGCGGGGAGCTGACTGTCCTCTGATGGGGAATCTGGGGGGTCCTCTCTCGTCATGATTTACTGTCCATCAAAACAGGAATACCAGTAACATTACAATAAGCCACCAGTTAAACCAGTTTCAGGTCCCCAGTACAGACCAGTAACATTACAATAAGGCACCAAGTGGTCCGGCTACGGCTGTAGTTTTGAGGAGGAGAAAAACATTTTTAGTGAAGCTGCGAGCTCAGCGCCAACTCCTAACCCGAGGAGCCGGGCCCTTCAACGCAACAAAGACCCCGCTTAACATGCGATTCAGCACGGGACCCTGGAGAAAGTGGCGATGCGTCATCAATGAGACCGAGAATATTCACTAATACCACCAATGCCACGGACAGGGGCAAAACCACCAAAAGCTGCCCCAAAACAGCATCCAACCTCACAAGTCCAGCAGGCAGTACAGCCTCCCCAGTAGATGGGGCTCCTGGTCTCTCCCCCAACAGACAGGGTACCTGAACCCCAACAGATGGGGCATCCCAACCCCCACCTGGCTGGGCCCCCCTAACCCAAACAGGCGGGGAATCTACCCCTCTCCCAAAAGACAGAGCATCCAACCACCAACAGATTTGGCCATTAACCACCAAGAAATGGGGTATCTAACCCTCAGCAGACGGGGCACCTACCCCGAGACCTACCTCCAAACACCCCGAGGACTCGAACCCCTATTAGATGGGGTATCCCTGAGAAAGACGCATATTAACCTAAAACTTTTTGTAGAGGTAAAATTTTCTAATACACCTGGCGCATCGTGTGGCCCCCGGGGGCCCGTTCGCGGGGCAGGAGGCAGGAGAGGGATTTACTTTGTCTGTAAATGTTTCGGTTCTGCCTCACAGACAGCATCAAACCCAGTTAGAGATGCCCAGGGGAGGGCAATTCCCCCCTCCTTGCCAGCAGTTTAATTACCCCTGGCAGGCGGATCTGTTTGGTGGTCTCAGAGAGTGGAAAGCTCCAGCTGATGGACATCTCTATGGTAAAGCCAATTCCCAAAGGTCTGACCGCGGACACAACCCCTCGGTGTCCAGAGGAAGCGAGTAGAGCGACAAGAGCCTTGTGTGACCTCCATTAGATGGCCAATGACTGAGGGTCCCGGGGGGGGGCGATGCCGGAAACCGAAACATAGACCCCCGGAAGCTGGAACCTCAAATACTGAAGCCCCCGGCTGCCGGAACTTTAAATACAGAGACCCCCGACAGCCAGAACATTGAATACAGAGACCCCCGACAGCCAGAACATTGAATACAGAGACCCCCCCCCCGGCAGCCGGAACATCGAATACTGAAGCCCAGGCAGCCGGAACCTTAAATACAAAGACCCCCGGCAACTGAAACATCAAATACAGAAACCGCCAGAACAACGAGGATTCAACAGATTAATAAATTAATAATAAATTCCACCAAAATAATACGGGAATCAACCCACTGCACCCCACTGTCTGTCCATCTGTCTGTCGGCTCTGTCCATATATAAATCCCTTTGTCTATTTGTCTGTCAGTCTGCCCTGCGTCAGAGTGGATAGCAGTGACGCGTCCGCAGCTGTCTGTCTGTCCCCCCAGTCCAGTGTTTGTCTGTCTCTCTGTCCTCCAGGTCCCGTGTCTGTCTGTCCCCATGACATGTGTCTCTGCCTCCGTCTGTCCCTCTCTGCCCCATGTCCCGTGTCTGTCTGTCTGTCTGTCTAGTATTATACTCGACTTACAGCCGATGTATCTCTGATGCCAGATGTAAATTTGCGATTCCCTGATAGGCCGCTGCTTATCAACGAGCTGAAATAAAGATTGTGCCCCCGAGACCCCCAATACCCCCATCCTTATCCCCCCAAGGCAGACCCCGGACTCACCGCAGGACCTCGGGAGTTAAAGGCCGGTTCTGTTTGTTCAGGTTCTGATCCGGAGTCCTCTTCCCAGCCGGCTGGATTCTGGTGCTGATGCTGATATTTTCTGCTCTTTCCTTCCTGCGTCACAAGGATGCTGTGAATATAATGAGAGGGAGGAGAGGAGGAGGGAGGGAGAGGAGGAGGGAGCAGAGAGGGGGAGACTGAGGGAGAGAAAGGCAGGAGGGGGAGGCAGAAGGGAGGGGGGAGAGAAGGGATGGCTGATGCATAAACAAGCTCAAGGAGGTGGAGGGCAGAGGGTTCTAGCGGCCTTAAGATACTGAATACAAGAGAGAGAACAACAGAGCAGGGGGGGGGCAACACTTTATACCCCACCACCCCGGGAGAGAATAACAGAGCAGGGGGGGCAACACTTTATTCCCCACCACCCCGGGAGAGAATAACAGAGCAGGGGGGGCAACGCTTTATTCCCCACCACCCCGGGAGAGAATAACAGAGCAGGGGGGGCAACACTTTATACCCCACCACCCCGGGAGAGAATAACAGAGCAGGGGGGGCAACGCTTTATACCCCACCACCCCGGGAGAGTACAACAGAGCAGGGGGGCCACGCTTTATACCCCACCATCCCGGGAGAGAATAACAGAGCAGGGGGGGCAACGCTTTATACCCCACCACCCCGGGAGAGAATAACAGAGCAGGGGGGCAACGCTTTATACCCCACCACCCCGGGAGAGAATAACAGAGCAGGGGGGCAACGCTTTATACCCCACCACCCCGGGAGAGAATAACAGAGCAGGGGGGGCAACGCTTTATTCCCCACCACCCCGGGAGAGAATAACAGAGCAGGGGGGGCAACGCTTTATACCCCACCACCCCGGGAGAGAATAACAGAGCAGGGGGGGCAACACTTTATTCCCCACCACCCCGGGAGAGAATAACAGAGCAGGGGGGGCAACACTTTATACCCCACCACCCCGGGAGAGAATAACAGAGCAGGGGGGGCAACGCTTTATACCCCACCACCCCGGGAGAGTACAACAGAGCAGGGGGGCCACGCTTTATACCCCACCATCCCGGGAGAGAATAACAGAGCAGGGGGGGCAACGCTTTATACCCCACCACCCCGGGAGAGAATAACAGAGCAGGGGGGCAACGCTTTATACCCCACCACCCCGGGAGAGAATAACAGAGCAGGGGGGCAACGCTTTATACCCCACCACCCCGGGAGAGAATAACAGAGCAGGGGGGGCAACGCTTTATTCCCCACCACCCCGGGAGAGAATAACAGAGCAGGGGGGGCAACGCTTTATACCCCACCACCCCGGGAGAGAATAACAGAGCAGGGGGGGCAACGCTTTATACCCCACCACCCCGGGAGAGTACAACAGAGCAGGGGGGCCACGCTTTATACCCCACCATCCCGGGAGAGAATAACAGAGCGGGGGGGCAACGCTTTATACCCCACCACCCCGGGAGAGAATAACAGAGCAGGGGGGGCAACGCTTTATACCCCACCACCCCGGGAGAGAATAACAGAGCGGGGGGGGGCAACGCTTTATACCCCACCACCCCGGGAGAGAATAACAGAGCAGGGGGAGCAACGCTTTATACCCCACCACCCCGCGAGAGAATAACAGAGCAGGGGGGGCAACGCTTTATACCCCACCACCCCGGGAGAGAATAACAGAGCAGGGGGGCCACGCTTTATACCCCACCACCCCGGGAGAGAACAACAGAGCAGGGGGGCAACGCTTTATACCCCACCACCCCGGGAGAGAATAACAGAGCAGGGGGGCAACGCTTTATACCCCACCACCCCGGGAGAGAATAACAGAGCAGGGGGGGCAACGCTTTATACCCCACCACCCCGGGAGAGAATAACAGAGCAGGGGGGCAACGCTTTATACCCCCCCACACCGGGAGAGAATAACAGAGCAGGGGGGGCAACGCTTTATACCCCACCACCCCGGGAGAGAATAACAGAGCAGGGGCAACGCTTTATACCCCACCACCCCGGGAGAGAGAGAATAACAGAGCAGGGGGGCAACGCTTTATACCCCACCACCCCGGGAGAGAATAACAGAGCAGGGGGGGCAACGCTTTATACCCCACCACCCCGGGAGAGAATAACAGAGCAGGGGGGCAACGCTTTATACCCCCCCCACACCGGGAGAGAATAACAGAGCAGGGGGGGCAACGCTTTATACCCCACCACCCCGGGAGAGAATAACAGAGCAGGGGCAACGCTTTATACCCCACCACCCCAGGAGAGAGAGAATAACAGAGCAGGGGGGCCACGCTTTATACCCCACCACCCCGGGAGAGAATAACAGAGCAGGGGGGGCAAAGCTTTATACCCCACCACCCCGGGAGAGAGAGAATAACAGAGCAGGGGGGCAACGCTTTATACCCCACCACGCCAGGAGAGAATAACAGAGCAGGGGGGGCAAAGCTTTATACCCCACCACCCCGGGAGAGAATAACAGAGCAGGGGGGCAACGCTTTATACCCCACCACCCCGGGAGAGAATAACAGAGCAGGGGGGGCAACGCTTTATACCCCACCACCCCGGGAGAGAATAACAGAGCAGGGGGGGCAAAGCTTTATACCCCACCACCCCGGGAGAGAATAACAGAGCAGGGGCAACGCTTTATGCCCCACCACCCCGGGAGAGAATAAGAGCAGGGGGGGCAACGCTTCATACCCCACCACCCCGGGAGAGAATAACAGGATAAAACCAGTCTGGGAGCTCCAGGGGATCACCAATTCCTTCGCTCCCGGCCTCACATTAAAAATACTGCTTGTGGGGGACAATAGAATGGCTCAGTCTTCATCAAGCAGTTGGACTCTCTGACTAATGAAAATCTATGGAGGAACAGACTTAATTTGCATCGCCATAAAGCATCAGCTCAGTGTGGTGTTTGAGACAGGAAAGTCACCCAAAATATCACAAGGGGGGGGTATTGGGGCAAAATAGTGACATTACCGTATACAGTGCTGGGGGTTATTACCCTATACAGCGTCCCACCATAACGGGCTTCTCCAAGCACCAGCCGCGGACCCCATACAGGCATCGTACTCCCTCCAGCAGGTCCGCAGCACTCCGTTTAACTCGCCGTCCGGCAGAAACAATCATTTCTACCCCGTCCGGGAAAAGTCAGCTTTTTGTGGAATGAAACCCGTAAATAGTTAATAAATCTGCCCTCCGCGGCTCTCTCCGGAATTAAAATCCTTTGATTTATTCACGCAGTAAAAGGATTAAGGCGGCTTCTGTAAGGCGGATCCGGGTCCAAGATGCAAACAATATAACAAATCACACAGCATATGCGGGGGGGGGGGGATACAGGTTACGTGAACAGCGGACAGCTGCATTTATCTCCATAATCTCACACCTGTTACTATTATTGATTGCTATAGCGCCATCATATTCCTCAGCGTCGTACAACAGGACTTCACATAAATTGGACATAATAAGGAGGGCCCTGCAATCTCCTAAAAGCTCTGCATCCAGTCCCACAGCTTGGGTACGTCTCCTTAGTCTCCCAGACCCGGGATTTTGCAGGAGTTATTCCCATTTGAAGAAGAGACCTCCGTGGTCCCAGAGCACCAGCCCAAAATGTGCACCCTTTAAAGGCAGGTGTTGGGAAAAGGACGATTTACCGAAAGCAGCTTTATTTATCTTTTAAAGCAGATCCTTGGAGAGGAACCTGCCGGCCCCCGAGGATCCAGGGAACTGTCAATCAAGTCCAGACACAAAACCTTACAATATAAAAGGACAGTAACCAGTGACACCCCCCCCCCGTCTGAACTACCCCCAAGCCCCCCGTCCAGCGTCCCACCAACAAAACAAGACAAAGATGCAGTTTGTGGAGTTTATTAACATCGAGCTAATATATCAAATTCGATCTTCATTGAGAGGTCGCCATTATTCCAGAAACACCTGAAAGAGAGGAGAGGAGGCGGCTGAGCGGCGGATTCCGTGCGGCACAAAGTAACGCGGTGAGACGGAAACTTACTGTCAAAGTCTATCTTCTCTACGATGTTCTTGGGCTTGATGTTCTCCTCCTGGTTGCAGATGAAGATCTTTCCGTTCTCTCCTTCCGACCAGCCGTATTTACTCATCCACACTCGGAGCTGGGGCTCTGCCGGGAGAAAGGGGGCCACGGATCAGCGAGCGGACGAGGCCTGCGCGGCACACCAGCCACAGGCGGAACGCGTCGGACGATACGCAGGGGAGGGCATGCGAGGCGTCTCTCCCGGCACCGGCTCTTACCTGACAAATCCCCGAGCATCTCGGCCAGCAGCCAGCGGTCAATATGCTGATACGTGATGCCCACCACGTGGCAAATAACTGAAAGGAACCGGGGCAGAAAAAAAAAAAAAAAGCTTCAATCCATCTGCACCGGAAGCCACTTTATTAAACCCCTCCCCCCAAGGGCTCGTGGGTGTCCGCCAAGAGCAGGGCAAAAACCAGAGTACACGGCTGAAGGGGGCGCTACAGGACGCGTCACCTAATACACCGGCAGTTAGTAATATATTGACGATGGGTAATGTATCGGTGTTTAGTAATATATTGGCGATCGGTGATGTATCGGCAGTTAGTAATATATTGACGATCGGTGATGTATCGGCAGTTAGTAATATATTGGCGATCGGTGATGTATCGGTGTTTAGTAATATATTGGCGATCGGTGATGTATCGGCAGTTAGTAATATATTGACGATCGGTGATGTATCGGTGTTTAGTAATATATTGACGATCGGTGATGTATCGGCAGTTAGTAATATATTGACGATCGGTGATGTATCGGTCTTTAGTAATATATTGGCGATCGGTGATGTATCGGCAGTTAGTAATATATTGACGATCGGTGATGTATCGGAGGTCAGGAACATACTGAAGGTCAGTGAAATAAAATTAATATTCTTACATTTTCTGACAGAATCTTCAAACCCTGTGATTCCATCCAGGAGATCCAGATTCTCATCCAAGGCTTGCTGCAGAGAGGAGGACAAAACGTTAACGGTACAGAGAGGGCAGAAAGGTGGAGAGGAAGCAGCGGGAAGGCAGCAAGGGGAGGGTGGTGATGGTGGAGCACAGAACAGACGAGGGGGTAAGGGTGGTATCAGGGTAAGAGCGTCAGCTCTGTGAGTAACATCAGACGTCTCTGCTGGAACGCGTCAACCTCTCTGGTACGGCGGCCACGGCTTCACTGGCACCCGGAGCAGGGCTGGTTACGGCAAACAGCGGTATTTCAGCCACCCGAGTGTCAGATCTTTTAACGGTTAAACTGGGTACCCGGTGCCAGTATACAGACTGTGGGGGACAGACCCCCAGCAATGGCTTCTGGGGCGGAAGATAAAATACTGACTGTAGTTACAAGGTCCCCACCAGGCCCAGACTCCGGGCTCATAGCAGATGAGAGTCATTTACTTCGGGCTCCCGCCGACAGACACAGGGCACGCCGTGGCCCAGCGGCACCAGCAGCCCTCCCAATAACCTCCAGTCCATAAAAAAAAAAATCACTCACCCAAAAAGACTGGAAGTGACACGTCTCCAAGAGGTCCCCCAAATACAGGATCTGCCGGATTGGCCGCTCTTCTTGCTGGATTAAAATGGTTAAGGAGTCTTCTGCAAACGGACGCGCGACACACGCCAACCCGGCCACGTTACAAGTACCACCCTGGACTCTGGCATCTGCGAATTCTGCCCCACAACCTGCACCTACCTCTGGAACGCAGTCCCTCGCAGAGGCTCCGTCACACTCACAAACCACGGACGTGTCGAGTGCCACTCGGCCGAGCACCACCAAACACACACAGCTAACAGCTAACTCCATGGCTCCGACGCGTTTCACTGGCTGATGATATTCACCAAGCATGCAGGAAATGTAGATTCTACCAACCCTGTTGGAAAGCTGTTCCCTGTGAAGACTTTCCCCTCTTACTTTATAGCAGCAAAGGATACGTGACTCTGATCAATCATACACTTGCAGAGGGTGAAGTCTGTGTGGGGCAGGTTGGTGAGGGCTTTGAGGAGGACCTGCGCGGTGACGGTGGTCTGGAAGAAGGCGGGATTGAACTGGTAGCTGCGGGTAGACAGGGAGAGGTTAGTGGGACATGGCTCGGCGGGGTCGCCCCAAAAACAAAGCTGACAGTTCTGAAAAATGGCCTGTGGAGACCTTTTAACGGGAAGGGTAATTAAATCAAATGCCCTGTTTAAAAGGCCACAAAAGGGATCATTTTATTCCAAAGGATTTGCACCATCCCCTCCCCCAAAGTCTTAGGGGCAAAAAGGTTTAAAAGACAGATTTACAGCAGTTTGTCAGTCGGGGCAATTCATACCACACCGTGGGATCATTACATCATAATTAGGAACCGGGAGATTGGAGACCGGGTTTATATCAAGAGTTACACATTTTTCTGAGCAGACGACCAGAATGACCCTTAAAACCAGGAGCCACCCGGCCGTGGAGGAGGCCGACGTCCCCCCGCGCAGGCACACTGAGGCAGCCCGCAGGTCCAGTGGTGTCCGGGTTACTCACAGTTTTAACACGGCCAGGTTTGCTTCCAGGTCGTAGGCGTTCTCTTTGGCCTGCGTCTCCACGTAGCGCTCTAGAGTGGCCAAGTTTTCTGGATTGTACCTGGAGAACAGAAACGCAGCGATATGACATGCGGCGGGAAACGGGCGCAGCTGCCCCGGTCCGTCACACATAAAATGCCCCCACACAGAGGGCATGAGTCAGGAGTACCCCCTCCCCTTGGTGCTTTACACATATAATACCCCCACGCAGATAGCTGGTACCTATAGATAGGGGGCATGGGTGAGGTATACCCCCTCCCCTTAGTGCTTTACACATACAATACCCCCACGCAGGGGCCGGTACCTGTAGATAGGGGTTATGGGTGAGTTATATACCGATAATACCCCCACGCAGGGGCCGGTACCTGTAGATAGGGGTTATGGGTGAGTAATATACCGAGAATACCCCCATGCAAGGGCCAGTACCTGCTGAATGGGGGCACAAGAGAAACCCTCATTAGGTGAGTTAGGAGCCCACCAACCCAAACGTGATTTTGCCCGAGGCAGAGGCAACACGGAACCCTCCCGTTACCCCTGCGAACACTCACCTGTCAATCCCTCTCAATAATTTGCCTACATTTGCTCTCATCTGCTCGAACGAGGCCATGTTGCCTGATGGTGAGAGGAATACAGCGGAAGAGGAAACTCGCAACAACTTCCGGCGCTAAGACAAACGCGCGCCGAGCCACTTCCGCCCTCACTTCGATCACGTGAGCGAATACTGTTACAGAAACCTGAGGGAACCGTCAACTGACTGAATTTACCATCGGCGCCGCCATGTTGGTACACCCGCTGTATGAGGCGCAAAATGGCGGCGCTACACAATGGAGAGTCCACATATTATGGGCTCTAAGGAGTCTTTTTAGGCGGCCGCGACCGGGGCAAATACTTTGTATTTACACTTACATAAAGTATAAATAATCCCCTCATCGTATAACCATAGAGGAGAAACGTTACAACAAGAGACCGAAATCTAACACTAGAGGGTCAGAGACTGAGATGGAATGGAAGGAAGTTTTACTTTACTGCGAGGGTGGTAGATAAGTGGAACAGGTTCCCAGCAGAGGTGGTAGAGAGTAATACAGTGAGGGGATTAAACATGCATGGGATAGACATACGGCTCCTGAATCTAAGACGAGACCAACGACTGAAGGTTTGAGTCTTTACAGCACGAGAAACGGGGGCCGGATGAGGCCGATCTGCCGGCAGATTTTCTCAGCACCCCAAATGCTCGTTCATTTATTACTCCAAAGATACATTTTCAGGACATGCTGATATTTGGACGCCGCATACAATAAATATATCAGCCGCCATCTTGTTGCCCCGTCGCGGGGTTAAATCGCCCTGAGATATCTGTGATAATAGCGTTACGGAGGGACCTGCGCGGCTGGAAACAACCTCTAGCGCCGTCCGCTTAAACAACGCGGGGAGCAGCTTACAACTTCCTGCTCGGACCGACCAATGGGATTCCGATACCATCTGCCCTGAGGGATCATGGGAAACGGAGGGGAATTTGTGTGAATTTTTGCGGATCTCTGGGGCTTGCATGTCCTAAATGCTGCTGCTGCTGCTGCTGGGCTTATCTTCCTCACACGCCGGCTCCCAATTACCTTTAGAATTAAATTTAAAATCCTGGTGCTAACGTATAGGGCCCCCCATAACACTGCTCCCCCTCCAATAATACTCCCCCCATAACACTGCTCCCCCTCCAATAATACTCTCCCATAACACTGCCCCTCCCTCCATAACACTGCTCCCCCTCCAATAATACTCCCCCCATAACACTGCCCCTCCCTCCATAACACTGCTCCCCCTCCAATAATACTCCCCCCATAACACTGCTCCCCCTCCAATAATACTCCCCCCATAACACTGCCCCTCCCTCCATAACACTGCTCCCCCTCCAATAATACTCCCCCATAACACTGCTCCCCCTCCAATAATACTCCCCCCATAACACTGCCCCTCCTCCAATAATACAACCCCCATAACATTGCTCCTCCATACATTTCTGTCCTCATAAGCAAATACTCTCCTCCTCCTCGCTTATCACCTCTTCCTTTTCCCGTCTACAAGATTTCACTCGTTGCCCCCAAATCTCTGCAATCTCCTTCCAGCGAACCTTCAGCTTTCACCCTCCCCAACATTCAAGAAATATCTAAAACCCACTTCTTCAGAGAAGCCCCCATAACCTCCCCGTCACTGATACCCCCACACTACTTCTCACCCGTCACTGATACCCCCACACACTATCTCTCACCCTTTCTCTGTGCCTTATACCCCCCACACTACCTCTCACCCATCTCTGTGCCTTATGCCCCCCACACTACCTCTCACCCTTTCTCTGTGCCTTATGTTTGCCACCCCATTCCCTCTAGATTGTAAGCTTGCGAGCCGGGGTCTCTCCACCGAATGTATCGGTTTGTCTCAGTCTGTCAATTCTCGTCTTGTCGGACCCCCTGAATATATGGATTGTATTAAGCGCTGCGTAAACTGTTGGCGCTATATAAAAAAATAATAAATTATGGTAAAAATAATAATGCAATCTATACTATGAATGGAATATTTCTGGGGAAAACTACCAATGAGAAGGATTTAGGAATAATGGTAGACAACAGACTTGGCAGCCGTGCGCAATGCGAGCGAGCAGCTGCGAGGGCCAATAAGGTTTTGTCAGCATAAAACATCTGACTCGTTACAGGTCATTGGTCAGACCCCGCCCTGAATCCGCGGTACAATTCTGGGCACCGGTCCTTAATAAGGGGATTGGGAGATACTCGTTATGAAGAGAGACTAATAAAGTTACAATTATATACGCTAGAAAAACAGCATCTCAGAGGGGATATGATAACATTATATAACTATACGCGGGGCCGATATACATTATATAAATATACGCGGGGCCGATATACATTATATAAATATACGCGGGGGCCCGATATACATTACATAACTATACGCGGGGGCCGATATACATTATATAAATATACGCGGGGGGCCGATATACATTATATAAATATACGCGGGGCCGATATACATTATATAAATATACGCGGGGGGCCGATATACATTATATAAATATACGCGGGGGCCCGATATACATTATATAACTATACGCGGGGGCCGATATACATTATATAAATATACGCGGGGGGCCGATATACATTATATAAATATACGCGGGGGGCCGATATACATTATATAACTATACGCGGGGCCGATATACATTATATAAATATACGCGGGGGCCCGATATACATTATATAACTATACGCGGGGCCGATATACATTATATAAATATACGCGGGGGGCCCGATATACATTATATAAATATACGCGGGGGGCCGATATACATTATATAAATATACGCGGGGGGCCGATATACATTATATAACTATACGCGGGGGGCCGATATACATTATATAACTATACGCGGGGGGCCGATATACATTATATAACTATACGCGGGGGGCCGATATACATTATATAACTATACGCGGGGGCCGATATACATTATATAAATATACGCGGGGGGCCGATATACATTATATAAATATACGCGGGGCCGATATACATTATATAAATATACGCGGGGGGCCGATATACATTATATAACTATACGCAGGGGGCCGATATACATTATATAAATATATGCATCGTATTAAGCGCTGCGTAGGATTGTTGGCGCTATATAAATAAAAGAATTATTAACCCAGCTGGGAAGAAAAAAAAATGAAATTTATTAATTATCACAATTAGTGCGAACGGCGTCAAAATCACAAATTCTGGGAAAATATACGTTTATACAGAAGGCCACGGCGTCTGGGAGACGGGTCGTATACACAGGTCATGATACCCCTCACTGGGGCAATTACCATCAACGTTTCCTCTAAGGCGGATACCTCGTCACAAGCCGTATGGAGGCCGCGCATTTGGGGGCTTTTGTTTCCAGTTTTGGGGGTTCAGACCCTTCGCAGAAGTCCCGGCGGGTCATAAGAGCGCGTTACCCCGTAATCAGTAGTCATACTCCAGCCGGGGCACTTGCCGTATCATACACCACAAGGTTACATCCGATAATAATGTCCACGTGGAGAAAAATCTGACCCCAAGAATGACGGGCAGCCCCCAGCCACGCATGAACACCTGCCTGCAGTAACTTTTAACGGATCCGCAGCCCAGCCGTGGCAAGACCGAGGCATTCTTCACAAAAAGCAGACAAAAAGAGACATCGGTCCTTTTTGTTACCCTGTTAGACCCGTCACAGTACGAGAGACGCGTTTAGTGCAAAAACCAACCAGGACCAGGCAAACATGGAGCCCTATTACCCCAACCCCCCCCCCGACTTATCACCCTACTAGAGGTCAAAGAGAAACCTTCCATTAGTGGGAGAGCAAAAACCACCCCAAAGTACAAATCAACAAAATCTAATGAATGACACCCCCACCCCCCATCCACACGTGAGATGCTGTCCTGGACCCATTATGAGCTTCCTCTACGGGCAGGGAGCAGGTTTGGGCAAAATCTGGGGGGATTTAAGGCATAAAGAGGTCACCGTTATTCAAGTATTTTAGGCGAGGACCCCAACTCCCAACCCCCCCCCCCCCATCCACATTTCAGGGATTTATACAGTTTGTGTGTCTGAAAGCAAAAGCCATTCTGGGGGCAAATTCGCAGTAATAGACGGGGGGCAACTTTTACTTGCTTCGTCCCCCGGCACGTGTCACCCCGCTGTCTGACGGGGACACCCACCAAGCGCAATAATAATGTCACAGTGTCACCCGGGGGCAAATGAAGCCACGTAGGCACCAGGGGCAAATGGCAGGCACTGTGGAAGTCGTGGCCTCGGGACGCACTTAACCCTTTGCAGTCTCTTAAAGGCGGTTGCTTCGCAGACACTCTCGCGGTTAATGCCTTAGTGGTTGTTAGTGGAGAGGCTGGAGGAGAGCTTCGGAGCGGGGGGGGGGGTAGATATTTGCCCCCCTCAGCCGGTGGATTCTTCGCCGGGGTAACATCTGCAGCAGCCCACGGAGGAGAACTCCAGCTCCGGCCTGGACTCCTGTCCCTCCAGCAGGACGTCGGTGCTCTTCCACTCGCTGATAATGTCCTCCACGCGGGTCACGTACAACAGGCAGAGGAGGACGCCGAGGAACTGCCAGAGAAGGAGAGAGCGTGGGGCATCAGAGGGGCAAAAACTCATACGCTGGCGACGTCACACGCGCATGCACACGGCCATTCACACATCACAGGCAGCGTCACACGGCCATTCACACACACACGGCATTAGCTCATTCTCTCACTTCCAAAGCCCGTCCGGCTCTCACCTGCGGCAGGAGGATCCCCAGCAGCACCCCGGCCATTATTGTGTAATTATCCAGGAACCAGATAATGACAGCGTCCGTGCATCCGCGAACATAAACAAACCGCTGCGCCTCCAGACGCTGCAAAACATGGAGCGACCCGTTATACATTATACAGGGGCCCCGGCTCGCTGACTTAACTATACATTATACAGGGGTAGGTCACTGATTTATCGATACATTATACAGGGGGCCGGTCCCCGATTTATCTATACATTATACAGGGGGCCGGCTCGCTGATTTTTCTATACATTATACATGGGCCGGCTCGCTGATTTATCTATACATTATACAGGGGGCCGGTCCGCTGATTTATCTATACATTATACAGGGGGCCGGTCACTGATTTATCTATACATTATACAGGCCCAGTCACTGATTTATCTATACATTATACAGGGGCCGGTCCAGCGATTTATCTATACATTATACAGGGGCCGGCTCGCTGATTTATCTATACATTATACAGGGGCCGGCAAATAATAATCCAATAAAAGGGACGGCTTAGAGTGTGCAGAGTTGAACTCTTACCTCCAGCTTCATGGCCTGATATCCACACAGCGTGTTCAGTATCACGGTCTGTAAAACACAGAGCGCTTTAACTACCTCTAGCATATAAAGGGTTAACACACCTCCCCAGGAGTATTTAATTAGAAGGGGTAATGTTCCTTAAACCAAATGCCCCTCTCCACCCCGACGCTGCGCTCCTCACCTTGTTGCTGATACAGCAGGTGTAGGGGACCCCGCAGGCGAGAGGGCCGGGTGCCGTGCATTCGTGGTATTGATTCTTCTCCCAGTCCTTATAGTCGTGACCCCCGCAGCACTGAAACTGGAAACAGACAGAGTCCGCAGATTAACAGAAAAGCGAGCAGGTGGCCGACGCGCCCCCCCCCCCCCACTGACTGACGCGCCCCACCGGCCCGACCGACCAACCAACCAACACCCTGCCTGGCCCGACCGACGCGCCCCCACCGGCCCGACCAACGCGAGACCTGACTGAATGCACAGGTATGTTGACACGTATGTTGGGCCCCGGCCGCCGGGAGGTGAGACCCACCTTCCGCTGCACGAAGTCCATGATGTTCTTGAAGTCGAGGTCGTCGTAGTAGTTGCGGATTCCTCTGCCGATGTTCCTGTTCAGGAGCTCCATGGTCTGCGGGAAGAAGACAGAAGATGCGGCCAACGTCCACGAGAACTGCGTGTAACATCCGTGTAACATCCGTTTAACACGCCTGGGGCATGATGGGAGCCACCGACGCGGTACGAGGGGCTCACCTGATTTCTGAAGATCAGCGCCAGGATCCCCCCGGTGAGTTCCAGCAGAAGGCAGACCCCCAGCGTGTACATGAACTGCAGAGACAAAATACAATGGGTTAACCGACACAGAAAGTGGGCTTCCCCTGGAATTACCCCTCTGGGGCAGAAGGGGGTCCACAGTGGAAGGGCAAGATCAGTAGGATGGAGGCAAAATGTAAAGAGGGGGCATTCAGTGTGTTGGCGACTTATCTTTTGCCACTTTCTTGTCTCCCCATCACCCTTCCGCTCCCCATCCAGTGCCCCATTTACCCCAATTACCCCGATCCCCTTTCTTACCACCTGCAGCAGGCACAGGTTGTCTCTCAGAGAGGCCAGAACCCCGATGAAAGACACGATGAACATGACCACTCCGAGGAGGATGAGGATGAGTGCCGGGGCGAGGAAGGCTCCTTGCAGGGTCTTGTACTTCTGCCTCTCCACCTCCGCATAGATGCCGATGGCCAAGACAAAAGCCCCGATCAGCTGCAGAACGGGCAAAAAGCCGAGCGTTAGGGGCAGGTCGGGTCCAGGGAGGACTCCTCAGTCTGAATTCTGCGCATGGTCTTAGCTTTCTACGTTCATTCAGAGCCGTCCGGGACGGCAGGAGACGTCTCGCCACAAACGGCAATGAGAGCGCGAGACAGAGCGCGAGACAGAGCGCGAGACAGAGCGCGAGACAGAGCGCGAGACAGAGCGCGAGACAGAGCGCGAGACAGAGCGCGAGACAGAGCGCGAGACAGAGCGCGAGACAGAGCGCGAGACAGACAGAGCGCGAGACAGACAGAGCGCGAGACAGACAGAGCGCGAGACAGACAGAGCGCGAGACAGACAGAGCGCGAGACAGACAGAGCGCGAGACAGACAGAGCGCGAGACAGACAGAGCGCGAGACAGACAGAGCGCGAGACAGACAGAGCGCGAGACAGACAGAGCGCGAGACAGACAGAGCGCGAGACAGACAGAGCGCGAGACAGACAGAGAGCGCGAGAGAGAGAGAGAGAGCGCGAGAGAGAGAGAGAGCGCGAGACGAGAGAGAGAGAGCGCGAGAGAGAGAGAGAGAGGAGCGCGAGAGAGAGAGAGAGCGAGAGAGAGAGAGAGCGCGAGAGAGAGAGAGAGAGCAGGCGAGAGAGAGAGAGAGAGAGAGCGCGAGAGAGAGAGAGAGAGCGCGAGAGAGAGAGAGAGAGAGCGCGAGAGAGAGAGAGCGCGAGAGAGAGAGAGAGAGCGCGAGAGAGAGAGAGAGCGCGAGAGAGAGAGAGAGCGCGAGAGAGAGAGAGAGAGCGCGAGAGAGAGAGAGAGCGCGAGAGAGAGAGAGAGCGCGAGAGAGAGAGAGAGCGCGAGAGAGAGAGAGAGCGCGAGAGAGAGAGAGAGCGCGAGAGAGAGAGCGAGCGCGAGAGAGAGAGCGAGCGCGAGAGAGAGAGCGAGCGCGAGAGAGAGAGAGAGCGCGCGAGAGAGAGCGAGAGAGAGAGAGCGAGCGCGAGAGAGAGAGCGCGAGAGAGAGAGAGAGCGCGAGAGAGAGAGAGAGCGCGAGAGAGAGAGCGAGCGCGAGAGAGAGAGCGAGCGCGAGAGAGAGAGCGAGCGCGAGAGGAGAGAGAGCGAGCGCGAGAGAGAGAGCGAGCGCGAGAGAGAGAGCGAGCGCGAGAGAGAGAGCGAGCGCGAGAGAGAGAGCGAGCGCGAGAGAGAGAGAGAGCGCGAGAGAGAGAGAGAGAGCGCGAGAGAGAGAGAGAGAGCGAGCGCGAGACAGAGCGCGAGAGAGAGAGAGCGAGCGCGAGACAGAGCGCGAGAGAGAGAGACAGAGCGAGCGCGAGAGAGAGAGACAGAGCGAGCGCGAGAGAGAGAGAGACAGAGCGAGCGCGAGAGAGAGAGAGACAGAGCGAGCGCGAGAGAGAGAGAGACAGAGCGAGCGCGAGAGAGAGAGAGACAGAGCGAGCGCGAGAGAGAGAGAGACAGAGCGAGCGCGAGAGAGAGAGACAGAGCGAGCGCGAGAGAGAGAGACAGAGCGAGCGCGAGAGAGAGAGAGACAGAGCGAGCGCGCGAGAGAGAGAGACAGAGCGAGCGCGCGCGAGAGAGAGACAGAGCGAGCGCGCGCGAGAGAGAGACAGAGCGAGCGCGCGAGAGAGAGAGACAGAGCGAGCGCGCGAGAGAGAGAGACAGAGCGAGCGCGCGAGAGAGAGAGACAGAGCGAGCGCGCGAGAGAGACAGAGCGAGCATGTCAGGAATTGACCACGTGAAGGGCAGACAGAGGTTCTCGCGATCTCATGGCAAGCAATATCCCCCACCGACACCCGCGCTAAACCCTCGCCCCGTCCACTAAACCCTCGCCCCGCCCGCGCACTCACTCTGCCTCGGGGTCTCATGCTTTTGCCCCTTACACAACATGCCACTAAAGCTCTCGTTCTTGCCCTCGTTGCCTCCCATCTTGGCTACTGTAACTCGCCCCGTTGCACTCAGTCAGGTGTCAAACTCATCTTCCTCACCCGTTACTCTACCAACCCCCGTCCCCCGCGTCGCTACATGCCCCGGACCCTCCAGGAATGTCATTGGGACCCCGACATGTCTGGGCAAAGCCACCCCCTCGGGGAGGGGGCAGGAGGGTCTGCGCTTTGATCCAAGCAAACCTGAGACCAAGGGTGGTTACAGTACATACATGCATCTGCACACGCGTGTATACACTTGCCTGCATCTGCACCCGTGACAACGTGCATATAACGGGGGATCATGTGACCCCAAAATCAAGGGGAGCTTATTGTACCCCCAAATACTGCACAATAACTGGGGGTCCCTGGAGCCCCGCGTGGGGTATAACAGTCCAGGTCGTGGGGTGGAATTGCGTGTTTGCCCTGTTGCTGAAGGTGTGCTCGGCAAACACTGCTGATAAGACACACCCAGCAGGTAACAAGGACACGGGCGACACGCAGTTTAACCCTTTCCCTCTGGCATGCAAGGTACAGCTGCCTCCCAGCAGAGGCGGTAAAGGGAAAGACATAACCACCTGGGACTGAGCAGTTTAACCTGTTGTGTTAACTGAGTGGATCCCACACCCCACGCAGGTTCCCTCAAACAGGTCCAGCCAGTTCCGCTGACACTCAGACTTTCCCCGGGACGTCCGCGCGTTGCGTGACTCGCTTTCTAGCAGAATGAGACACCTTGAACAGTTTAAAAGACCCTGGGTGCAGCCCTGCCGGGAGGCAGCTCTGTGCACCCACTACTCCCAGGGGACAGTACAATACACCCACAAACACAGTACTTTTTTTACACGCCAACTAATTCATTACTACAGACACCAAACTCCTGGATCCTACATGAGTATTGAGTACCGGCTTCCAGATCCCTTACAAACCCTCCCTGCCCCCACCCCGTAGATTGTACCCCAATTCTACAAAACGCCCCGCGCCCCATAAATCCACCCCCCGAGGGGGTCACTCACCCAGAAGATGGTGCAGTACACGATGAGGGTAAATTTCAGGCACAGGTAGGGGAACCTGGAGCAATAGCGGACCTCCTCGGATCCCATGGCTGGGAGTGAGTGTGAGTGACACAGGGAGAGTGCTAGTGTATTGGTGCCATACGCATAGTGGGGAGCGACTCACTCCCCTCTGTCTCAGTGTTGGTGTCACTCCTCGGCTGTCTCGGTGTCACTCACTCCTCGGCTGTCTCGGTGTAGGTGTCCCTCACTCCTCAGCTGTCTCGGTGTAGGTGTCACTCACTCCTCGGCTGTCTCAGTGTTGGTGTCACGCCTCGGCTGTCTCGGTGTAGGTGTCACTCACTCCTCTGCTGTCTCGGTGTAGGTGTCACTCTCTCCCCGCTCTCGGAGGTTGCGGTCTCTCTGGGAGTATATCAGGTGCAGACTAAATCAGGGAGGAGGAGACAGGAAACAGAATCAGCTGGGAGATCAGCATCCACGGGCTGTTTGTACCGGGAGGAATTGGGATCCACGGGCAGCGTACTGGGGAGAGTGGGGATCCACGGGCCGTTTATACTGGGAGGAATTGGGATCCGTTTGTTGCGTGTGAGGTTGTGCTGTTGTTCGCCGGCTGTGATTGTGTGTTGTGTGTATTTGGCCTTGCTGTTGTTTTCCGTGTGATCGATGTGTCCGGCTCCTTCGTCTGTGTCATCTGTCACACTCGGCCGTACCCCTCCCTCACCCCCCTGGCTGGCCCTGCCCTGCCTGCTGCCAGCTGTGTGTGTCAGTCTCTGCCCTGCCTGTGTCACTGAGCTGTCTTCAGGCCGAGTGACTCGGACACCCTCCGTCCACATCGAGTCCTGTTATATATATATACACCGGAGAGTATATAATATATAATATGAGGAATATACAGGATATAACGGGTTATAAGGACGGGATTAGTTATACGGCCGGAGAGTATATGATATATAATATGAGGAATATACAGGGATATAACGGGTTATAAGGACGGGATTAGTTATACGGCCGCAGAGTATATAATATATAATATGAGGAATATACAGGGATATAACGGGTTATAAGGACGGGATTAGTTATACGGCCGGAGAGTATATAATATATAATATGAGGAATATACAGGGATATAACGGGTCATAAGGACGGGATTAGTTATACGGCCGGAGAGTATATAATATATATATGAGGAATATACAGGATATAACGGGTTATAAGGACGGGATTAGTTATACGGTCGGAGAGTATATAATATATAATATGAGGAATATACAGGATATAACGGGTTATAAGGACGGGGTTAGTTATACGGCCGGAGAGTATATAATATATTATATGAGGAATATACAGGGATATTACGGGTTATAAGGACGGGATTAGTTATACGGCAGAGAGTATATAATATATAATATGTGGAATATACAGGATATAACGGGTTATAAGGACGGGATTAGTTATACGGGGAGGAGAGTATATAATATATAATATGAAGAATATACAGGGATATAACGGGTTATAAGGACGGAATTAGTTATACAGCCGGAGAGTATATAATATATAATATGAGGAATATACAGGGATATAACGGGTTATAAGGACGGGATTAGTTATACGGTCGGAGAGTATATAATATATAATATGAGGAATATACAGGATATAACGGGTTATAAGGACGGGGTTAGTTAAACGGGGGAGAGTATATAATATATAATATGAGGAATATACAGGATATAACGGGTTATAAGGACGGGATTAGTTATACGGCCGGAGAGTATATAATATATAATATGTGGAATATACAGGATATAACGGGTTATAAGGACGGGATTAGTTATACGGCCGGAGAGAATATAATATATAATATGAGGAATATACAGGGATATTACGGGTTATAAGGACGGGATTAGTTATACGGCCGGAGAGTATATAATATATAATATGAGGAATATACAGGGATATAACGGGTTATAAGGACGGGATTAGTTATACGGCCGGAGAGTATATAATATATAATATGTGGAATATACAGGATATAACGGGTTATAAGGACGGGATTAGTTATACGGCCGGAGAGTATATAATATATAATATGAGGAATATACAGGATATAACGGGTTATAAGGACGGGATTAGTTATACTGCCGGGGAGTATATAATATATAATATGAGGAATATACAGGGATATAACGGGTTATAAGGACGGGATTAGTTATACGGCCGGAGAGTATATAATATATAATATGAGGAATATACAGGATATAACGGGTTATAAGGACGGGATTAGTTATACGGCCGGAGAGTATATAATATATAATATGAGGAATATACAGGGATATTACGGGTTATAAGGACGGGATTAGTTATACGGCCGGAGAGTATATAATATATAATATGAGGAATATACAGGTTATAACGGGTTATAAGGACGGGATTAGTTATACTGCCGGGGAGTATATAATATATAATATGAGGAATATACAGGATATAACGGGTTATAAGGACGGGATTAGTTATACGGCCAGAGAGTATATAATATATAATATGAGGAATATACAGGGATATAACGGGTTATAAGGACGGGATTAGTTATACGGCCGGAGAGTATATAGTATATAATATGAGGAATATACAGGGATATAACGGGTTATAAGGACGGGATTAGTTATACGGCCGGAGAGTATATAATATATAATATGAGGAATATACAGGGATATTACGGGTTATAAGGACGGGATTAGTTATACGGCCGGAGAGTATATAATATATAATATGAGGAATATACAGGGATATAACGGGTTATAAGGACGGGATTAGTTATACGGCCGGAGAGTATATAGTATATAATATGAGGAATATACAGGGATATAACGGGTTATAAGGACGGGATTAGTTATACGGCCGGAGAGTATATAGTATATAATATGAGGAGTATACAGGGATATAACGGGTTATAAGGACGGGGTTAGTATTATACTGTAAAGTGAGTACATACTGTCACCCGCTGGCCCTGCCTACTGCCAAATTTGTCAGGACAGTCCAGACTAATATCAGCGTTGAAGCCGCCGTTGGATGAAGTCTGCCCTTTGAAGTGTGAAACGCGTCGGCGTCAATCAGGAAACTCTGATTCTCAGAGTGGAAATGGGGACTCCAGATACTGAGCGGACAAACTGGATTAATAAACAATCAGATCTACCAAAAAATGAGTGAAAAACATATTAAACGGACATTCCGCGGAAATACCCCACCCCCTCCCAGGGGAATTAACCCCGTATGCGCCTCCCTGCTCTTTTTTCATGTTTACACGCTGCCCTTTGTGAATCCAAACAAAGGCATAAAAGAGAAGATCGAGTAGGAAGACGACGACCATTTCAGTGAATTCTCCCACGTGCTCTGGGGCTGGCTTTGCCTGGAATTACATGTTGACCCAGTGCCAGTGGGTGGCAGTATGCAGCGCCGGCAGGTGGCAGTATGCGGTGGCGGGCGGGTGGCAGTATGCGGTGGCGGGCGGGTGGCAGTATGCGGTGGCAGTATGCGGTGGCGGGCGGGTGGCAGTATGCGGTGGCGGGCGGGTGGCAGTATGCGGTGGCGGGCGGGTGGTAGTATGCGGTGGCAGTTGGGTGGCAGTATGCAGGGCCAGTGGGTGGTAGTATGCGGTGCCGGCAGGTGGCAGTATGCAGGGCCAGTGGGTGGCAGTATGCGGTGGCAGTATGCAGGGCCAGTGGGTGGTAGTATGCAGGGCCAGTGGGTGGTAGTATGCGGTGGCAGTTGGGTGGCAGTATGCAGGGCCAGTGGGTGGTAGTATGCAGGGCCAGTGGGTGGCAGTTGGGTGGCAGTATGCGGTGCCGGCGGGTGGCAGTATGCAGGGCCAGTGGGTTGTAGTATGCGGTGCCGGCAGGTGGCAGTATGCAAGGCCGATGGGTGGTAGTATGCGGTGCCGGCGGGTGGCAGTATGCAGGGCCAGCTGGTGGCAGTAGGCAGCGCCGGCAGTTGGCAGTATGTACTCACTTTACGGTATAATAAAGAGGTACAATAAGTGCAGTCATATAATAAGTAGAGCAGTCATATCGATATTATAATGAGGGTAAAACACGGGAGGATATGGGGACACCGTGTAACTAACACACAAACTCACCTCAACACTAACAACCAGACACTCACTCTAACACTGAACACTTGCATACACTCTCCTCCTCCCTCTCCTTCTCTCCCTTCTCCCATTCACTAACTCTAGGATGACACTTGGCACTCTAACACCATACGCCAATTCACACTCACACTCACACCATTCACTGACACGCATGCTGCGGGGGAAGCAGTGGTGCTGGGAGTGATTTGCAGCAGGACGTAAAGCGAGTCTGTCCACTAGAGACTTTCCAGAAGCAAAAGAGTGGGTGAAGGGAACAATGGTGGAGGGGCAGCGACAGAGCTGTGTGGGGTCAGTACGGGAGTAGCAGAGGGGGCTGCGGGGCAGGATGGAGGGGCAGCGACAGAGCTGTGTGGGGTCAGTACGGGAGTAGCAGAGGGGGCTGCGGGGCAGGATGGAGGGGCAGCGACAGAGCTGTGTGGGGTCAGTACGGGAGTAGCAGAGGGGGCTGCAGGGCAGGATGGAGGGGCAGCGACAGAGCTGTGTGGGGTCAGTACAGGAGTAGCAGAGGGGGCTGCGGGGCAGGATGGAGGGGCAGTTACTCCTCTATATGTAATGTAATTAGGAGATGGTATGAGTCAGGTTTTTCCTCCCCTGTATATATATATATATATATATATATATATATATACAGTATACATGGTTATATAGCTGAGGACGGCCGCTCCGGCCTGCCAGCGCCTCACACACTTTGTGGCACGTTTAACGCCCGTCTGACTTCCTGCTCCTCCATTAAAGACGTGTTTAGTGATGAGTGACCTCGTTCTACCCCTGAGCCCCGAATATTATCTATCGAGTCACCGCAATTTCTGCCAAAAACCAAATGCTTTGATTTTCCATTCATTTTTTCACTTGCGGTCGGGGCACACCCCTTTTACCTATTTTGGGGGAATATGACCAGAGAAATGCTGTATGGGGTAATTTTAGCAAAGTGGGGATTTTACAGTTTTCCCAAATATTCTGAGGGGTAATTTGGTGGGGAATGGCACTTTTTGACCGAGAGCTTAAATTTTAATTGTAAACCATCTGCTTTTGGAAATGTACATTTCTGGTGAGTATTTGGCATACCTGGGAACTTCTCGGCTCCGGCTACCTGGGACGCGGCCAGGACTGCACAGTGACATCAGCGGGCGGTCCATACTGCGGTCAGCAGCAGTAGTAGTAGTAGTAGTAGGGGTAGTAGTAGGAGCAGCAGTAGTAGTAACAGTAGTAGTAGTAGGGGTAGTAGTAGGAGCAACAGTAGGAGTAGTAGGAGCAGAACAAGTAGTAGTAGTAGCAGTAGTGAGTAGCAGTTGTATGTGTGTAGTAGTGCATAACAACTATGTGCACATGCAGCAGTGTGTAGCAGGTTGTGCAGTAGGGTGCGCCAGTTGTGTGTGGTAGTAGTGTGTATGTATGTGTGTAGCATTTGTGTGTAGTAGTGTGCAGCGGTGTGTATGTGGTAGTTACAGATGTGTGTAGAAGTACTTTGTGCATATACATGTGTATCAGTGTGTGTGGTATTGTGTATGCAGTAGTTGTGTGTAGCAGTATCTGTGTGAAGATTGGTGTAGCAGTAGCGTCTATGTGTATCAGTGTGTATGTATCTGTGTAGTAGTAGTGTGTGTATAGTAGTATGCAGCAGTTGTGTGTGTGTTGTAGTATGTGTGTGTAGCAGTAGTGTGTGTGTGTAGTAGATGTGCGTGTAGTAGTGTACAGCAGTTGTGTGTATGTGTTGTAGTGTTTGTGTTGTAGTTGTGCATGTAGTAGTATGCAGCAGTTGTGTATATGTGTTGTGCGTTTAGTAGTGTGCAGCAGTTGTGTGTGTCTGTTGTAGTGTGTATGTATGTGTGTAGTAGTTGTGTGTATAGTAGTGTTCAGCAGTTGTGTGTGTGTTGTAGTGTGTGTAGTAGTTGTGCGTGTATTAGTGTGCAGCAGTAGTGTGTACATCTGTTGTAGTGTGTATGTATATGTGTAGTAGTTGTGTGTGTAGTAGTTGTGCGTGTAGTAGTGTGCAGCAGTTGTGTGTATGTGACGGCCGAGCCACACCGTCAGGAAGTGGCAGGGTGTGTGAGCAGCTGTGGCTGTGGAGCGACACTCTTCGTTGCACTCGTGCATGCGCGCAGCCTGCAGGATGGATACTCGGGGGAGGCTGCCCCTGGATATCTCTAGCAGGGACCCCCAGGATGACTTCGAGCTGATCCAGCGACTGGGGAGCGGGAGCTACGGGGAGGTCTATAAGGTGAGAGACCCCCAAAGCCAACCACACTGCCCCTGAGGAACGGGTTAATGGGATTACTTTTGAGATCTCCCTTTACTAACATGGGGAGCGAGCACTCTACTCACTGACTGCCACTCAATAAGTTTGCAAATCATGGTCCCCCACTGTGACTTTGTGTGAGAGAGGCTGCCACTCAGTGTGAGTGTCTGAGAGAGGCTGCCACTCAGTGTGAGTGTCTGAGAGAGGCTGCCGCTCAGTGTGAGTGTCTGAGAGAGGCTGCCACTCAGTGTGAGTGTCTGAGAGAGACTGCCACTCAGTGTGAGTGTCTGAGAGAGGCTGCCGCTCAGTGTGAGTGTCTGAGAGAGGCTGCCGCTCAGTGTGAGTGTCTGAGAGAGGCTGCCTCTCACTGTGAGTGAGAGAGGCTGTTGAGTGTGCGAGAGAGGCTGTCACTCATTGAGGGAGGATTGTTCCTGCAGCTGGGGATAAAATATATGACATTTCAGCTTATTCATGACATCATAGCAGCCCAGGCTTTGCATGACATCATGCGCCCCCCAGTAAGCGAATGTTTCCTAATAATTCTAATTGTGCTTATGGTCATCACCCTGTCGGCACCGGCCCCGTGAGTGGACCAGCTTCAAGCCCTTTGGCTATATCTGGCCCTCTGGATTAACATGGCCCCTGTGTCCCCAATAACTCTGACCCCCCTGGCTCCCAGCCTCGCTTTTTGTGCCCCAGAGCTCACTTCCTGTGGTTGCGCATGTAACAGGTGCATGCCGCATCCTCTGCGCTTCCTGTGACTGGCTCTCTGGGGTAACCCTTTCACTGCCAGACACCAGCACTCATTTAGAGAACAGCCCCAAAAATGTAGCCGAGACTCTCAGAGGGCCCTATCATATTCACAGATTCAGGGGTCCAAACTGCACCCCAGTCCCCAAATCTTTATTCATGACACAACGTACAGGCCGGGGGGCATTTGGAGTAGATGTAATATTTTTTGCAGCTCTGACTTCCTGCCCCGCTGCAGATTCGCACCCACCCCGGGGCTTCCCCTACTCGGCGGACGCAATGTCCTGTTTCACTCACTTTCTTTGTTCTGGTAATTAGCCCAGACACAACATTTAGTGGATAATGCCCCAGTGGTTATGCCAGCTGCCGCCCGGCACACAACGGGGCACTCAGCGATATGGACACGATATTCCTCTTCTCACAGGGAATCTGCCCCTTCTCACAGGGAATCTGCCCCTTCACTCAGGGAATCTGCCCCTTCACTCAGGGAATCTGCCCCTTCACTCAGGGAATCTGACCCTTCACCCAGGGAATCTGCCCCTTCACCCAGGGAATCTGCGCGTTACCCAGATACTCTGCCCCTTCTCACAATAAAAATACTTGTTGTTCTCAGAGGTGGGAGGTAGATATTTACTCATCGATTCACCTGCTGAATTCCTCCATTTTAGGCCAGAAATAAAGCGAGCGGAGACCTGGCAGCCGTGAAAGTCGTCAATAAGGAGACTGGTGAGTTCTGGACTTTGTGGCCCGCGTTTTTGGCCCCAGTGTTCGCATCCGCTCCTGGCTCTCATTGGGTGTACTGAATTTACACACAAACCCCTACAACATATATCACAATGAAATATTAATATAAAATTCCCCCGTATTATTTCCTGAGCCGCCATCTTGTTGCCCCGTTGCGGGGTTAAATCTCCCGTCGCCCTGAGATATCTGTGATAATAGCGTTACGGAGGGACCTGCGCGGCTGGAAACAACCTCTAGCGCTAGAGGCTCCTGCGCCGTCCGCTAAAACAACGCGGGGAGAGAACAGGAAGCGGCTTCCAACTTCCTGCTCGGGCTGACGGGAGAGAACAGGAAGTGGCTTCCAACTTCCTGCTCGGGCCGACCAATGGGATTCCGAGGTTCCGTCTGCACTGAAATTTATTAATCAGTGCGAACGGCATCAAAATCACAAATTCGGGGAAAATATACGTTTATACAGAAGGCCACGGCGTCTGGGAGACGGGTCGTATACACAGGTCGTGATACCCCTCACTGGGGCAATTACCATCAACGTTACCTCTAAGGAGAATACCACGTCACAAGCTGCCAAGTGTCCCTGTTTGGTCCTTCTTGGGCCTCAAACCCCTGTGCCCCTCTTTCCTGCCCTAATGCTCCTCTCTCATCCCTTAATTTGCCCACCCCCCGATATCCATCTCTCTTCTCCCCCCTCCCCTGATACCCCTCTCTTTCCTCTCCCCTCCCCTGATACCCCTCCCCCCCCCCCGATGCCCCTCTTTTCTAGGAGGTCAGAATGTTTGCGGGGTATGAGGGGATCGCAGGGTTCTACAGCCCTAAAAGCCCCGATAATGTGTATAGAAACAGCAGGAAACGGCTTTATAAACTAAATATAAAATAAATATTTTATTCTTGTAAACGCCCCACCCAGTTACAGAAACCACGCCCCCATGCACGCCTCTAACCGCCATAACCCTATAAAAAAACTGGCCCCCTTTGGCCATTTGCCCTATTAGGAATTAAATGAAAACAAAAAAAGATGATTTTTTTTATGTCGCTTCCCCTTTAAATAAAAAACATGCGCGACATTCACCAAAACCCCGCGTTGTTTGTAAATCTCACACAGACGAGGATTTTTCCATCATCCAGCAAGAGGTGCTGATGCTGAAAGGCTGCGCTCACCGGAACATCGTCGCCTACCACGGCAGCTACACCCGGTAACTCAGCGCGTTATCAGGACTGGTCAGACAGCGGTGGGTCTGTATGTAATGTAGGGGATGTGACTGCGTTATCAGGACTGGTCAGACAGCGGCGGGTCTGTATGTAATGTAGGGGGATGTGACCGGGTTATCAGGACTGGTCAGACAGCGGCGGGTCTGTATGTAATGTAGGGGATGTGACCGCGTTATCAGGACTGGTCAGACAGCGGCGGGTCTGTATGTAATGTAGGGGATATGACTGCGTTATCGGGACTGGTCAGACAGCGGCGGGTCTGTATGTAATGTAGGGGGTGTGACCGCGTTATCAGGACTGGTCAGACAGCGGCAGGTCTGTATGTAATGTAGGGGAGTTATCAGGACTGGTCAGACAGCGGCGGGTCTGTATGTAATGTAGGGGAGTTATCAGGACTGGTCAGACAGCGGCGGGTCTGTATGTAATGTAGGGGATGTGACCGCGTTATCAGGACTGGTCAGACAGCGGCGGGTCTGTATGTAATGTAGGGGATGTGACTGCGTTATCAGGACTGGTCAGACAGCGGCGGGTCTGTATGTAATGTAGGGGATATGACTGCGTTATCGGGACTGGTCAGACAGCGGCGGGTCTGTATGTAATGTAGGGGATGTGACTGCGTTATCAGGACTGGTCAGACAGCGGCGGGTCTGTATGTAATGTAGGGGATGTGACTGCGTTATCAGGACTGGTCAGACAGCGGCGGGTCTGTATGTAATGTAGGGGGTGTGACCGCGTTATCAGGACTGGTCAGACAGCGGCGGGTCTGTATGTAATGTAGGGGGTGTGACCGCGTTATCAGGACTGGTCAGACAGCGGCGGGTCTGTATGTAATGTAGGGGATGTGACTGCGTTATCAGGACTGGTCAGACAGCGGCGGGTCTGTATGTAATGTAGGGGGTGTGACCGCGTTATCAGGACTGGTCAGACAGCGGCGGGTCTGTATGTAATGTATTATCAGGACTGGTTTTATTTCCATAGGGTGAACAAGCTTTGGATCTGTATGGAGTACTGCGGGGGAGGGTCTCTCCAAGATGTATACCAAGGTATTTACTCCAGGATTGTTATTACCCCATGTAGGGGTAATGATTGTCTCTCTGTCCCCCAGACTTGTCCCGTTTAACCAAACCTCGGCTGTTATCGGTAAAGTCTCCCCGAGCTCCTCCATTTTCTGCTTTGTTCCCCCAGTGACCGGAGCGTTGTCAGAGCAACAGACGGCGTACGTGTGCAGAGAGACCCTACAGGTGAGAAACAGCCCCAGCCATACATTACACCTATACACAACCCTACACATTACCCCTATACACAACCCTACACATTACCCCTATACATAACCCTACACATTACCCCTATACACAACCCTACACATTACCCCTATACACAACCCTACACATTACCCCTATACACAACCCTACACATTACCCCTATACACAACCCTACACATTACCCCTATACACAACCCTACACATTACCCCTATACACAACCCTACACATTACCCCTATACACAACCCTACACATTACCCCTATACACAACCCTACACGTTACCCCTATACACAACCCTACACGTTACCCCTATACACAACCCTACACGTTACCCCTATACACAACCCTACACGTTACCCCTATACACAACCCTACACATTACCCCTATACATAACCCTACACATTACCCCTATACACAACCCTACTCGTTACCCCTATACATAACCCTACACATTACCCCTATACACAACCCTACTGTTACAGGGTCACCGTACCCAAGGCCGGGTACCCCTGTTTGAGGGCTGAGGAATCACCAGTCAGTCCCTCATACGGATCGCACTCAGCTATCCCCGGATCATCCAGACCACCATTCGTAGCAAACCAAGAAGAACTCTCTTTATTACAAACACACAGAACTTATATACAATCTCAATGCAATGTGTACCGAACCCAACCCCCAATCCCATCAGCCACATCCCATCACAAATCCCATCAGTATACAGGGGATGTATCAGGTGAGGGGATTACAGAATACAATGGGTTCCCCCACCTGTGTTATCCCCCTGTAGTGCGGGGGCCGTCTGGGCAGACAGGGCTGTGTTGGCTGATTAAGAGCCCCAGCCAGATTATAGGATCGTCTCTTTGAAGGCTGGAGCTGAAGCCACATCAGTCTCTGGGCCGGTTACACAATAAACACAATATAATATATTACCGGGTCACGGTATACGGAACCGGACACAAAAGTGCTCCGTGACCCGGCTAAACTTCATATGACACATGAGCCAGCTAGCCTGGCCCTGTCACACCTACACGTTACCCCTATACACAACCCTACACGTTACCCCTATACACAACCCTACACATTACCCCTATACACAACCCTACACATTACCCCTATACACAACCCTACACATTACCCCTATACACAACCCTACACATTACCCCTATACATAACCCTACACATTACCCCTATACATAACCCTACACATTACCCCATACACAACCCTACTCGTTACCCCTATACATAACCCTACACATTACCCCTATACACAACCCTACTCGTTACCCCTATACACAACCCTACACGTTACCCCTATACACAACCCTACACGTTACCCCTATACACAACCCTACACGTTACCCCTATACACAACCCTACACGTTACCCCTATACACAACCCTACACGTTACCCCTATACACAACCCTACACGTTACCCCTATACACAACCCTACACGTTACCCCTATACACAACCCTACACGTTACCCCTATACACAACCCTACACGTTACCCCTATACACAACCCTACACGTTACCCCTATACACAACCCTACACGTTACCCCTATACACAACCCTACTCGTTACCCCTATACACAACCCTACACATTACCCCTATACACAACCCTACACGTTACCCCTATACACAACCCTACACATTACCCCTATACACAACCCTACACGTTACCCCTATACACAACCCTACACGTTACCCCTATACACAACCCTACACGTTACCCCTATACATAACCCTACACGTTACCCCTATACACAACCCTACACGTTACCCCTATACACAACCCTACACGTTACCCCTATACACAACCCTACACGTTACCCCTATACACAACCCTACACGTTACCCCTATACACAACCCTACACGTTACCCCTATACACAACCCTACACGTTACCCCTATACACAACCCTACACGTTACCCCTATACACAACCCTACACGTTACCCCTATACACAACCCTACACGTTACCCCTATACACAACCCTACACGTTACCCCTATACACAACCCTAACCCTACATATTAACCCCATAGATAGCGCGTGCAAAACCACCAGCCGCTGGTACTTGAACATGCTGCAAACATACATACAATCAGTGTACATACACACGTATGCCTCCATACATTAACCCTCTCCTGCCTCTACACACAGGGCCTCTCCTACCTACACAACCAGGGAAAGATCCACAGAGACATTAAGGTAGGTAACTGCCCCTGTACTTACCCCCCGAACGACCTCTGTCTATACCTTATCACGTTTACCTGCGATGAGTAGATTGCAAGCTCTCTGCTCGAGCCTCATCACACCTTTTGTTTTTCCAGGGGGCAAACATCCTTCTGAATGACCAGGGCGACGTCAAAGTCGGTGAGCGTCCTAACAGCGACATAGGAATATATTACCCCCCGTGACACGCTGCTATGCCCTGTTACCCCCCGTGACACGCTGCTATGCCCTGTTACCTCTCGTGACACCCTGCTATGTCCTGTTACCTCTCGTGACACCCTGCTATGTCCTGTTACCCCCCGTGACACGCTGCTATGCCCTGTTACCCCCCGTGACACCCTGCTATGTCCTGTTACCCCCCGTGACACGCTGCTATGCCCTGTTACCCCCCGTGACACCCTGCTATGTCCTGTTACCCCCATGACACGCTGCTATGCCCTGTTACCCCCCGTGACACGCTGCTATGCCCTGTTACCCCTGTGACACCCTATGACACCCTGCTGTGGCTGGTGACCCCCTGCTGTGCCCTGAGAAACCCCGCTATGCCCTGTGACAGCCTGCTGTGCTGTTTGCCCCCCTATGATGCCCCCTTTGCCCCATGACCCCCCCGCTATGCTCTGTGACCGCCATGACACGGACTTTCTCTCTCTCTTTGCAGCGGATTTTGGGATCTCTGCGCAGCTCACGGCCACTTTTGCCAGGAGGAATTCCTTCATTGGTACCCCTTACTGGTAACGCACTCGGAGCCGGGAGCGCACTCAGAGCCGGGGCGGGAGCGCACTCAGAGCCGGGAGCGCACTCAGAGCCTGGGCGGGAGCGCATTCATAGCCGGGAGCGTACTCCGAGCCGGGGCGGGAGCGCACACAGAGCCGGGGCGGGAGCGTACTCAGAGCCGGGAGCCGCACTCGGAGCCGGGGCGGGAGCGCACTCAGAGCCGGGAGCCGAACTCAGAGCTGGGGCGGGAGCGCACTCGGAGCTGGGACGGGAGCGCACTCAGAGTCGGGGCAGGAGGGTCCTTTCCACAAGCCTTTGGCCGCAGAGCTTACACTCTTGCCTTTCAGGATGGCGCCAGAGGTGGCCGCGGTGGAGCTGAAGGGGGGATATACTGAGGTCTGCGACATCTGGTCTCTGGGAATCACGGCCATCGAGCTGACGGAGCTGCAGCCCCCCATGTTCCACGTGCACCCTTTGCGGTGAGTGTCGGGGGTAACAGCCGGGGACCTCCGCTCCTGAGAGTGCTGGGAGTCTCCTATAAGTCCGCCCTGCCACTAAAACCCACGCCACCAATTTTAAACTCTCATAATAACATAAAAAAAGAGGAACCTCAAAAAGACCCAGGGAGAAATCTGCCCTTTATTACCCCTCCGGGGCAGTTTTGGAGTTTTATCACTTATTTTGCCTTCTTCCGGTGCTTTAATGACACGTGACGGCAGCTGGACACACGTGGACGCATGTTACGCTCTTACATGTTGCGTGTTTCCAGCCGGTGGCCGCGTGATAGAGGACAGGACTGGCCGGGCGAGCGCGGTGGAGGTATCGGGGGGAACCTGAGGGCCAGTGTGGAGTCCATAGGTAACCGTGGAACATCATACAATCCGTGTACCACAATCAGGGGCTAATAAATAAAAGCTGTGTGATCATGTGACTCACAGACAGGGCATTGAGAGGTTGAAGTCCCAGGTTGCCATAGCAGCAGAAATGAAAGTTTCCTCACACCCTTCTGAGTTCAGGCTCCGGTGGGTACGAGGACTGCCACTAATGCCCCCTTTTGCTGCAGGGTTCTCTTCTTGATGTCAAAGAGCGGCTACCAGCCCCCCAAACTGAAGGACAAGTCCAAATGGTGAGTATAAAGTGTATTCACGTACATTTCTGCCACGGCCTTAAACCAAACCTCGGCCGGCCACGTGGGAGGACGGCCAATTAGAACAAAAAACCTAAAACTGGCAGAAAAAAGCAAATATTTGTAATAGCCAATCAGAACAGCGCATGCACGCCACGAGGACGCACTGAGAGACCCCCTCACCGCCGGTCCGGTAACAGCCCCTCTGCCGTCTATAACCTCTTGGAAATTAGTGCTGGGGGTTGTGTTGCCCCAGAGAGGAGGCAGCCACGGGGGCTTGTACTGCGGCCCCCAGGAATCTCAAGGTTGGGGTCAGGCTGGGGGTCTCTGTCTGTGCTGGGGGGCCGTGTGTGTGTGTGGGAGGCATGTGTGGGGTTAATATGTATTTGTGGGGTTAATGTGGAGCCTCTTGTTTTCAGGTCTGCCAGTTTTCACAACTTTGTCAAAGTGGCATTAACAAAAAATGCCAAGAAGAGACCCAGCGCCTCCAAACTGCTGACTGTGAGTCCTGGGAGTGGGGGCTGACTGGTGATTCCTCAGCCCTCAAACAGGGGTACCCAGCCTTGGGTACGGTGACCCTGTAACAGGGCTCGGGACACCTTCTGGCCTCAGACACTCACGGTTATATATATAGGGGCAGGGGATGACGTATTAAGGGGTTAGCATGAGTTTGCGTGTCGGTGTACGTTGTTAGTGTGGATCAGCAAACACAGCGTGCCATTGGAACCCAGGAGTGATGGGAGTGATAAAGGGCCATTGGAACCCAGGAGTGATGGGAGTGATAAAGGGCCATTGGAGCACAGGAGCGATGGGAGTGATAAAGGGCTATTGGAACACAGGAGTGATGGGAGTGATAAAGGGCCATTGGAACCCAGGAGTGATGGGAGTGATAAAGGGCCATTGGCACACAGGAGTGATGGGAGTGATAAAGGGCCGTTGGAACACAGGAGTGATGGGAGTGATAAAGGGCCGTTGGAACACAGGAGTGATGGGAGTGATAAAGGGCCGTTGGAACACAGGAGTGATGGGAGTGATAAAGGGCCATTGGAACACAGGAGTGATGGGAGTGATAAAGGGCTATTGGAACACAGGAGTGATGGGAGTGATAAAGGGCCATTGGAACACAGGAGTGATGGGAGTGATAAAGGGCCATTGGAACACAGGAGTGATGGGAGTGATAAAGGGCCATTGGAACACAGGAGTGTTCCGGGGGCAGTAACCGCAGGGAAGGGTATTTCAGACGGGGGTCCTGACCTCTCCCCGATCTCCCCCCAGCACCAGTTCGTGGCCCAGTGTGGACTCTCTGCCAGCCTCACGCAGGAGCTGCTGGAGAAGCTGAGAAACCCAGAGAAGCAGAAAGACGGCCCAGACGGACAGGAGGACGACGAGTACGAGGTCAGAATCCCTGGGGCCACGTCTGCCCCTGTACACAATGGATTGTCCCAGGGGGTGGGGGGCAAAAAAGAGGGTAATCCCATCTGGACCCTATTACTAAATAATAAAAATACATCTCTTCTTATTTTTTACGTTTTCCCTGTGATTTCGGGTCCCAGAATGTTCTGCAATTTATCTATTTATTTATCTATTTCTGATATGAATTTTAATTAATTAATTTATGAGATAATTTATATTATTTTTGGTATTTAATGAAGTAATGTTATTATTATTATTGTTGTTATTGTTATTATTGTTATTGTTATTATTATTGTTATCATTATTATTGTTATTGTTGTTGTTGTTATTATAATTATTATTGTTGTTATTATTGTTATTGTTGTTATTGTTATTATTATTATTATTGTTATTATATTATTATTATTGTTATCATTATTATTGTTATTGTTGTTGTTGTTATTATTATTATTATTGTTGTTATTATTGTTATTGTTATTATTATTATTGTTATTATTATTATTATTATTATTATTGTTATTATATTATTATTATTGTTATTATATTATTATTATTATTGATATTATTATTATTATTATTGTTGTTATTATTATTATTCTCTGGACGACCTCCATCCCCTCCAGATCCAGCCCACCTTTTCCCGCATCGTCTCAAAGAACCTCCACTCCAAAGCCCGGCGCTCGGCCTCCGACATCCAGCGTACGTACCGGCGGGGTCAGGGTGGGTTTGGGGGTGACGTGCGGGACCCCAATAATGCCTTTGTGTCCCATCTCTCTGCAGTGCGTCAGATCAATTTCGATCGATTAGCCGTAGCGGATGAGTACGGATCAGTACCGGTAATAATGTATTCCCCCGCCCTTCTTAGTGAATAACGAGTATTATTAGATCAGTGAGATGTACCTGTGATGTCATACTGATGTCATACTGTGTGTCAAAACCGTATTAATCCCCAGAAAAAAATGGCAGATGCTGAAAAAGATGAAGGTCGTCTGAACCCCTGCAGTAGGTGAGTGGGATGAAGCTGCGATGCCCCACCTGCCCCGGATAAGGGGTAAAACTGAGGCGAGGGACTGACCGGACCCCGAAATCATTAACGGTTATTAATCTCACAGGAGCGACGACAACTTCTGCTCCGATGAAGATGACGACGATGATTACGACGATGTCGACATGTAAGTTCGGGAGGTTTTGGTGCCGGCGCAGCAGTGGCCATGTACAAATATTCAGGGGTATTAGAAGGGGCAGAAGCACCTCTCTCTACTAATGCCCCTCACTATGCACCCCTGGTGTTAATGGTATGACGTTTGCGTTCCCGGCAGCCCAAGTTCTGCAGGTGACGCCGGCAGCGAGATGTCGCCGGATCAGGAAGCCCCTCCCCCTCTACCTCCCAAGGTGAGGCAAACCCCGCCCCCCACATTTAGGGTTCACCTGTCGCCCCGTCATTTACTGTCCCCGCGTCGTCTGTCCGCAGCCCAGATTCCGCGCCTCCTCTGCCGAAACCAACGCTCGGCCGAACAGGCTCCACGTGCCCCCCGCTCTCGTGCGATGCTCCAGCGGTCCGAATGTCCCGAGGAATCCGGGGAAGGTCTGGCCGGAGTGCGTCGGGAACCCGCTGACCACCGCCAACTCCGGTGAGAGGGGCAGATAAGGTGGGGGGGTAGGGTTGTGGGGGTATTTAATTACTGATGGATCAGGCACACACAGCTATGCACAACCAGCTTTTAGACAGGGGTAAATGGCAGAGGTTGGGGTGAGAAGGGTCAGGGTTGGGGTGTGAAGCGGGACCCCAAGATAAAGCCCCTCCCTTTTCTTTCAGAGCCGTCCCTCTTGTTACATCACCTCCCGGGCCCCCCGAGTCTGCCCCCCAAACAGAGGAAGAATCAGGTAAAACTACCTGCGCGATTCCACTTCAGGTGAAGGTTGTTGAGCGGGAGAGGCCAGGCCTGGACCGGCCACCGGGCACACCGGGCACACCGGGCACACGCGGCTGGATGAGCTCCAAGCTCTCCGGCAAACTTCTGCTTTGGTGAATAGACCTCTCATTGAGCACAAAGAGGAGATCTGCTTCCTGGGATCTGTCCGTGGTTCTGAATCCAGTGTTGTGGATCTGCCCGTGGATCAGTTTCCTGGGATCTGCCCGTGGTTCTGAATCCAGTGTTGTGGATCTATCTGTGGATCTGTTTCCTGGGATCTGTCCGTGGTTCTGAATCCAGTGTTGTGGATCTCTCCGTGGATCTGTTTCCTGGGATCTCTCCGTGGATCAGTTTCCTGGGATCTGTCCGTGGTTCTGAATCCAGTGTTGCGGATCTGCCCGTGGATCTGTTTCCTGGGATCTGTCCGTGGTTCTGAATCCAGTGTTGTGGATCTCTCCGTGGATCTGTTTCCTGGGATCTCTCCGTGGATCAGTTTCCTGGGATCTGTCCGTGGTTCTGAATCCAGTGTTGCGGATCTGCCCGTGGATCAGTTTCCTGGGATCTGTTGGAGATTCTGACTTCTTAGATTTTTTTTTTATCTTTCTAGAAAAAAATCCGGTTCCGAAAGATCTTTAATGGATGCCCCCTGAAAATCCACTCGGCAACCTGCTGGAACGACCCCACATCAAAAAGTAGGTGCCACCCCAAAACGTGCCCCCCGCCCCACGGCCCCACAGGACAGGTGGCTGGGACCTTACGGTGTGTGTTTCAGATACGCACATTATCCTGGGAGCCGAGGAAGGGATCTTCACCCTGAACAGAGCGGAGACTCGCGCCTCCCTGGAACTGGTGAGTTTACCCTTATACATGACCCGGGGCCCCGAACACTTCTGCTCCACGATCCGTGACCCCTAGAGGAGGCGTGTCCACGTCTCTCAAATATGGCGGCACCCGGCAGTCCCAAAGAGATCCCAATAACAGCAGAATTATTATTTTATTCTGACCCCCAGCCGCTGGGCTTTACTCTCTACGAATCCTACATTTCACACAAGAACGTTTTTACCGTAGTTTAGTAAATTTGTGTTTTTGTGGGGGATTCGCGATTCCTTTATTTTTCAGGGAGATGAATAATGGATTCCGGATATTTTTTGGGGGGGGTTCTAGGTTTAGGAGGTGTGGGAGGTTTTTGGAGCGGCCGAGGATTACTAGTTTATTCCCCCCCCCCCCCAACTGAATGTCCAGAAGCTGAATAGCCATTAAAAGCCTTCACTTAATGGCCAGTGGCAAAAATCGAGCACCCGTGGCCATTATGGCTCCACAACACCTAAAATACCCCGGACCCCCGAGGCCCTCTCCTTCTGGGCAGCAGCCGCGTATTCTGTGCCTCGGCCTCCGATGATGGATTCTTCTTCCGTTTCCCTTCCTAGCTCTTCCCCGGCCGCACGACGTGGATTTATTCCATAAACGACGTTCTAATGTCGGTTTCCGGTAAGAAAAAAGGACTGGGGGGCCACCCAACGTCCACCGCCCCGCGAGCGTTAACTCACCGCCTCCTCCCTCCATCTGCCCCAGGTAAAGCCTCACACCTGTACTCACACGATCTCTTGGCTTTGCACGAGGAGTCTCGGAAGGAGCCACGGCTGGTCCACATCCCCACGCACAGACTACTGCTCAGGTACACTAAGGGGCCACGAGGAGATGGAGCCGCGTTGAACGCGGCGGGAGGGGGCTTCAAAATGGGAATGGAGACCAGGCGTTGGTCCATGATGAACAGGGCTCAGCACTGGGGGGTGACAGGGAGGCTGGTGGGCCGGACACCATGGAGATGGGAAGCGGCCATGTCTGTGATGGGGTACGGGAATAGGGGGCAAATTGGGGCAGGTTAAGCAAGACCCTGAATTTTACTCCCCCCCCCTCAGGAGGAAATCTATATCCAGCAAGGTCCCCGACACGAAGGGCTGTAAGAAGTGCTGCGTGGGTGAGTCCCTCCACGGCCGCGGGGGCCGCTGCTTTACGTTCTCTCGTCTCCTTGTTCACGGCCTCCGTTTACCCCCCGTTGTCCCTCCGAGTTTGCCCCGTGAGCTCCTCTCCCGCCATCTTTAATTCTGTATTCTCCCCCCATTTCTCCTCCTCAGCTCACAATGCGTCGAGTGACCGGCGCTTTCTGTGCGTGGCGTTCCAGAGCAGCGTCCTCCTCCTCGAGTGGTACCAACCCCTCCAGAAGTTCATGCTACTCAAGGTAATGGCTTCTGTCCCACCGCAGTCTCCAGAATCCCATTTCTACCCCACACAGCCATAACTGCCCCAAACAGGCGCCGTTAACGGAAACCTGCGCCGAGCTTGTGGTGTTTTTGTGATATTTTGTGTCGTTTTTTTGTGATATTTTGTGTCGTTGTCGGCTCTTCATTCTGTCGCCTTTCCTTCCAGCAATTCGACTTCCCCCTGCCCTGCCCCCTGGGGCTGTTCCAGACGCTGGTGATACCCGGGGAGCAGTACCCGCTGGTGTGTATCGGGGCCAAGAAATGCCCCTCCCCAGGCACCGGCGTCCTCTTCCAGACGATCAACCTGAATTCTCTGACCTCCTGGTTCACGGACTCCGGGGCAGGTGAGAAACACGCGTGTAAGAGTGCATACGTGTTCATGTCTGTCTGTTACATGTCGTTAGCGTGTCGGTATCACCGCATATTCTGCGTATTCACCTGTTCTCAGACAGCACGTGTCCGGGACCCGTCCAGGTGATACAGACAGCCGGTGACAGGGCTTTGGTGCTGGCAAACAGTAAGAGAGCGACCCCCCAGCCTCACTCCCTCTCTGATTCTCTGGACCCTCGACGTAACGCGGCCTCCCCCTCCGACGCACACAGCCCCCCCTCCCTGCTACTTTTGACCCCGAGCCTCACTCAGCCCTCCTTTCTTCTGCTTCTGGCCCTTCAGCCTCTCTATAAGCTGATCCTGGCCCCCAGCCTCACTCAGCCCCTCTTTCTGCTCCTTGCAGCCTCACTCAGCCTCTTTCTGCTTGTGGGGTCTCCTGACCTCACTGTTTTTATGCTTCTTGCAGATACACTAAACTTTGTGGACCTCCGTGGAGAGCCCGTCCCGCCGTGGCCCGTCCCCGAGGTGTCTTTCACTTTCCCCGTGGAATCTGTAGGTGAGACGTGTACCTCGGGTCTGTTGTAATCTACCACCGGGGGCAGAATACCATGTACCCCACCATGTACCCCACCATGTACCCCACCATGTACCCCACGGGAATTCGTTTCTGATTGATTCGGGGGAGCTGTGTGAGAGCCGAGGGGCCGCTCTCTAACGAGAGGCTGTTCATTGCAGTTATTTCAGGGGACAGTATCCTCGTTTTCGGGAAGGAAAGCTTTCAGGTGCTGAGTACGACGTCTGCAGAGGTGAGTAAATCCGTGGGACTCCGCGTGCCGACCGGACGCACAGGACACGAGGAACCGGCCAACCCAACCCAATATGGCCGACACCGGTCTCCAACCCGCCATAAAATACAATCAATATTATTAATGGGAACCGCTTACACCGGGTCTTACCCCCCATGGTTTGGGGAGGACATTCTGTGGCAGTGGTGGGGACCCCATTTCAGTCGGACGTAATGGTGGAGCCATCACTGGGGTCAACGGTCTCCAAAGGTAGTTACCTGACACTGGGGACGTAAGGAGGGAGGAATAAATACTGTGAGGGGGGCAATAGCAGGAGTAGTACGAGCACTCACTCGTCACCAGGTTCCTTCCGCCTTGGGGTTAGATGGGAAGACAGTAACCAGGCAGGGGACGGGGCCGGGGGCAAATTAAAGGCCTTTACCGCCGCAGGTGGCTTCTTGTAAGTCTGACGCCATCCCAGTGAACAAAACATTGAGCGCTCTTTCCTCCCTCGTGCAGGTCGTAGGCGAGTGCAGCGATCGATCCTACCGCCTCTTATCCTCCGACAGGTGAAGTCTCTTCTGACGGCCCCCGTATAGATTAAAGCGCCGATTCCCTACATCAGTCTACAGAACACTATTACTCCTTTTCTCCTTCTACGCTCCTCATTATTTGGGCTCATTTTTGGGCTCTCTCTACGCTCCTCATTATTTGGGCTCCCTCTATGCTCCTCATTATTGGGGCTCCCTTTTCTCCCTCTACGCTCCTCATTATTTGTGCTCCTTTTTGGGCTCCCTCTACGCTCCTCATTATTTGGGCTCCCTCTACGCTCCTCATTATTGGGGCTCCCTTTTCTCCCTCTACGCTCCTCATTATTTGTGCTCCTTTTTGGCCTCCCTCTACGCTCCTCATTATTTGTGCTCCTTTTTGGGCTCCCTCTACGCTCCTTATTATTGGGGCTCCCTTTTCTCCCTCTACGCTCCTCATTATTTGTGCTCCTTTTTGGCCTCCCTCTACGCTCCTCATTATTTGTGCTCCTTTTTGGGCTCCCTCTACGCTCCTCATTATTTGGGCTCCCTCTACGCCCCTCATTATTGGGGCTCCCTTTTCTCCCTCTACGCTCCTCATTATTTGTGCTCCTTTTTGGCCTCCCTCTACGCTCCTCATATTTGTGCTCCTTTTTGGGCTCCCTCTACGCTCCTCATTATTGGGGCTCCCTTTTCTCCCTCTTCGCTCCTCATTATTTATGCTCCTTTTTGGGCTCCCTCTACGCTCCTCATTATTGGGGCTCCCTTTTCTCCCTCTACGCTCCTCATTATTTGGGCTCCTTTTTAGGCTCCCTCTACACTCCTCATTATTTGGGCTCCCTCTACGCTCCTCATTATTGGGGCTCCCTTTTCTCCCGCTACACTCCTCATTATTGGGGCTCCCTTTTCTCCCTCTACGCTCCTCATTATTTGTGCTCCTTTTTGGCCTCCCTCTATGCTCCTCATTATTTGGGCTCCCTCTACGCTCCTCATTATTTGGGCTCCCTCCACGCTCGTCATTATTGTGGCTCCTTTTCTCCCTCCATGCTCCCGTTTATTTGGTCACCTCTCTCTCTCTCTCTCTCTCTCTCTCTTTCGTTCTCCCCGCAGGGTGATTGTTGTGGAGGCTTTCCATTCCGCCGGCAGAAATGCTACAAACCTTTATATCCCGGAATGAGGATTACGTCTCGCGCTCCGTGGGTTTGGAGGGCGGCCGTCAAAAAGTAAATAATCTGCATACATGACAAGCGTACCTGCCAAGTGGTAGATAAATGGATCAGCCTCCCATCAGAAGTGGTTAATGCAGTAAGGCAATGGCGTTGGCCTACGGCTCCTGAATCAAAGACGAGACCGACGCGTGTTTAAGGTCTGAGAAAGGCGCGACCAGACGAGGGCCAGATGGGTCTGGGTTTTCGATGTATTGCACCCCCAGATATTTGGGGAGACCCCGGGTGTAAGTGGATCGACTTTTATGAAGCTCACGCTGTAACAATTAAACAAACCTTCGGTTTATGAAAGCAGGTAAATCCGCGTTTGTTTCCTGAATCCCGGGCTCCTCGTGTCTGTGCGGGAAGCCAATAGCTTTGAGTTAAATTCCCGCGCAGGCAGATCCCGGACCACATGGGACCCTCGGATACCCAACACACTACACGGCTGCAGACCCTTCCTGCTACAGGCTCCGGTAATGGAGGGTCCTTTCTGCCGGGGGTGGGTGGGCTGCAGGTACCACGTCACTTAGACCACCACCTTTAAATAATCATTCGTTTTGGGCGTAACGTGGGCTGCGTTTTTACGAAACCCTCGCGTTTGGAGAAAGCAGCTGGCAGGTTACAGGTTACAGGCTGCGTTCTCTGGGAACCCCGCACAGGGTTAATACTACCCATTCTAATTGGTCTTTAACTGCCCGCACCCCACCGGGCTCTGGGGGACCCCCTCTGATCGTTACTCTATACCCACGGCTTGGGCTGCACCCCCCCGGCCCCCTACTGCTGCAGAGACCCCATCGAGCGGCGAAGCGCGTCGGGTGTAACGTAGTAAAGAGGAATCAGGCGCCGCTCTCACAGCATAATTAATAAATACTTTATTACGGACAATCGGAACAGAAAAAGCAGCAACAAAGGCTGACCCCCCCCCCCAACAAACTGAACGCTGGGGTCTCTGCGGGGCTCCGGAGACCCTCTCTGCAGACAGCACTCACGTCTCAAGGGGTACAGCGAATGTAAAAAGCAAGATGTTCTGCAGCTGCCAGGAGGACGGGAGGCTCAGCCACAGAAACACGCAGACGTCTCACTAACGCGGGCCAACGCGACAAACGAATCCCAGCAGCCACGACTCATTCCCAGCCGGGGCACGTCTCCCGGGGAAGGGGGTACAAGGCACTTTGTGACAGAGGGGCAATCCCACCCCTTTAAAAATCTCTAATAATATTGTGCTTCGATTTTCTGCACCTCTGGGCGCGATTTACTAAGAGGCGCGTTTTAGCTACAGAGCAAAGTCGGAGCTCCAGGGTGCGTTTAGGTAAAGGCAGAATTCCCAGTTACCCCCGAATTTTCCCAGTAAATCCTCGTGAAAAATCAGCAGGCTCTAGAAGCCATAGAATAGATCGAGATTTGCAAACCCGTCAGTTTAATTAAATCCCCTAAATTCATATCAAATAAATAGTGGAAAGATTTGCTTTTTTTTAACCCTTTTTTGCATTATCTTTTTTTTTTTTTAAATGTTTCTTTATGGGAAGAACCAACAGCACAAGAGGGGCCCTTCCTGTGTGGTCGGTGGCGTTAAAGCGCGGGGGGGGGGGGAAGCTCTTTTGGCAGTGAAAGGGTTAACAGCACAAATCCGGCAGTGAAACGGCACTCGGCCTTGTTCCTACAGAAGAGGCCTGACATTGTTTCTAGTCTAAAATGCAATGATCTGCCGAGGTCTCTGGTTTGAATAAAGTGAGATGCTCTGCAGGAATCACCCCGCTGCGTGGCACGAAACTCTCTGCAGCGTTCTCTGGGTTATAAAGACACGAGGTGCGATACTCTGCAAGGTCCTCTGCAGGGATCTCGGCATACAGTAAGTCTGTGAGTGAGCCCCGCCAAAGATGGTGGCTGAATAGGTGGGCTTCCCTGCGGCTGGCAGGGTTAAGGGTCCGCCCCGGACCCCGCTAAAGTATTGGGTGAATTTCCTGGTTATCCGAGCTGATCCTCGTACGTCTTCCTGAAACAGTCTCCGGCCGGGAAGAAATCCCAACACCTCTCCTGGTACATCTTCCAAACGTACGATTCCTGGAGGGCAAGGAACAGATAAACACATGCGCTGCGGCTGGCGAGAACTACAACTCCCATGATGCTCAGCCAGGCAAGAGGCCACTCCAGACGTATTCCTGCTCTCCGGGACCCCCCCCCGGGACACGGATATCTGGAACCCACCACCCCAAAAAATGCTAATGATATAGACAAGGTGGGTGAGGCATGGGTGGAGAAAGCAGTTGGCTTTCGCGTCTCCGGCCCCCACGCAAGCATTAGCTGCACATGTGACACGGACCCCCAGGTCACGCACGGCCTTCCGCTTACCTGCCCCGTGTGCTCCGTTTCATCCTTGTTAATCAGGTACATGAGGAAGAACCTGTAGGAGAACAAAGAGGGGTCAGAGCGCTCCTCGAGCAGCCCCTGGTGGCTGAATGCCTGGTGGGACCCATCCGCTATATCAGACTCTAGTTTCAGGGTCTTGATATGAAGTCTCTGATTGCCCTTATGACCCCGTGACCTCTAAACCCCCCTTGACCCCATGGCTCACATGTAGTTGGCCAGGTTATGCTCCTCCAGCGTGTGGGTCTCGAAGCCGTGCGGCGTTGTGTCGAAGTAATCGCTGCCGATCCCGCAGATGAAGCACTTAGTCTAGAAGAGGGGCAATGAGGCACAAGGGGTAAAAAAACATGGCAGGCAGCTGAGGCCAAATTAAATTGTGAGATGGCAGAGAAAGGAGGCCATGCCTTTGATTGGGGCAAATGGAGGGGCATGTTGGGGAGGAATGGGGTAATTAAGGGAAGAGATGGGATGGAAGGGATGAAGCGAGATATTTGCCACTCACCTCCATGTCCTCCTTCACCTGCTCCTGTTGGTCTCTCAGTTCCCCAAAGGCATCGATGATTAAACCTGTAGATGAAGGACATATGAGAATGCAGAACCCATCTCTGATTGGTGGGTGGGAGGTCACACCCCTAAAGAGCGAGCCTATCAAGCTAAACCCCAACCGCGGACAACGCGGCGTCCATATTGCTGCTGCTGCGTACCCTGAATGATGGCCAGCAGGATGACGATGACAAAGAAGAAGAACGTGATGTCAAAGACCACCCGGTAAAGTTCATACTCGTCTCCGGCGGGGTCTTCAATCTCATCTCCGATGCCCCCTCCAGCTCTGACTCCAACATACATGTGGAAAAGATAACACTGCAGAGGGACAGGGTTCACGCGTGAGATCATACATGATAACAATACATGCAACAGACAGATAAAGTGACGATTTGTCAAGAAACACCCCGACCTCGTAACGTTAAGGGGGCATTAAATTAGCCCCCCCACACTGGTGGAGGGACTTGGTCGAGTCACCAGTGATAAAGTCCCATGGCAGAGACAAAACAGACAGACTGACGATCGGGCGGACAGACAGAGAGACGGGCAAAGAGGGCAGCTCCTCACAGTCATCATGTCATCGCACTTCATGTCCGGTTCATCTTCATCTTCACTTTTGTTGTAAAACTTGCGGAAGAAATTAAAGGCGACGACGGTGTAGAGATAAACCACCACAGCCAGGAGGCCGACCGTCATCATGAGCTGCAGAGAAAGGAGGACAGGGGGGATTATCACACAGCGTGGGGAGGAGGAGGACATGAGAATAACGGAGAGGTAGAGAGGAGCGGGCGGCCACGGCCACATCCACCGACTGGGAGGAGAACACGGCCACGATGGTGGGGAGACAGAGGGAAGAGATTGACAAGACAGAATCAAAAGATGGAGGAAAGGAAGGAGCACGGAGGAAAGGAAGGAGCACGGAGGAAAGGAAGGAGCACGGAGGAAAGGAAGGAGCACGTAGAAAGGAAGGAGCACGGAGGAAAGGAAGGAGCACGTAGAAAGGAAGGAGCACGGAGGAAAGGAAGGAGCACGGAGGAAAGGAAGGAGCACGTAGAAAGAAAGGAGCACGGAGGAAAGGAAGGAGCACGGAGGAAAGGAAGGAGCACGTGATGCCACCACATAGGACTCGTACCTGTTTGCCATTGTGCGTGACGGAGGAGAGGATGGTGCGCAGGGTCTTCACGCCCATGGCGATGTCCAGCAGGTGAGCGGCGAAGAAGAAGTTGTTGTAGTGGCCAAGGATAGACATGACAAAGTACCAGACCAGATACAGGAAGGACTGAGGAGCAAACACAAGATTCTGAGACACCATCCGGGCGAGCGCTAAGCCATCTCGGCTGGACGTCTTCACACAAAGAGTTCATTAAAACCCCCGACTTACATTATCAGTGAAAACCACGCCGAACTTCCAGATCTGGTATTTTATATCGATGGATGTGATCCTGTTAGTGAGAGATACAAAAACCATGAGATTCTAAGCAGTCAGTGGGGCAGGAAGGTGGCAGAGAGACATCGAAGGGGCAGAAGGGCATGGCAGATGAGGCGCTGGGTCAGGTCTGCCATGAAATTAGGAGTTTGGGGGCATAAATGACATGTAATGGAAAAGGTAGTAGATAGAGGGAATAGACTTCCTGTCCTCGTGTCTATGGCACCAACGGAGATGTTACCAACCAGGTGAACATGGAATTATCCGGCGGGGGCTTCTTGGCGTTCTGAGAGGTGATCTCCAGGCTGGCCAGGTCCATTCCCAGCAGCTCAGCAATCCTCTCACGGCCGTAAATGTCCCCGTATTTCTCCAGCACCTACGAATGTTTAATGAGAAGCTAAAAATAAGGATCCCCAAATCGTAACATAAAGGCTTTTAAACACGGGATTGAAATAACATTTTCATGGAGGTGGAATCGTCGAAAACAAAATAGTGAATTTTAAAGGTTTCAGAGGTCATAAACAAACCAGAGATCGGGGACGTTCACTAGTATTTCGTGTGGAATTTAAACATTTACCTTTCGTTTAACAAACTTGTCCCAGTAATTCCTCGGAAATGATCTGCAAAAAGAGAGAGAAAACCCCCGAAGGTGTTGGGTTAGCGTTTTAGCTCCTCATTGGCGTCTATCTGCCCAGAGTGAAATTCCGCTTTCTGGGAAACCCATTGACGGGTCTGTCTTCCTTATGCCGGTAGAATCCCATTTACCGTATCTTATTCCGGAGCTGATATATTTGTGGAGATTTGGCACGAGCCATCGAGGAAGAGGAAATAATACTAAAGCCGGCCGCTGCGGCTCCATAATGGTTCTTGGTAGAGGTTAACGACCCTAACGTTCCTAACCCTAACGAGTATCTCTGCCTCGGCCCCATCGCATGCTTACGCCTCGCTCACTCTTCCGTCCAGCTCTGTTTACTCACGGTGTATTCAAGACCAAGCGGTCCCATTGTCCCTTAATGTCATCGTCTTCTGGCTGTTCTGTGATATAGACACCATCGAACTCCAGCTTACGGGCCAGTTCCTTCTCACGCTTGAATATGACGAGCGGTACCTGACGAGGACGGGAGAATTCAATAATAATCCATGTTATTCCTAGCAGCTGATGATTGGTCTATTTACGCAATTCTATGGTAACCCAGAGACAATGAATTAGAATCTGTGTGGACACAGAAGGACGATGAGGAGTAAGACGCACGGCCTCACCTTCAGACAGTTGTATCCAATGATGCAGAGGAAAGCGATGAGCGTGTGAGCGATGGACAGAATGTTAAGTGTTGGCTGCATGTATCCAGTGCTTTCCTCCAAGAAGAAGTATACCAAGCTGTCCTCCTCGTCGTCTTCATCTCCCCCTCCGTCATCCAGAACAGCCATTTCCTCCTCCATCCCAGAGCCTTCCAAGTCATCGTCTCCTTTTGGGGAGTCGGAAACCTGAATTGGAAGAAGACAGAAACATGAAATATGGATATCGGAGGAGCGGCAAACAGAATAGCGTATGGAGAGCCGTAAGAGGAGCGATAGGGAACCAAAACGCCGCGCCTTGACTTACTTTGTAGAAGAGCAGGATGAAGTTAATGGCGAAAGCCACAAAGAGAGCCAAGAACCGCAGGTTGTAAAAGTTTCTGGAGAGATAATTCTGCGGGGAGAGAAGGGAACCCGGCGGTTACATTACCAGCTGTATCATTAAATATACACTGTACATTCACAAACTCTTTGTATGTTGGAGAAATTCCCAGAAGCCTCAAAGATGCCCCGGAAGAGTCGCGAGTTCTACACTGCAGGCATTAGACAGGGAAGAAAAAGACGAGCGATGGCCTCACTGACCAGGAATTTCACTCTCTGGATCTCCAGTTCATTCCAAAACTCAGAGACGCCATCTCCAGCCTCTGCCTTTCTGTCCCGCGGAGACTTCTTCTTGGGTGCGGCAGTAACCTTGGGTTTTTCGGGGTCTTCGGGTTCCTCGGGGGCGGGGGCAGCCTCTTCCTGGACCTCTGCTCCTTTCTCCCCATTCTCTGAACTGGGATAAAGGACAAGCGAACAACGGTATTTACAAAGGGTTTTGGTGATATTATATAAACTAATCACTAATTGCTTTTAATAACTAATAATTGGGTTAAGGGATGTACACAGATCAGCTCATTTGTAGTTTGCACAGACGGTGCAGCTCAGGCATAGGTGGGTTTTTCACTTTGCTACAGACGTTTAGCACAAAAGCAGGAGATATGAACCTCTTAAAAGTCAAACGTCTTGGTCCCCTAAGTAAAATGTTAGACCAGGTTAGGGTCGGGTTAAGTTTTGCGGTCTGGTAACTCACTCGGCTTTCTCTGGCTCTGGTTCAGGTTCTGGTTCTGGTTCCGGTTCCGGGGCTGGCTCCTCCACAGCTGCCTCGTGATCTCCCATTGACTCATCGTCCTTAATAAAAGAAGGATTTCACATTTTATTTTGTCGCGCAACACAGCAAAGCGTTTTGGAAATTGGGAAACATTGACATCGTCATCATGTTTTTAGGTGAAAACGGGAGTGAATATGAAAGGATGGGGGGTTTCAGAGCTTCCAGCGGCTCTTCAGCGGACAGTCATAAACCTCTGTATCATAAGACGCCTCACTGGAGTTTAATGGCAAAATCATGGCTTTTGATGAGTTTTATCATCTCACTGACGTTATAACTGCATTATAAAAAGCCAACATCACGGTTTTCCTGTGTGAAAGGGTTAAGCTGGCCCTGTATAAGGCATGGTTCAATAGTGAGATCAATTGTCAGAATCCGTCATGTTGTGACAGAGGTATTATGATGTTATCACAACATTAACTCACCTGGAATTTCCTCTTCAAAATTGGGGATCCCTCTGGAGTTGGTGGTTCCACAGGAGTGGTGTCTCCCATATCGCCTAAGCCACCAGGAGCGTCGGGAGCACTGAGACGATAGTGTCCCCCGTCTTTCTTAAGCTCCAGACCAAAGATTTCCGCTCCTTCTTCACGCACTTCTTCTTTGGTCATGTCCACAAAGTCCGTCACGTCGCCATCCTCCGGGACTTCGTCACTCATCGTGGAAGGAGCCACATCTCCATGGACCTCGTCCTGTGTGGGGTCTGGCATGCTGGCCAATAGTTCAGTCACAGTCATCTTTTGGGCTCCTTCTACTAAGCTCCCCCCAAACAAAGTGTGCCAGATGAGGAAGAATATACCCTTGCAGACGCTGTAAAAGAAGTGAAGGATACCCAGTAGCAAGGTCCATAAGAAGGAAGCAATAGCCATGAAGATCTCCTTTATTGTCATCTTCTTGATCTGGTCAAAAAAGAAGAACATAATATAAATAATGAACAAGTCAGCATGTCCTCCCTAATCCCAGATTCTGAAGATATTTCATACTTTAAGTATGAGGGATTTACCTTGCGATATTGTCTCTTGAGGTTTCTGAAAGTGAACATCTTAAAGAAGTTTATTACGTTGTCCATAAACTCCACAAAAGCTGACGATGCTTCTGGTGGTGCGGAGCCGTCCTCTCCCTCATCTCCTTCTCCGGTGCCTTCTGCTCCGGCTCCATCATCTTCATCGTCTTCTGATTTCTCTTCTTCGGGCTCTGAAATCTGGGCAGCGATCTGCATTTCAAAGATGGTGTCTTCACAGAAGTTGACAAAGAGTTCCATCTTCTCTGATTCCCCTCCTTCGTTGACCACGTCGAAGATGAACTGCCGCTTGGACTCTTTCACCTGAGGCATCTCCCACTGTGCCTTGTTGGTCTCGCTGATCTCAAAGTATATCCTCTCTATCCTCTTGGCTGCACCCATGATCTCGATTCGGCCCAGATAGGGCTTGAAGTAGGCGATGATGCAGTCAGCTAGCTCCAGGAAGTTCCTCAGCCTCGAGTCGTGGGGAACATGTTCAGACAGATTGGTCAACAAGACGGCCACATTGAATCCAATATCCTTGGCTGGCTCCTGGAAGCGGTCGGCAAACTCCTCAAAGTTGATCATCTCATTCTCATCAGCTTCGGAGCAGGAAAGGAGGAACTGGATTTCAGAAGGCTTGTACTGCTTCTGACTGTCCATGGCTTTCTGGAAGTCCTTTTTGGAGATGAGTCCACGAGGATCTGTTACATAATCTCTGTAATGATAAAATACGGTCATCTGGTTATACTTTACAGTCCCGATGTCTGATAATGTGGGGGGTTTGAAACCCCTAAACGTTTCCCCATTTCCTTCTCGAGAGTCACGTCTGCCTTACCTGAACGCATCGGACGCCACAATGTCCTTCAGCTTTAAGAACATGTCGAAGAATTTAAGAATCATCTCCACGTTGCTAGAAGACTCCACGAGCATGTCTACCATCTGACGGGCGATGGTACCATTCACCACGTTTCCTTGTAAAGGTAAATAAGCGACCGCATGTGAACACCGAGTAGATATCATCGGAAGTTGACTTGTTTGTAATTATTGACCCGTTGAGGAACACGTTGTAAAAGTATGAATATTTGTTATAACAAAGATACTTTTGTTACCTTCCAGTAGAGACAGCAGCATGACCACCATATCCTTCTGCAGGTCTAGAAGCTCCTTGAGGAGACCGATCTGGCTTGAGTCCTGCAAGACAAAAGGGAAAATTAAGGTTCCACCACGGAAGCCTCGCACGCCCCATCGCTAACGTTGGGACTATGCCTCATGAGCAAAGAGCATGAGAAGAATGGTGTCACACAAGCGCCTCTATTCAACACGCAATCATGGACTTTATTTGCAAGTATTAGGTCTTCTTCACATGGTGGTGTCCATATTCATGAGCACAGAGACCCCCAACCCCCCTGGCATACACTGGCCGCTTTGTGTACGTGAGAACTGTCCCAAATCTCCACCAGGAATGGCAAATGATGAAAGAAATACCTGGCCACGCGGACAGGCGACGGGCGTATTGTGGGAATTCAGTGACCCCGTCTTACCTCTGGGTAGAAACGACTCCAGAAACGGTCCTTGTGTGCAATGCAACGAAAACACATATTTTTATATTCACTGATTCCCACCCAAAGCAGTCCAGGGAGGGGAAGCATCCCTGTCCTCGCTAAAAAAATGTTTATTAAGAAAATGTCTGTATTTCTGCCCGTGTATTTACGTAAATTGAAATGAATGTGCGTAATCCCTCCTGTTCAGAGAATACTGTCCCGGCGGTGTCAGTAATGTCTAACCCATACCCTGAAGATGCCCCTCCAAATACCCCTACGCTGCACGAGGATGGGTAGAACAGCTAAATGCAAACCAGCAATGGAAGGGTTAAGGACGGAAGGATGAGAAAGGCTCTCTGCCCCAGACACTGTGCTACACGGGGAGCACGGGACAGACATACATGTATCATTGTGAGGGGAGGAGAAGGAGGGAGAGATTAGGTATCCAGTCGTGCCCACTGACGTGCAACACGCGTGTACCCCACTGCACGTGTGAGTATCCGTGAGGGGTGATCCTATGGGGCTTTGGGTAGATTCGGGGGCGCTGCGGGGCTCCCCTAAAAATGCACGGTGACCCCCAGCCTCAGGACTGCCTGGTATTGGTTAAGGTTCTCACAGCCTATGATGTTATTCACAGGGTGCCGGGGATACTCTGAGTCTCGCCTCTTCCCCCCCCCCGGTGACCAACAGATGTCAAGAGGAGCCAAAAAGTGCCAAATTCACAAGAAAAGCGATGATAATAGTCACCCCTCCCACCTCACCCGTGGAAGAGGGCTGAGCCCACGCAACTCACTGTCACACGGCTGCCGGCGGTAAAACAGGGGGATACGGGAGGACTCCGGGGAGCGGGCAGGGAGGAGGGAAAAGAGCATACGGGAGGACTCCGTGGAGCGGGCAGGGAGGAGGGAAAAGAGCATACGGGAGGACTCCGGGGAGCGGGCAGGGAGGAGGGAAAAGAGCATACGGGAGGACTCCGGGGAGCGGGTAGGGAGGAGGGAAAAGAGCATACGGGAGGACTCCGGGGAGCGGGCAGGGAGGAGGGAAAAGAGGATACGGGAGGACTCCGGGGAGTGGGCAGGGAGGAGGGAAAAGAGCATATGGGAGGACTCCGGGGAGCGGGCAGGGAGGAGGGAAAAGAGCATACGGGAGGACTCCGGGGAGCGGGCAGGGAGGAGGGAAATGAGGATACGGGAGGACTCCGGGGAGCGGGCAGGGAGGAGGGAAAAGAGCATACGGGAGGACTCCGGGGAGTGGGCAGGGAGGAGGGAAAAGAGCATACGGGAGGACTCCGGGGAGCGGGCAGGGAGGAGGGAAAAGAGCATACGGGAGGACTCCGGGGAGTGGGCAGGGAGGAGGGAAAAGAGCATACGGGAGGACTCCGGGGAGCGGGCAGGGAGGAGGGAAAAGAGGATAGAGAGAACGGAGACAAGACAGATGGAAAACGGGCAGCGTGAGAAACGGGGGAGGCCGTGATGCTAGAAAGCCACGGGGGAATCACGGGCGCGGAGAGAGGCACGAATCCAGATTAATGACCCGGCTCCTTCTCACCGCGCGTGGGGCATCTGTGACATCACAGGGGCAGAAAGTGCACTTTCCAAAGCGTAATCCCAGGGGTGCCATCCAAATATTAACTTTCCCCGCGTTTGAGGCTCCATCAGACTTTAAATCCGTATCAAAACTCTGTTCGCCTCAATGCCAAGCGCTATAAGCGGGAAATCAGCGGATATTAATGTTTTGGGGGATCTAAGCTGACCCGGGACAGAAGGGGCCGATCCGGAACGCGGCTTCTCCCATCACCCTCGGTCCAGAAGACCACCGACCTGATCGGCGTCGGCCCAACAGGGTCCCGCTCCATAAAGGAGCCCACGTCCCCCAACCCTGCAGCTGAGGAAGAACTTCTCCGCTTTATAACACTGGATACAACAATCATAGCGGTATGTGAGCCCCACAGCAAGATAATGAAATGGGCGCTAAAGGGGCGGAATATTCCCCAAATACTTTGGGGAGAGAGAACGTGATGCTGCCCCAGTATAATCGGATTATTAGAATATATTATAAGATGACGGAGGAGCAGAACGTATCTACGGGAAGCAGAGCGGAAGGAGAAAGAGACGAGGCTAAAGAAATGGAGGACAGACGGAAACTGATGGAGAAGAGCTCCAAAGAAGCGAATGAGCAGAGGGAGAGTAAAGAAAAAGACAGACGGAGTAAAGGCTGAGGGCGTTGGGAGAAGCGAGTGACACAGAGAGGAGAGACAGACACCGAGAGGGACGGGGAGCACTTCCAGCTTTAAAGAGACGCAGCCGTGCGACAGAGAAAATATTCTTACGCCATTTCGAAGTCCTCCGTTTTGGGGCATCTGTCACACATCAGAATAAAAGTGTTATTCAGAATCGTTCCGCACCGACATCAGATTAACCCACCTGCTGAGATGGGAGCGCATGTGCAGGCAGCACTCACACTAAGCCGCAGGCCTCACTCATTGCAAAGGAGCGTGTCACATACGCACGGACACTCGCAGAGAGGACAGGCGTGTAAAACGCCACTGGTGAGGGAACGCTCATACTGAGGAGTGATACATATTACCAAGGTGTGCGTGTGCAGAGCATAGGGCACATGGGAGTGAGTGCGGGAGTGAAGATTCGCACTCACACCAACACTAAAATGTGGCAGTTGAGGATGACTGTAATAACTTTAGTTGAGTGTGACTGTACACTGAGGGGCCACTCACAACACGCGCTTAAAACATTACACATAAGCGTGTGTCCCCAGGACCATTCATACTAAGGGTCTGCTTATTTACTCTGAGCTGTCAGTGTGAGTGCTCACTCAGAGTGCAATGACTGAGTACTTATCAACAGGAGTGAGCACCTGCTAATACCACACGAGTGTATGCATAGTATGGACTCTCGCTCACAAGGGGCGATTGCGCTTCTAATGCCACGATAGCAAGGAATGGTTTGCAGAGGTCGGGGAGCAGAAATGCTGCCGTCTGCCTGCTGGGGACAGCGCCTGGGAACCGACCGAAGCAATGAAAACACTGCGCGGCCGGGGGGCCTCTGAAGACCCTCCTGCCTAACGGTTTCAGCAGACAGGGTAAGAGGACCTCTGGTACCAGGGACATGGTCAGTGTCCGGGTTTGGGATGGTTTACCTGTGCCAGTTTCATCATCATGTGAGCAAAGACATGGAGGAAGCCGACCACCGCGTCCCAGAGACGGCTGTGGGCCAAACTCTGCTGGTTTCCAGTGCAGGGACCCTGGGGGTGAGAGGTGAAGAGTAAACCCACAGCACGGCGAGGAGTACGGAAGGATTTACCCATCTACCGGCTCCACGACGCGTTCCTCCAGTACCTGGATATACTCTGTCAGGCTGTTAAAAACCTGCTTTGCCACAGACATAGCTTTGGAGAAATTCCTCTTCCCTTGATCATCGATGATGTCTTTGCCAGAATAATACCAGTAGAAATCACTAATGGACTCCTGTAATGGGATGAAAGACGTGTCAGAGCGGTGTCTGTCCAAGCACTGCCCGGTCAGTTCACAAATTACAAGTGCTTGGAGTTGGCATAAAATACAAGCCAATTCCTATCAGCTCCCGCAAAAAAAAAACCATGATCCATAAAGCTTTTTATCCTCAATTTTCAGCCCACTGATTTTTTTAAAAACTTTTTATAGAGTGTGCAGGGGAAATCTTGTGAGTTAAAGGCGAGGACATACGAGTTAAAATTGAATTTGTGTGTCCTCGTCTCCAACCTGCAAGCCCCTCGCAAACTCCTCACAGATTACTGAATGCAACTAAGGTTGAGTCTGGTCAGTCAAGTTAACCCTTAACTCGATTGACCGCTTGACAGGAATAGACACATATGAGCTTGGTCTAACGTGGGAGGAGAGGCTCAGAAGGGGAGGTTTACCTGTAGGCGTAGGAGATAGTCCACGGTACAGATGATTATATTGATGGTGGTCGTGTTCCCCGTCTGAGTACGCAGGTAATTCTGGAAATCTGAATGGAAAGAGGAGTGAATTCGGATGAGAATGGCCACTCACCCGCAATGACCGATGACGTCCGCCAAAGAGAAGAACATTTATATCCTCACACTCACATCTTGGACATCAAACCAAGATTAATAAACTAGTGGAAGCCTAGTCATTACTGCGTCACAAGACTGACATGTATTCTGTCACGGTCATACACGCGACAAGCAGCCCAGGTCTGCTAAAGATGTCTCACCATTATTATGACCCTCGCATAGCAGTTGGAGGAAACGGAAGAGGTCCTGCGTGAATTGGTCATCGGCCATAACCTTCTCTCCTGGTAATAACCAAGATGATAACACGGTAAGAGGAGAAAGAAAGGTTGCAGGGGGAGCAAAAAGAGAGAAATACGAGGAGACAGACAGGGAGATAAGAGGAGTGGAAAGAAAAAGAAGAGGTGGGAGAGAGATGGGGGAGAGAGAGAGAGATACAGAAAGAAGGAGAGAGACAGGAGGGGAAGACGGAAGAGACAATGAGAGACGGAGTACAGGACAGAGAGGTGGACAGTGAGAGAGAAAGAGAACAGGAAAGAAGAGAGCATTAGAGAGAACTGGACAGCGAGAGACCGTCATGTGGCAGCGAGGGGTGGGTTAGTGTCCGCTGTGAGTCACCAAATAATCCAAGGAGAAATGTTAATGACAAGTCCAATTACACAGCAAACCAGCAGTAAACGCATGCAGTTAGGGGGCCGCAGGTGGACAGCTATCAGGGGGACCGCAGCAAGTGGCTGGACGCACCCGGCCACCTGCCGAGTCCGATCAGCCGCCAGCGTTGTTTTTGTTATTTTATGTAACAATATCAATGTCCGCCTCTGCCGATCCTAACACCCGAATCGCCTGCGTCTCTGCCTGACCCTCGATGTACATCAGCGTCACCGGAGCACAACATGGCCGCCTCCTGTCATGGCAGCCATCTTGTGTTCAGCGCCATGTAAGCTTCACGCATCTCGTTAAACGGATCAATGGTTGGGTTAAATGATCTCTCCGCATATTACCCATATAGTTGCATTTTTAGCGGATTTATAAGGTATTTCAGTTAAATCTCCCGACGTGGCCGGCCCCTGAGAAACTGCGGATCATAGGCTGTTAGTAACGGCATTAATTGGGGAAATTCGGAGATAAAATCCATGTGGAAATTAGTATCGATGGAATAAACCGAGCTGAGCCGCCCCAAAACAGACGCTGCGCCAAAAATATCCCCGGTTACGGAGGTAACTGCCTGAAAACAGCCCCTGGCACTGGATGTTTAGGACCACTGATCAGAGCGGAGCCAAGGACCCCAAACTCTCCCACATCGGGTGAAACTCCTGGAGATCTGCTCTAAAGAACCAGGGAGATCTAACCAGGGATCTATAACTGCGTCCTCCTGGAGATCTGCTCTACAGAACCAGGGAGATCTAACCAGGGATCTATAACTGCGTCCTCCTGGAGATCTGCTCTACAGAACCAGGGAGATCTAACCAGGGATCTATAACTGCGTCCTCCTGGAGATCTGCTCTACAGAACCAGGGAGATCTAACCAGGGATCTATAACTGCGTCCTCGTGGAGATCTGCTCTACAGAACCAGGGAGATCTAACCAGGGATCTATAACTGCGTCCTCCTGGAGATCTGCTCTACAGAACCAGGGAGATCTAACCAGGGATCTATAACTGCATCCTCGTGGAGATCTGCTCTACAGAACCAGGGAGATCTAACCAGGGATCTATAACTGCGTCCTCCTGGAGATCTGCTCTACAGAACCAAAGAGATCTAACCAGGGATCTATAACTGCGTCCTCCTGGAGATCTGCTCTACAGAACCAGGGATCTATAACTGCGCCCTCCTTGAGATCTGCTCCAGAGAAATGAACGCGATACTCTGGGGGAGATCTTATCGGTGATCAATACATTGGGATCACTAGATCTGGAGATCTGCTCTATAGAACTGAACACAGTACTCCGGTGGAGACATTCCCATTGATCTGTAAAGTGGGATCACTAGAGTACTGTGCTCTTTGGGAGATCTGCTCTATAGAACTGAACGCAATACTCTTGGGGAGCTCTCACCAGGGTTCGATAAAGTGGGATCACTAGATCTCTGTGTCCTCCTTTAGATTTGCTCTTGAGAAATGAACAGGATCCTCTAGGGGAGATCTTCCCATTGACCTGTAAAGTGGAATCCCTAGAGCTCCGTGCTCCCCTGGAGATCTGCTGTATAGACCTGAACACAGTATTCTAGGGAAGATCTCCCATGGATCTATAAAGTGTGATCACAATTCTCTGTCCTGCTGGAGATCCGATCTATACGACTGAGCTCATTACTCTATGGGGAGATCTTCCCAGGGATCTATACAGTGGGATCGCTAGATCTCTGGTGGCAGCCCGGCTCGGAGGGGCGTACGGGGACAGTGGTTGGTTAGTAGAAGCTCTGGTGTAGGGAGTTTAAAGGAACATTTACCCTGTTCACGGTTGATGACTGGGTACCAAGGATGTCAGGGAATGATAGAGGCAGGCAGGAAAGGAGGGGGACAACCATATGTCAGGGAACAGGAAGGAAAATGTCACCATCATTATCAAAAACATATTAATCGGATAACCGCACAAATATAACAATCCACCCCCCCCCCCGAAAACACAGAGAGAGCGCCCCCCGCAGCGCTGGGGCATTCTGGGGGTCAGTCAAGGGAAAATGGGGGTTTGGTAAGATTTTATCGTTAACTCTTTATGCGCCTGGGAGGCGCACTGATTAATGCAATAATATCAGGGCTCGTTTGTGTCCGAGACCCTCCGAGATTTATAAACCTAAGACTAAGAAGTGGGGCTCTCGGGACCCATCGCAGTGATTGGTCATACAGAGCCGACACAGCAACAGGAAGTGAAAGACTATCAGGGAACCAATGCTACAGGAAGTATGCCCTGGGGGAATAGACACCGGCGCGCCGCAGCCATCACACAACTCACTTGTCCCGTCTTCTGTCACCATGCCCAGGCCCTCCGCTTTATTCTGACGTTCAAACGCATTCAGGTCCAGCACGCTGAGGGGAGAAGGAGGAAAGTGTGAGGAACATGCGCAAGGCTGCGCTGCTGCCAACCAGGGCCATATTTACCACAGGGCAAAAGTGCAGCTGCCCGGGGACCATCCGCAGAGCCCAGCGGCCCCTGACTGTCTCAATGCCCTGACAGAACCCTGTGTGTATATTAATAATGGGAATAGATTCCCCCTGCCTCCCAAATGGTTTGCTCCGTGATACTGAGGAGAATATATTTTACCTCATCCTGCCTCAAGTGGTTTGTTCCATGATACAAAGAGGAATAGATGCCATCAAGTGGCTTATTCCATGGGCATTTCCTGTCTGCAGTGTGAGCAGGGAGTGCTTCCTGTACCAGCTTCTGAAAGGCTCCAGGCCTGCTCATTGTGATGCCCTCTTTGTGTGTAGGAATCAAGGTGAGTGAGGGCAGTGTACTCAGTGGGTGGGAGCAGTGTACTCAGTGAGTGGGGGCAATGTACTCAGTGGGGGGGGACAGTGTACTCATTATTAATGCGCCTGACGCGTTTATGAACTGCTGTTTTCAGTGATGATAATATATATCCTTTTTGACCGGTCTCAGTAACAGAAATACTTAATTACATTAACTTCTAAATAATTAAAATATCCATTAAAGCCACAGCAGCTCCGTGAGAGAGAATTACTGTGAGTGCAGTGAGATATGTGCCTTTCATGTATACAGACACATAAACATACCGTATACATACATGTATGTATGTATGTACAGTATGTATACAACCGCACGTCTCCTTAGCCATGTATTGTCTGGCCAAATGCATTACAGCTTGTGTGGGGCCCCGATGAGAACTAAAGACCACCGTGCTTCCAACACACAGACGAGGGGAAGGTATTTACTAAAAGGTGAGTTTATCTTGGGCAGTGAAGCTAGGCGTTATGCCATGTTTACAGACGAGATAAGATAATGCTTGTCGTAAATATTATTGCTGACAAAGCCATAAGAAAGCAGGGAATGTCTAGTCTGTGATATATGTACGAGTTCCCGCCAACACGTCTACTCTATGATATATATATATATATATATATATGTGTGTGCAAAGGGTCAAGTCTAGGCCATTCTTAATTATGCAGCTTAAAGAGGCGTAACCTGCTTGAAAAGTAACCAATCAGAATGATGCATGCTATTAGAAGTAGATAAGAGGTTATATAAACCACGTAATTCAAACATGTAATTAGACAACGCTGCGATGTGTGTGTGTTGTGTGCCTTGTCTCGATTATGTGCATGATCTAAATAAATTAAAACTCTTTCTGAGGAGAATTCGACCATTAATTCAACCAACAGCTCCCAATAACCAGCCAGAGAGAACCCAAATTACTTCAGACAGATAAGCATGGACTGTTCTGATGGTAAAGGCAGCAGTAATGGCGCTAACGCCGGACCCCCGAGCCTCTCACCTGCACGTCTGCATCAGGGCCTGCACGCTCTGGAAAAAGCCTACTTCGCGCTTGTCCTTCAGGTACTCCAGCATTTTCTGCAGGAACAGCGAGAAAGGTTAAAGATTCCTACGGCTGGGGAAGGACCAGACGAGTTTAATGGAGGACAGAAAGGGCGACCATGAAGCATTCTTCCCCCTTTCTAGATTTATAAACTATTTCTATAGACTCTTCTCCCGTTTACGCCAACTGCTGCTCCATCTTCTGTGGAAATACGGATACCGGTGGGAATGTAAGCCTGACGAGCTCGTTTAAATGTATCGCTAAAGCAAAGGAGCCCCGCAACTCAACAAAACTCTCTGTATATCGCAGTATAAATGTCAAAAGGCGTCCATATGAAAGATCGAGGCACAGTACGGAGAATTTAGGGTAAATAATGACAATTCTGGATTTGTGCATTGATAGCTAATGGCTTTTGCAGAGTAGTTACTTTATCGTGGTCAGAACACGGGTGGAAAAAGCATGTATTGGGGACAGATCATAAGAAGCACAGGACGGAACACGCATATAGTCCAGCCCTACCTGCTGAACCTTGTTGTTTCCGCCGTTGAGTATGGAGATGCCCAGTTTGAGTGTGGAGGACACCATAGCGCCCGGCTCTCCTGAGGCACAGAGGAATACATGTCAGTAGAGTCTCTTACACCCCACCGGGGCGGAGGAGACGGGGCAGTTGGTTGGGCGAAGCGTCCCCCAGGCCCTCACCTTTACAAGCACTTATCATCTGCAAGACCATCTCAGCTGCTCCGCGGTTGTGCAGGCGGGACTGCTGGTACAACAGCCTCTGCTTCTCCATCTCTTTCTCCTGGAAAGAGCGAAGAACGGTGGGCAGCAAGAGGGACAAGAAAAAGAGAAGACAGAGGAAAATAAGGAGACAACAGGGGCAGTCAGAACTTTGTAAGGAGATGTAGATCCAGGGAAACACTGATGGCGTTTAATCTTATGGGACGATGGAATGGTTGGACTTTATTTCTCTTCTTAATCTAGGAAACTATGTAAACCAGGAGGGGGAGAGCGGTGTAACTGGACGGAGAGCGATCGGTGTAACTGGATGGAGAGCGAGCGGTGAGGGGTTAAGGAAGAGAAAGACACGCAGAGGACGAGTTTACTTCGAACGTGAGCTCCGGTTCTTCCTCTTCGGCAGCATCTTCATTCTCTTCTCCCATGTGGCAACTCTGAGGGGCGCAAGGAGAGGGGAACAGTGATTTTTAAAGGTTCTCTGTTTTTGAATCTCTTTCCGCTTTTTTCTTTTTTTTCCGAGCCACGCGCTTTACAGACGCGCTTTTTTGCTTGTACAAAAAACTAGATAAACCGTAAAAAAAACAAAAACAAACGATAATGATTGTGTCTTTTCCCACCTTGGCCATGATATCCGCGTACGCCATGTAAAGGTAATCTTCATCTAATTTGCTGCAAAGAAAAGAGAGGAGAGATTAGCGTTCGGAAACCTGCGCGCCGGCGCTCCGATCTGCGTCGTGACGTCTCTAGCTCACCTCTTCTCTGTCAGAGCCGTTCGGCTGAAGTGCAAAATGAGTTGGTGCAGCGGGTCCGGCTTCTTCTCTTCTTCCTCTTCCTCCTCCTCCTCAGTCACACCGGATTTCTAAAGGATAAAAAGCACATAATTTTTCCCTTAATTCCTCCCCAGTCTGGGATTTATGGTGTTTTTGGGGAATTTTGCTTATATTTTGATATCATTTTTGCACATCGTAGAGGAATTTATTGAGTTCGACATAAGAACGAAGATCGGATAATGATCCAGGTAATTGGGGGGGGGGGTAATATTTGCCCATTTAACGTCCCATATTGCTCTGTACTCCAGGGTCTGCGGCTGTCACGGGGAGCCCATGCGCAGAGTGTCTCGAGTGTTGCCAGCGTCTCTCGCGTTTTGTTACTTACGGCCAAATCGTCGATCATGCGGTCTTCAAAATCGTGAGCCTCGCTCATTATCCAGGCATGTTTGTAGCCCTCCAAAAACATGTTACATGCGCGATGCCTGCACACAGAACAGAATAAAATACACCCAAACACCTGCTATTTAGTGGTGAAGCATATAAAGTAGTGGAGATACTGCACAGCCACTCTGCAGAGGTGATGGAGGGCAGACAAAGTTTTGGGGGCCGGGCCCCCATGACTCCATGCACCTCCTGAAACTTTATGGGCAGCACAAGCGGCTCCTGCCCTACTGAACGAAGAAATACAGACATTTCTTGACATCAATTTTCATTGATATTTAACCGAACATCTATCTCAAAAATCAGGAACGGTCTGAAAGCCATGAAACCCCCCAATCTTTCCTTCAGCCCTACCTGGGGAGATTGTACAAAGGCGTCATGCGGAAGCAGGCCACCACCGCCCGGCGTCTCTGTTTGGAGAGAAGTTTGTGCCAAACGGCCTTCTTGGATTTGAAAGGATGCTCGGTCTGGGAATGCGAAAATTTGGGGAAAAAGAGGGAAATGATTAGGGGGGGGTGAGTGACTTTTGCAGGAGGTCGCTTTATTTTGGGTTACGGACACAAGGACCAACGCACCAGCTCCAGGTGATAAAGGACGGCTGAAACCTCCTGAACACGTTTCACAATCTTCTCTGGGTTGTTGGAGTCCTCTGCCTTCCCAGACATTTTGTTATAAAGAGCCATCTGCCAGCGCATGGAGGAATTATCACACTGCGAGGGGGGTGAGAAGAACCAGGTTAAAAAAACGCAAAGTCGGAGGGGGGGACGACAAAATGATAAGTTGGGTCAGAGAGCGCAAAGCAGACCAACCTTCCCCTGGAGATGGAGATTATTCTGCAGGAACTCCCGCACCTCTTCGTCTGTATCTTTCTGTTAGAAGGGGGGAAAAAAAGTCACAATGAGAAAGTCAAAGTGTCGACGGCGGGATGCGTCCTCCTTCTTCTACCGTTTTGGACAAGGAGGGTACGAGAAGACCAGGAGATGAAAAGATTCCTTCCGTGTAAAAGCAAAATAGCTGCCGGGTCACAGAACGAGACTCTACGAGGGGGATGTCTATTCAATGGAAAAGCAGGGAAGGGCTCCTGGAATTTGAGATGGAGCCAAGGAATTCCCTAGCGCTAGAACCCACCAGGGCGTATCGAGTCTTGGCCAGTGCGATCAGCTCCTGGTCGGTAGGTGAGCACATGTTCAAGCCTATGGGCAGCATCTTCTTCAGCGTGGCCACGATGAGGGACGTCTGCACGGAGTAGCGGTCGCCTCTCCTCTTCTTCTTTGTGCGTTCTTGGTCAGAACCTCCAGACTAACGGTTGTGAGAGGAGAGCAGAAAACAAAAAAACAAGACAAGTGACCCTAAATTGATTCAATTTTTTCCCGCAAACGAGACGCATGCAGACAAGTGTTCGTTCTTATTCTGTGGTCATGATCAGCTGCCCAGCGCCTCCATAGATTGTCAGCCATCACACGCACCAGCCAAATGCTCCCGTCAGCCAGTGTTTGCCAAGAGCCAACTGCCAGCACTTCATGCCATCGCCCTTTTGGGGGGTCACTGGAATTTCCAATGGTCACATTACACAGAAAGCAACACGCAGAAAGAAAGGGGGCATTCCTTACACCAGGCCCTGGGGGGCTTCACATTAGGCTCTCGCTAAATAAATACAATTCAAAAATCCTACATCATTCTTATGTGGTTTTTTTTTATTTTATCTTTAATGTTTTTTGTGAAATCGTCTGGTAACGGATTCCCAACGGAACGCTTCTGAAAGTATTCATCTGTCCTTTACACGGAATTGTATCCAGAATACTTTGGGAAGAACCAGAACCAAATACTTCTACTACTAATAATATATTCTATGGCATAAATGGTGATGGAAGTGGGCTACCAGATTCCGCACGTACCCCAACCACCAGCTTTGCAGTCAACCACAGTTGCTCCAGTTTGCCCCTGATAAATAAGGGCATATATCTCTACAGATGCAGTTATATACCTGGCTTTCTTTTTATTGCAGAGCCATTATTCTCGTAGACAGGAGCCCCGCATTCCTGCTTCTGGGGCGTCATGCATCCTATCACTTCTACTCATAGGGGTTCAGTCCCCCAAACTGTGCTAAAACAAAATTCATAATCCAGAACTAGCGGGTCGGAGGCTGAGATGGAATGGAAGGAAGTTTTACTTTACTGAGAGGATGGTAGATAAGTGGAACAGCCTCCCAGCAGAAGTGGTAGAGGGTAATACAGTGAGGGTATTAAACATGCATGGGATAGACATACGGCTCCTGAATCTAAGACGAGACCAACGACTGATTGAGGTTTGAGTCGTTACAGCAGGAGAAATGGGGGCCGGGGAATTCTATGTTTCTATGCTCGGCCCCCAATTAAATCACAACCAGCCTTAACGGAGAACATGCAACATCATCTATCCGTCTGTGCTTTCTTCCCCCCGCCCGGGACAACCACTTCGAGACCTCAAAACACCTTCTAAGGCATTTGCCCCTCCGGCGGGCTGCATTGGGGCATCACTCAATGAAGGACGACTGGGCCTTAATCACTTCTGATAACAACCTTTAATCTCCGGGAGGGATAGACGTATAGACACGACAGAAAGGACTGGAGAGTCACCAGCTAGCTCCTCCACTGCGGTGAACTCCAATTCCCATCACTCTCAGCAATCCGTATGAGTAACTGATATTCCACAGAATGGCTGAAAGTCTTGGGAGCTTTAATTTACCAAAAGCCGGCAAGCTAATTGACGGCAGCTCCCGGCCCTTCTAAGTCATACAATTCCTGTTTTGTTTTATTTTTAAAAACTAACCCTTTTTTGGGGGGGGATTTGTACAAAATACAAAGGCGGAAACCACCTGAGTGAAAGCAGGGCTCGGCCCCTCAGACACTCACAGGGTTATATTGTAGTCCCTCTCCAACCCCAAGAGGATAAGATAACCCTTCTGGGTCAGCAATTGGGGTGGAGGGGGGTAACACAATACAGTGAAACCACTGCAGCGAGGGAAAGGGTTAAAGAGGCAGGAGGGAAGGACAGACAGACAGAACGAGCCATGCGCCCCACGCAGGCAGAGAGCGGCAACGCAGCAGCCACACTACAAGACAACAGTCTCACTGCTGACCTGGCTTTCTCCAGACTACACACAGGAACAGAGAAAGAAACACAAGAGAGCGTTACAATGTATCCGTGGACTCAGAGAGCGACACGTGGCGCCCGGTGCGACGCCGGGGCAGTATCACGAGCGGAGAGGGGCAGGAGTATTAGGGCGACGTTAGAAGCTCTCAGCAATGGGGAAGGTAGGTTTAAGAGTTAGGGTAGCTCATAACAGCAGACTTAAGGGGTCTGGGGTAGGAGTGGGATGGGGGCACAACTCATGTCAGCAAGTGGTGAAAGGGTAGATTAGGCCGTGATGGGTAGGAGGAGGCAGACTCGTGGTAGTGGTTTTGATTATGCTGGGGGGGCAGACATCTGGCAGTGGTTTCCATTACAATGGGTAGGAATAGACTGACCCGTGGCCATGGCTTCCGATACGATGGATACTAGCGGGCTGGCCCGTGGCCCTGGTTTCCATTATAAGGGGTATTAGCAGTCTGGCCTGTGGCATTATTTTCTCTTTTGGTGGGTCGGAGCGGGATGACTCCGTAACCTTCGTTGGAAGGCATGGTCTTGGAGGTCACAGTGGGATACCGCCGAGAAAGTCCACCGGTCAGTACTTTACGCACCTTAGACATCTTGCTTTTACTGTCTGCTGTCAGGAACGACATATTATTGATTTCATTCTGAACCACGAAATTTTGCTCTTCTCTCTTAAAGTTCTGTAAAAAAACAAAAGCAGAAAGGAAGTTGGCAAAACAAATGATAAAAAAGAGGTTTTTGGGAGAAAATAACGTGACTTTGAAAGACTGGGAAATGATTTTGTTACGTCGGTCGCTGAGACATGAATCGAGGAGCCCGCCGACAATGCTTACTTACGTGGGATTTGGACCAGAAGATGAAGACCTCACCCACCATGCGGAAGAGTTCCTCGGCATCGTTGTTGGGCTCCGAAAGCCAATTAGCTCTGTAAAGAAAATGCACGTGTTACACGACAAGCCTACACGGAATATATGTATTCATGCATGGAACAGCCACACCGCAACAGTGGTCGACCTCCTCTATCGGATACGGTGTCTTCCCTGTCGCCTCACCTGTTGTTATCCACATAGCGGATGAGCAGGGGGTACAACGCATACAGGTCTCTGCACAGCACAGAGAACTCGTCCCGTATCAGAGCCTCCGAATCCTCAGACTCGCTCTTGGCCTCTAGGCGAAGCTGCTCCTCCTCGGCCACCACCTTCCCGGCGCGCTTCTTCAGCTTCTCCATGGTTGGAATGAAGTGAGAGCGAAGCAGCTCCGGCTTGGCTTTGCTCACGATGGGCTGGGCGAAAACTGCGAGAGGCCACAAGGTCATCATACGGACAAACAATTTTTGAAAATCAGGGGGTTTTATGTCAAATAAACCCCCATTAATACTCTAGTAATACTAAATAATACAAAATCTATGACGCACTCGCTTTTAGTGAGTAGATCTCATTCAATTTGGAGAGAGAGACGGTGAACCTTGCTTACAGAAAGGGTTAAAAAAAACCTCACTTTAACCCCCCCATCCATTTTACCTGCCAGTCTCTTCATCCAGGAGGCCTCGTCAATGCCCAGGTTGTTGACCACAATGCGCAGGATGTTCCCCAGAAGGGCATTCAGGTGCTCGGAGGTCACACTCGTGCAGCACGGCGAAGAATCATCCGGAATATTCTCCGGTCCTCGTTCCCACCACCGAGGGAGGTAGTTACACAGCATGGGCAGGGTTACCTCGATTACATGGGGCATCTCCGTGTAACGGGCGCCGGACTCTGCCAGCATAGAGATGTCCTTCATCAGCGATTCAAAGTCGGGGATATCTGGGCACATCTCCTCCACCGAGTTGGGGAGACCCAAGACTGGAAGCAAAGGAAGGAAATACATTTTGTTACAAAGGAGATTTACAAAAACGTTTGAGTAGAGAAACGATAACAAACATTCGCTATGATTTGGGGTCATACTCACTGGCGCGCTCCCGGGGCGATTTGGTGGTGTAGACAGAGTAGATGTTATACTCGTTCAGAGATGGCTCCAGAAAGGCCACGGGCATGGCAGCTGCGAGACGGGCGAGACATTCACCCAGCGCTGGCCGCTGTCTGGAGAGGACAACGACGGAGTGTTCAGGAACATTCAATCAATGGGGAGCCCAACTGGATATCACGCAAAGCCAGCCATCTTCCCTGAGGGCCACAGTCAAAAAACACCAGTATTCCTGTCTACCTGAAATGTGCTACTCACTTTTCCACATAGGGGTTCTTAGTGGTGCCCAGAGAGTAGATACTGCACAGCGTCCTGTAACACGAGACCTGCACATCGTCCACTGGAGAGAAAAGGGAGAGTCACCACCATGTCTGGAACCATTATGTTTTTTATTCATTGTTCGAACATCTATGGCTTTCCAGTAATGGGCCTTTTTCCCCGCCAGCATTTAGCTTACGTATGACATCATCTCCAAACTGATGTTGAGCGATGTGTTCAAAGAGCGATGTCAGCACAGGCAGCAAAGCCACGGTCGTATAGTTGATGTTTTGGGCTACGCCTTTCACTTGGGTGCGAGACTGCGACACTTTGCCCAGTTTTAAATTTTCCACCATCTTCTCAATGTCTTCTGACGCTCCTTCAAAGAAAGAGCGCAGGCCGGCCTTAACGATCTCTGGACCGGACTTCATCACTGTTCTGTATCGGGGAGATAGAGGTGGGGGAGTGAAAAAAGGGGTGAGAGGTCCGTGTCCCGGTGTCTGTGTATTAGGAGGAGTGAGGGTCCCGGTTTCTGTGTATTAGGAGGGGTGCGTGTCCCAGTGTCTGTGTATTAGGAGGGGTGAGGGGTCCGTGTCCCGGTGTCTGTGTATTAGGAGGGGTCCGTGTCCCGGTGTCTGTGTATTAGGAGGGGTGAGAGGTCCGTGTCCCGGTGTCTGTGTATTAGGTGGAGTGAGAGGCTCCGTGTCCCGGTGTCTGTGAATTAGGAGGGGTGAGAGGTCCGTGTCCCGGTGTCTGTGTATTAGGAGGGGTGAGAGGTCCGTGTCCCGGTGTCTGTGTTTTAGGAGGGGTGAGAGGTCCGTGTCCCGGTGTCTGTGTATTAGGAGGGGTGAGAGGTCCGTGTCCCGGTGTCTGTGTATTAGGAGGGGTGAGAGGTCCGTGTCCCGGTGTCTGTGTATTAGGAGGGGTGAGAGGTCCGTGTCCCGGTGTCTGTGTATTAGGAGGGGTGAGAGGTCCGTGTCCCGGTGTCTGTGTATTAGGAGGGGTGAGAGGTCCGTGTCCCGGTGTCTGTGTATTAGGAGGGGTGAGAGGTCCGTGTCCCGGTGTCTGTGTATTAGGAGGGGTGAGAGGTCCGTGTCCCGGTGTCTGTGTATTAGGAGGGGTGAGAGGTCCGTGTCCCGGTGTCTGTGTATTAGGAGGGGTGAGAGGTCCGTGTCCCGGTGTCTGTGTATTAGGAAGGGGTGAGAGGTCGGTCTCGTACCTGGCATCCAATGAGCGAGCCAGAATGTGCAGACAGTTTACGACGGCGGGGGCATCATTCCCTGGAGAGACACAGAGGGGGTAACTTTTTGGGGCATGTTGTTATTCCTGTTATAGGAAACTCACAGAAGGAATGGGGGTCTTTCCTCAATGAAATGGGTTTGGGTGTTAATTGAATTCATGCAAGTAAAACGTAATTATAGGAAGAGATTAGAACTGAAAACCTCCGGTGAAGTTTTGAAGGGGCCACAGCACACCGACCGCTTACCGAACAGCGAAACGCGGTGTCGTACCAGGCCAGCCATCTTACAGAACAGACTATCAGAGAGAGAGCGTCAGAGGAGGAGAATGAGACAGAAGACGGTGAATGCAAAGATTAAACAGCAGATCAGCACCAGTTTCATACAACCTCGAGACACGCACATAACAGACCCGTACATACTGGCACACGCGTGTTTCTACACACGGACTCTGCCCTGCACCAAAGGGCACCGAACACACAATATTATCCTCTGAAACAGTTATACTCAGCATCGCTCTACACGGCGAGCACCGACCTAGCAATCATCTCCTTCTCCTTGTTGGACGCATGGCCCCCGCTGCCTAGCACTTTGGCCGGCGTGGACAGGAAGTACAGGCAGTGGTTGGAGAAATACTGGTTAATAAGAGGCAGCAGGATCTGAACAGAGAGAGAACAGAGAATGAGGCGAGAGCGAATGCATGAGACTCAACACTTGTGAAAGAGACAGACAGAGACAGAAAGAGACGTCGCGAACACTTACCTTCGCAAAGAATTTGATTTCCCGTTCATGGGGCGATTTCTCTACCCTCCCGCTGCTCACCACAGCCTCTGCAGGCGACATAAAATAAAACGGGTTTGACTAGTTGGCTAGTAAGTCGTCGGCCTCGGCGCCTGCTCTACGGGGACGCGGGAACGAAGCCACCCGACACAGCAGAGACGGATTAGAATGGGGGGCAAACATGTCTACCGCACTCATATCTATGATATACAGGAAGACATGTTATGTGTAGAGCGGAGTGCCGTTTGGGGGGGGCGCGCAGTGCTGCGTGTGGGGCGCGCGGTAACGTGGAAGACACTGAGTCCGGAGACCCTTACCCAGATGAGCTATAAATTCCTGGGCACTGTCCATGAGCTTCAGCAGCTTCTGGAGGAACCCATAGGCGAAGCGCTTCTCGATGGATGATGTGTCCAGCTCCATGTCCTTCAGACCCCTGAAAAAAGAAAGGACAAAGAGTCAGCCTCATTGGGTCCCCTCCGCCAGGCTCTCTTTGCCACCGCTCGCTCCGCACTCACCGAGTCACTGAATAGCCATTAAGCTGGAGGAACTTAAGCAGCTCGTGTGCCTTCTCCCGGTCCCGAGCTTTCTCCTTGGCCGTCAAAGTGTCGTAAGGAACCAGCAAGGGGTGAGTTCCTCCTCCTGGAAGGCAACATGAGTTACACAATGAGGGCAGGTGAGACTGATGGGCTGTGGAGCGCGGGGGTAGTTTTAGGTGTACGAAGCATAGAGACAGCAGATAAGACCCATCCAACCCTTCTAGCCGTCCGTCTTCTCCTGCTACTTGAATTGATGGGTTTGATGCGTCCCTGAATGGGTTATGTTGGTTAATTCTGTATGTTGGAGGGTAAACATGCAAACGATCGGGTTTGGATCTCACCTTTTGACTCCAGCTCCAGTTTCTTCTTACGCCCCCAGGTATTGTGATAATTCTCTGCCAGCTGCTCGGCCATTGACTGCCAAGGAAATACCATGAAATGTTTGGTGGGATAATTAGAGAGACATGTTATAAATGACAGGTAAGACCGAGATGTCTGTTCTATCAGCCTAAGGCTCCTCCTTATTCACCCCCAATATTGTGCGCCCCTGGAGGGGTTTAAAGTCCTTGCATGTCGGATCTCAAAGCCTGATCTTCCAAGCAAATGTGTTACAGCCTTCTAGGCAGAAGAGGAGACGCCAGACCCCACAAGCTATTCGGAAACCCCCCCTGAATAATGAAACGAGCCCCAGAATTACAGCCAATCAGCAGAGAGCAGGGTCCCTACCTGCAGCTCCCTGGACAGAGTAATCCCAGTAAGGTCAATAGGGGTTGGGCTGAATGTCTGGACGCTTGGGTCATAGGTCGCCTGAAATACACGGGGAGAAAAAACTGTGGATCAGGAATTAGGAGAATAAGGCACGGCAGATCACACATCACACACAGGCCACGTCACACGCTTTTCCGTATGTCACACACAGGACACGTCACGTGCTTCTCTCTGTCACACACAGGACATGTCACATGCTTTTCCATGTCACACACATAGGACACGTTACACGCTTCTCTCTGTCGCAAAAAGGAAATGTCACACGTTTTTCCCTATGTCACACACAGGACACGTCACACGCTTCTCTCTGTCACACACAGGACACGTCACACGCTTCTCTCTGTCACACACAGGACACGTCACACGCTTCTCTCTGTCACACACGTCACACGCTTCTCTCTGTCACACACAGGACACGTCACACGCTTCTCTCTGTCACACACAGGACACGTCACACTCTTCTCTCTGTCACACACAGGGCACGTCACACGCTTCTCTCTGTCACACACAGGACACGTCACACGCTTCTCTCTGTCACACACAGGACACGTCACACGCTTCTCTCTGTCACACACAGGACACGTCACACGCTTCTCTCTGTCACACACAGGACACGTCACACGCTTTTCTCTGTCACACACAGGACATGTCACACGCTTCTCTCTGTCACACACAGGACACGTCACACGCTTCTCTCTGTCGCACACGTCACACGCTTCTCTCTGTCACACACAGGACACGTCACACGCTTCTCTCTGTCACACACAGGACACGTCACACGCTTCTCTCTGTCACACACAGGACACGTCACACGCTTCTCTCTGTCACACACAGGACATGTCACACGCTTCTCTCTGTCACACACAGGACACGTCACACGCTTCTCTCTGTCGCACACGTCACACGCTTCTCTCTGTCACACACAGGACACGTCACACGCTTCTCTCTGTCACACACAGGACACGTCACACGCTTCTCTCTGTCGCACACGTCACACGCTTCTCTCTGTCACACACAGGACACGTCACACGCTTCTCTCTGTCACACACAGGACACGTCACACGCTTCTCTCTGTCACACACAGGACACGTCACACGCTTCTCTCTGTCACACACAGGACACATCACACGCTTCTCTCTGTCACACACAGGACACGTCACACGCTTCTCTTTGTCACACACAGGACACGTCACACGCTTCTCTCTGTCACACACGTCACACGCTTCTCTCTGTCACACACAGGACACGTCACACGCTTCTCTCTGTCACACACGTCATGCGCTTCTCTCTGTTACACACAGGACACGTCACACGCTTCTCTCTGTCACACACGTCACACGCTTCTCTCTGTCACACACAGGACACGTCACACGTTTCTCTCTGTCACACACAGGACACGTCACACGCTTCTCTCTGTCACACACGTCACACGCTTCTCTCTGTCACACACAGGACACGTCACACGCTTCTCTCTGTCACACACAGGACACGTCACACGCTTCTCTCTGTCACACACAGGACACGTCACACGCTTCTCTCTGTCACACACGTCACACGCTTCTCTCTGTCACACACAGGACACGTCACACGTCTCTCACCTGGGCAGACTGGGAGATTTTGCGGGTTTTCGTTTTCTTCTCTGTCCGGTCGTCTTCTCCCTCTCGCGCTTTCTCCACCATCCATTCCCAGGCGATCATCGCTTTCAGAGACTCTTTGATGGGCCAGCGATAGATCTCTTTATCCTGCGAACGAAACAACACAGACTGTGATCTGAAATCGCAGCGACGCAGCTTCACACATTAGCACCTAAACAACACATAACACGTATGCACTTTCCCCGGACACGCTTACCTTTTCGGAGAAGGTTTTGTATGGGCGCAGCATTGGGTGGGTTTTGGCTTCTTCGTCCACCGTCTCTCCATACGACCAGTTATTCTGAATCTGTGGGAAGGGAACGTTCAGCCTCGTTATTAATCCATCCTAAATTCAGGAATTTTCCGGAAGAAAAACATGGATTTCCCAAACGCAGCCAACGTTTACGCACCTTCTCGAATGCCCACTTGTCGTGAGTGTACTCAGCGTATTTATTGATAAACCCGTCGAGTTTCTCTGGGATAATCACGCTGAAACCAGAAAGAAGGATTAGGGTATTTTTTTTCCGCCCCAGTCGCCATCCTCAGACCTGGTTTTGCTCTCCATCATTCCAACAATATGTTCTCTTATCTGATCTCAGATCACGGGCCGTATTCCAAGAGAATGTAGCTACCTATACTGAAAATGGTCTAGGTTCTTATAGCACGAAACCCCTGCCTTCCATATTGCATTCATTTGCCCTAATTAGGTAGGTATCTGCCCCGGCTCGTTAAAATTCTGAATTTGCAGACGTGGTGGCGTTTCACGTTGGAGACACTCCTTACTTCAGGGTCTCCACCGGTTTGGGATCGAAGTTTCCCTCTGCGTCCACGGAAGCCTTCTTCTCCGTTTTGGAAGAGTAACTGGCATCCACGTAGTCTGGGGGGATCGCTCCTGCGATGGCGCACAGGCACGGCATGGTGATCTTATAAAGCTCCGCATCAAATTTCTGCAATAAATAAAGTCATTATCCGTGCAGAGAGCTTCCTTTCATGACTTAACCGCCACGGATAATGGCGACGCTAGCATTGGCGGTCCATTACCTTGTGTGCGAGGGATTCGAAGATGCCCCAGAACAGCTTCCGCGTTAAGTGAAGCTCTTCTTCAGATGTCACGCCATAGTTGGCCCAGCCGGTTGGAAGGCAGTAATATTTCCAGCAGCGCTCGTAATGGTTGGTGAGAAGCTGGAGGACGAAGGCAGCGTGAACATCAATGCTCGGGGGCATAAAAGGTAGGGATCGACCACATTTAACCTACACGTTGGGTTGCGAAGGACAAAGGATTTGTGGAGTTCCTCACCTTTAGTGGCATCTTGGCGTACTCGTTCAAAATGGGCACATCAAAGACCAACCGACGCAGGAGATGCTGTAACATGGACGGACGGAGGTACCTGAAAGCAGACACGCAGAAATGAGACGCCCACAGAAGCCCAGCGGCCGCCAGCTAGTGACCTCATTCAATGGAACCGAGTCAAAGACAGACGGGCGGCAGCGGGTATTAGAGAGAAAGGAGAGAGAAAGACCAGGAAAGCAAGAAAATTAGTGTTCAAGAAAAACAGTGCAAAGGCAGAGTGACAAAGAAAGCAGAATAAGAGACAGACAAGCCAAGAGACAGAGGTGAGGACAGAGAGTCACTTCTGAAAGGAGAGGGAACAATTAAGATATTGAGAACCTGGAGAGTAAATGAGAAACAACTTAATAGGAGCAATAACCTGCACAGAGCCATCAGACACTCCTCAATAACATCTCTCTGCGCCTTGGTGAGCGAGCGCCCGCGTGACAGCCGGTAAATGGTATGGAGCATGGAGTCCACCATTATAGCGCGGTGTTCAGTGCCAGCAAACAGGGGGGCACATTTGGTGATCAGGGGGAGAACCGCCAGGCATAGGTACCGGTTCAAAGCTAAGGCCATCTCTGTGGTACTAAAGGCAGCCTGTAGGAGAGAACGCAGGGTATCAGAAAAGTGAATCAGAGGAACCTAGACTTCACTGGGGGGGTCAGTGCTTGTCTGATCCAGTCTTTTGGTTTAGGTGGCCCTTGGACAATAGGGATACTCACTGTGTCCAACGATGCTGCAGCCCTCATGTCTGGCAAGAACCCAACCTCTAGAACCTGGAGCAGGAAGTCCTGGGTCTCAATGCCGTAGACACGGTCCAAAAACAGAACCATTGGTGCTTTGTGATCCGGCACAAAGCTGGCAGACATCTTTGGCTCAATGGTGTTTCCATCTGGTGAGGAGAAGACATCTTTTCATTACTGAGATTCTGTGTAGGGATGAGGAGGACAAACATGGCCACTAAGATTCCACCCATCTCACCTTTGCCGAAGGCAGGAATCTGGAGTGGCAGACTGATGACTCCCACCAGGTCCTCGATAGGAACCAAAGATCGAAGGATTGCGCGGATCCTCAGAGCTTCTCCTTTACCAGCCTGGATCAACTGGAAATACCAAGGAGATATTAACAAAGGGCATCAGAAGCAGACGGATCCACCAGACAGAGTGAGAAATAAATACGTTATAGCTTAGAGAGAAGAAAATGTTATCAATGTATTCTGGGTTAGGGCGACTAGGCTTAGGGGTCAGGACTGGAGGCCTCCTCAATGGGCTGGATACAAGGGAGATCTCCCTAACTGTCCCATTTACAGGATCAATTAGGGGATGAAAATGGCAGCCGCAGAAGTGAGCCCTAGCGTCAGACCCGTGCCCAAAGTAAATACATTGCTGGACGTATCAAGTCAAGGGGGGAAAAAAGAAAATAACTAGCTCATAAGATATAGTGATGACAGGTGAACCTGGGGGGTTAATGGAAACAAGTTGGGGTAAGATAAGGTATGAGAAAATCATAAGATTGAAATCTGAAGAACAGGTAGCAAAGAACATAAAGATGTGGATAAATGAGTCTCCAGGAGCCATGGTGGAGCTGTGTGTATGTATATATATATATATATATATATAATATATATATAATGGGGTGTAAAGGACCCAGTCTTAATCATTCACTTACATGCATTTCTGGGGCACATCGTCCCAATAAATCAATGAGAGCAGCATAGAAGGACATGATGGCGTTTCCGAGGTGCACCCGATTCTCCTCGTGGACCTCCTCTCCACCATACCTAGGAAAAGAGACAGGATGTACGTTAGAGGTCTGGGGGAGCGACCAATAAATAAATGAGAATAAGAACCAGATCCAGGAGAACACGGAAAGGAGGAATTTGGGATAGGAGAAAGGACATAAGGAACAGACCACGGACAAACAATCTCCAGCTGCTTTGGAGCCCCTCATCCTAAAACAGTTTGCATATGGCAAGATGGGCGTCATGGGACTGGTAGTCAAACAAAAATGGAGGAAACAGAAGGACGGGCTGTGACTGCGCCAAAAGAGAAGGGCTACGATCGTCGCCTTTCACGTACATCTCCCGCCGTCTATCCTTCTTCACTGTGGGCCCATCCCTTGCTGGATCCTCTGATATTTTGATAGCGTCCTCTATGGCGGCAAGAAGCCCGTTCCCTCCTTCCCCTCTCAGCGCTGGACCGAAGCACTCGGGCCGCCGGATCAGAAGACGCACCACCACATTGGCGTTTTCTTCCACACTTTCTCCTGCGGGAAATCCAGGGAGACTTGTTTACATCGCCCTGTACATATATACCCCATACTAAGAATGACTGACGAGACAAAAAGCAATTTGCTTCCAATTTATAACCATCAACGTTTCAGCCTTAGCGCTACCAAAAACCCAGGAAAGACACCAATTTCCACTCCTTCTATAACCAGTCGTATAAACGTTTATTTGCTGAACGGATCATCATTCATTAGCCAACTGAACCAGAAAAAGTGAAAACTCACCTAAAAGTCTTTTCAACAATAGAAGTGAAAACTTTTGGATTTGGGTAAATTGCATTATTTTCCATAAACCAGATGCCCCTTGTATAGCCCTCGGCTTTCACCTACCGTTCACAAAAACTGCAAATCGCAGGAAATCCAGGTATCTTTCCCCTCCGACCGGGTTCCACCCAATATCAGGGTAACCTTTAGCCAGAAGCATGGGGCAGCTTTGAAGACCACAGCCGGCCAGATAGGAGACAACCTGACGGAGGTTGCAGAAAAAAGAGAGGATTTAGGAAACTATTTGCGGCGATTCATTTTGGAGCATGGGGCTTGATAATGGTGGGAATGGGAATATATTAACCGTAAACATGTTAAGATTATTGATGGTTTCTGAAGAACCTCTCAGACTCACCTTCTCCAAATCCTGCTCCTCAAGAGCTAAAGCCAGCTCGTTATTATCTATGACTGATGCGGCGGCCACATCTAGGGGTGTTGATCCTCTCATCCCTGCAAGAAGGTAACATACAGGGTCAAAACCCAGTTCCTCCGCGCCAGGCGTCCTAGCGTTGCCATCCCCGGCCTGATGAGGTCTTACCCAGCCCGATGCCGCTGTTCTCCAGGAGGTAACTGAGATGGTCAAACATGGCTCTTTGGTTTTGCCGACTGATCCTACAGAAATAGCACAGGAACCGGCAGCAGTTGGTCACCATTTTGGGGAAGCGAATTTCCTAGAATATAGACAGAGAGTGATGATTAAATAATAATAAATTAAAGACAAGACTGTATACAGAGAAACCCAATGGATGGCTTTGCTCTTGACCTGTGTAGACACATTGATCCCCTGGAAGGAGCACCATCACTTTCCACTATCATCAGGGCACCAGTGTTCATACATGTAAACAGTCTATAGTTGGAGCGTGGCGCGTGTACACGAGCAGCTTTTTGGTCAGCGGCCATATCTAATCCCTGGTTGAGCCGTTACATTCACAGCATCAGGGATAGGGAGCCCACGACTGTCCAGCCGCCAGTCGAGATCTACCATGGCTGTGCCTTACCTTGGATTCTCCTCCTCCTAGTACGTTCACCATCACTTCCATCACCGTCTCATGCATCCCCAGAGCCCGCATAAGGTTGGGATGCTGGTAAAACACCTTGTTGTTCATAATATTTCTAGAAGAAGAAGAATGAGTCTGAGATCAGGTACAGAATATGGGACTTTAGCTGAAGTTCCATAAACATAAAAAAAAGGATTTAAAGGATCCTTACATACAAAAAGCTAAAATGTTATGATATTGAGAACAAGCAAAGAAAGACCAACCCGATACTTTGAATCATCAAGTTCTCCTCCTCGGGTCCCATCTGTACAATGAGCAGGGAGCGGATCTGGCCCAAACTCTCCAGAAGGTTCATGGTGTCTTCCACCGAGATGGCGTTTATGGTGTAGGCCTTGGGAAGAGCTCGGATCAGCTCCCCTAGCCCATCGTACTGACGGTGGAGCAGGCTGAACATCACGCGGACCAGCTCAGGGCTCTGGATAAAGGATTCCTGGGCCCAGTGAACCATGGTGTGGGAGATCAGCTCTTGCAGGGTACCTGGCCGTGCAAGAAAGAGAGGAGTCAATGACCACGGACTTGGTGTCTCACGTTGGTGCTTGACAGGACTATAAGACTGGGACTCTATGAGCAATGGACATGAGAAGTGAAAAAGAAAAGTGGATACAAATGAATTAGTTGGATGTAATTCTATAATCTCTAGGAGGATATGTGGTGGGAGCAGAAATGTATCATCCCCTGCAGGATCAAACTGGAGATTTTTATGGTTATGATAGATATGTCCGGACTCATTAAAGAGAGATCCATTGACAATAGATCTGCAGAGTAATCCTCAAGTCACAAAGAAACTCAAGCACTCAAAGGAACCATCTAAAACCAAGTATCCCCAGCCTGCACTGCCGTATGCACCATCATGTGTGTCCAAAGAGGACATACCCAAAAATCTGCGTCCATTAGTTACTTACCAGATCCTTACTCCAATCCAATATTCTCCTTCTCTTATTCCTCCCCGTTCAGCCTCTATTCACTGCCCTCATCCCTCTATCCCGGGCTGTTACTCTATTCCTCACCCCAGCAGCCCTCCCAGCTTTTGGGTCTATTGCCCTTCGCTTACTGGGTTTGGGTTCTTCCTTCTCCTCCGGCACCGGTTCTGGTTCTTGCTTTTTGCCACGCAGATTTCTCACTTTCTCCACTAAGTTAGCCAGCCTTCTGGCCAGGCCGGTGTCCTCCAACTCCTCTTCCTCTTCTCCTTCTATCTGAACTCCTAGCGAACAAATACAGATACGTGAGCTGCGCATGCACATAACCAAATATGACAGCGCCTGATCCCAGACTACTCTCCTGAATGACGTGTGATCTTACTGGAAGCTGGAAAGGACTCGACAAGCTAGTGGAGTCATTTGCCTCTTACCACAATGAGACAGGAGGTCGCTGTGAAACTCTATTAACTCTTCCCGAATTTCTTCAGGCACCGGGTATTCCTCCTCAGAAACATTCCTGCAGTTCACAAGCATGTTTATCTGGAAGAAGAGACATCAGGGGGTCAAACATCCAAAAATGTGCATGTAAGAGAGCAGGAAAGTACACGGTAGATTAAGGGAGCACAATGTTGATGGGATGCTGGAGTATGAGGAGGAAGGCTAGCGCGCCATGTCACCTGTTCCTGTGGAGGAGAGCGGAATTCTCGCGTCCGTCGCGCTGTCTCTGCGGCGGACATCGTGAAGGCTTGCATCAGCTCCTTGTAGCGTTCCCTCTGATTGGTCTGCAGACGGTCAACATGGCGTTCTGAGAATGCGATGATGGCTTCCACGCGGTGCTGCAGCTCCCGGTCGCAGAAATACTGCAATAGGTTGCACATCTGGTGGCGAGAGATAGACAATTCCTTCAGGCTATGGGGCATGGAGAAAGCCTCACATTCAGCCAAAGATTAGATTAGTGAAAAATGGAGATATTCCACCCGAGTAGACTGTCATGGCAGTCTATGAAGTCTGTGATTGCCTAAATACTTTATACCTCCAACTCAATAGCATGATAGCTCCTGGGGTATGCGATGGGTTACAAATTCTTGAGTTTAACAACCTACCTGCAACTTAACGGACTCTGGAAGCTTCATCTGCAGCAAGCCTTCCTCCAGACTTTCTTCCTTGGCCTCTTCCTCATCAGCCTCTACAACTTTTTCTTCTCCTTCGTCTGTCTTTTCCTGTCCTTCTTCCTCTTCACCTGTTCCTTCCTCCTCTCCACCTTCCTCTGTAGGTTCTTCTTCCTCCTCTTCCTCTTCTTCCTCTGTTGCGTTCTCGTCTTCTTCTACTGCTTCCTCTTCTGAGAAAACATTGGGCTCTATCATCTTTAGGATGTGTTTTACATCATCGTCCTCAAAAACACCCATAATCAGAAGTGTTGAGATGAGTTTTAGGACTGGTACAAACTGGAACTCCACACTTCCCCCTACCGGGTCTCTAGTATGCTGCCCGCCATCAAACACAGCCTCGGTCAACATGTTGATGGCCTTGATCTTAAGAATGTCCAGGGGGATGAAAGGGCTATGCTGGTACAGTTCGCTGCTCGTACTGACGAAACAGGTGTGCGAAAAATGAAGTTCAGGCCTCAGACAGGTGCTCATGCCAACCCCGGGAAGCCCGTGTTTCTTGTTGTCATTGGGAAACAGCTTGATGCTCTTTGTTTGGTCGGTCATGGGGACAATGAACTCGTTGTTCATTGTAAGACGGGCCCTCTTGGCTGACTCCAGGTGGATGCTGATGAGCAAGTCGTAGAAACCGCTGCGGAGGAGTCCAGAAAGATGGTTGCTCTCGATAGTGTAAAGCAACTGAGATTCATCTACGTGGCCGCACAGAGCATGAGCCACTCGGTTGTTGCCCAAAGCACAGACCGAGCAGTAGAGCTTCAATGTGTGGTAATGGAACTTCAGCATGTCCAGGCGCTCCGACAGCTCCAGGATGTCGATACACCTTTGGGCGACAAAACGTCAGTAACAGTTACTCTCGCAGCGCTGTCACCCTAACGTCTGGCCGCTAAGCAGTTGCCCAACAATTTCTCACCTGTTCTCCTCGGGGATATGGAGAGCCAACATCATGAGCGGTTCCGAGCACTCCACCATCCAGCCGCGGCGGTCGCTGACTTTACCGGTCTCTACGTTTAAAAACTCATCTGGCATTCGGCTCCACACCACAGGCGTCAACATCTGGACGTCCAGCCGAGGAGGGCACTGGGGCACCGGGTTCTTGCCCTCGCTGCGGAACATGGCGGCTGATATGGGCATGATGTTCTGCGACAAGGTGGGAAAAGGGTATTAGTCAAAGGAGAGAGCGCTATGACGACAGCGAGAGGAAGATGGACAGCTGATGTTTAATTCAGGAGGGGTAAACAAAATGATATGGGGTACAAGTAACGAGTGAGGTGATCCGTGGGGTATCTTTACAGCACAATGGTTTTTACCTTCAGTTTTCCAAGTTCAAACTGGAACATGTTCTGACTCAGGGGCTGAACGAAGACTGCTGGGAACAGCTTGGTGTTCGGTTCCACCTAGAAGTCAAAGTAATGACCATTTATTGGGCAAAAAAATATTAAACATAATAACAAATTCTATTTTAGATATATAAAGTTCTTTAAAACATTCATTAGAACGTGTTTTCTTTTTTCAGTATTTTATATATGTGTAAATATTTTGTATATTCGTATCGCTAGTTTAAAGAAATGTTAAAGCCCAGAGTTCCCTTCTTGATACATCTTAAGAACATAGCTCTGCGTCAATAAAGGATGATGGTATTGTGTTCCTTCCCAAGGTATCTACAACATTCCGAAGCAGAACCATATCGAAATTTGTATTTGAACGGGATTTTGGTTAGAGAAGGTTCCGGAAGGTTAGGCTAAAACCGCAGCCGGGTTCTCGTACCTGGAAGAACGTGTTGACCTCTTTCCCGTTGGCCGTGAAGGTCATTAGACCAGTCGCCAGATCAACCAGGCAGCCAATCACGAGGTCCTCTTTTCGGACCCGAGCCTGCTGGGTATTGGCACTGAATTCTCCTCCCCAGACCATATAGCAATTACTGCGCTTGATGCTAGAAGAAAGAATCATAGACCTCGGGTTTTTCAAGCAAAAATAACTGTAAACCTTCGTATATATATACGTTTTCTACACCAGGCGGTGGGATTAATGTTGACGTTTCCGTTAACGATTTAATGTTAAAAACTTTCCTTCTCTCCTGTCAATCAACACAGGCCGGGAAACATGGGTTCTCCGGCACGAACTCACCTGTTGAATATGTTCCCTTTGTCATCCCCCATGGTAATGGTGGCAAGACGCACTTTGTTCAGGTCAAAGTTCATGTCATAGAGATGGTAATCAGGGGTCACCCAGCCCACCCATAACCCAGTTGGCTCCTGTCCTGCGAAAATCCTCACCGAATAATAATACTGCCAAGGGAAGAAAAAATCAGGAAAACGACTGATATTACCCAGCACCAAGAACATAAGAAGCTCTCGTAACTATCCGAGCGTTCTGATCCGAATTCTCATTACAGAGTGATTTGGGCTCTTATAACGAGACCCTAAAAAAAACCTTTTTGTGATTCTGAACTCATTTTTGCTGCTCTCCAAGAAACATAAGCACAGCAACTAGATTGTAAGCTTCTAGGATCAGGGACGATAACATATCCCCACTATATATCTTCACATCGTCAGCTCAGTACGCTCATGTTTTATACCGTGGTCGTATTCATAATGATCTCGGGGTCATCTCGGTCGTCGGGCACCACGTCCTTCATCAGACGGGGCATGGCTGGCACCACGGGGGGTGGAGAGATGAAGGCCGACTTCTTGGCCTTGAAAAGAAACCTTTGAGAGAGAGGCAATAACACGCAGGACTGATCAGAGACTCGCGAGTTGTGTTACCTTCGTTGTATAAGTCTATGCATTGTTGCTGTATTGTCTCACCCTCTCTTCCCTTTGCCTTTTTCGGAGACTGTGTCCTTCTCGTTCTCTGGTTTTGGGAGTTCCTTCGGTGGCTCCTTAACAGCCTCCTTCTCCGTGATGGCCTCTGCTTCTTTGCGGCTGGCGGATTTCTTCAAGACCTCGAACTCCGAGTCCATGTCCACATCCAAGACATCTTCCTCGGGGATGGTGAAGGTGCGGGTGAGAGGGGTCGCCACTGGCGTACATTTAAAAGTCTCATGGAACTCAATGGGCATACTGAGCCTGAAGAAGAGCATGTCGGTGTTGCTGTTCTGGGAGCCAAAGGTCTTATGGGTGACTTTCAAACTTGGAGGATTGTCAACCGTACCGTCAATTCTTCCAACCTAAATTACAGGGTATTGGGAAAACAGAATATTATCTCAGAATAAAACATTCTTCAAGGATGAAACCTCGCCTAGAGCGTCTCCCTCACTCACCTCGATGTGGCCGTGGTCAGGGGGGACAGGCACAAACTGAGGAAGACTCTTACTGAACCACGTAGTGATGTTTCGCTTCATGTTGATGGCAAAAGGTTCGAAGCCTTCCTGCAGACCACAGATGGTGAAATAGCGAAGACTGCCAACGTCCTGACCGAGGTTCAAACGGCCGACCTGGGACATCCCAAGACTGCAAACCGGGATAAACCCTAGACAGAGAAGTAGAACGTGTTCCAGACCTACTTGTTTCCAGACAGAAGAATCCCAGTTCCCCATGAGCTTGAACTCACCATCGCCAATTTCTATATCCTTGAAAGCCAGTTCGGAGCCAGAGTCACTGATCAGCATCTCCCCGTTTAGGGTAAACATTATATTCATGTCTATGAGGTCAATCATACAGCCAACCACATCTCCCGGCTGCCAGTTACGGCCAAATGGCTCGCTTCCGATGTGCCATCGCTGGCCCTGAGAGATGGCAAATAACAGGAGGTTATATCTATACTCAAGCACAAGGACACACAAACGGGCCCCACGGACACTTGTTTGTGGTAACATGTTACCGACAGCAGGGGTTCTGATGTTTAATGTATCCATCGTCGCCGAAGAAGTATTCTGCCCAGGAGCATTTTATCTACTCAGATGTTACCAGTTTGAGCGCCATGATTTAAGGTTTGAGTGGCACTTACTAAATTTGGTTAAATTTATCAGGAATTCAGAAAATTTGGGTTAAAATCTATTTTAAAAAACATGTCTCTTGTCTTCATCCACCCTTAAAGCGCCAGAGGGAAGGTGCCTAATCCTTTCCCCAGTCACAATGAGATAGATAAATAAAACGACAACCCAATAACACACAGATGCCCGGCCGCCATTGCTGGGTGTGTAAGTGCACGCTCACAGCAGATACTCACCCTGCAGCCATTAAACACGTATGCCAGCTCGTCGGCTCCCAGTTCCACGTCTGGCCGGACCTCAGGTCTCGCCCAGCCAACTCTCATCTCCCCGGTAGTGACCGCCTCAAACTCAAAGTACCATTTCCCAGAATTGACAGCGTAGGACTTTTCAGCGCGGAAGATCCGCACCCTTTCGGTACGCGGCTTCGTGACGCCCTGGGCAGCGGCTGGAGGGGAAACACAAATTCAGCTTCTCAACTAACTGCTGCATTTAGACGGTAATGCCTGAGGTTTCGGCGTTCGTTGAATAGATAATAACGTTTCCAAAAAAGCCAGACTCACTGCTTTCCTGATCCGGGGGCTCGATGTTGTAACCGTATCCGATAAGGGTGCGGACGGCCTCACAAAGACTGTCACGGTTGGTCTTCTTGGTTTTTTCATCCAGCAGACTGTAGGGCACGAGGCGAGGGTTCCTCTTATTCTTTATATCCTGAGCATAGAGATATTTACGTCACTGATCAGCGTTTGATTCATCGCAGGCTGGTAGCTCACGTATTCAGCACAATGAGCATCGGTATAGCGGTGGGAGCATGGCGAGACAGACCGATATACCTGGATGATGCTGTATGTCCACCCTTGCTGCACCCTGTCTCTCGCCCACACGTTGTGCCCATTTTCAGCCAGCTTGTCCACCAAGGTGTTCTGGGCAGGCGTCAGCTTGACATGGGAGAGGTCCAGAGGAGCTGGTTTGTAGCTGTTGGACATCATATACCTGGAGGGACGAGAGGCAAACAATGTGACCATTGTCATCATTTGCGTGGGTTGGCTTTTTCCTTTAGGGCCCCTCTGCCCTCCGTATCCCAGCATGTGGGAGCCACTCACGTTTTAGGAAGTTTGATTTTCTTCAGGTTTTCCTCTGCTTTTTCATCCGCCATTCCCACGTGGCAGCCCAGGGCAAGCAATGTCCTGTAGAGAGCGAGGAGATATTTATCAAAAAAGTCTATCTGGGAACTGACTTTTTTGTCCACTACCCAGGGTATTATCCATGGCCCCCGTCCCACGCCTCTTACTTCAAGGTTTCTCCGGACATGAGGAGGTTGTAGTTTCTCTCTGGCTCGGGAAGGCTGTGGAAGTCCAGAAGGCACGGGTGCAATCTTTTGTTATCGTCCCGGATCTGGAGAAGCGAGAGAAAGTGCGAGCCCAAAATGAGAGACAGGGACCTACAGCCTTTCGATTCTAGTGGGTTCTGCCAGTCTAAGAGGAGGCGTTAGGGCAGCTCAGCTGACACTCACCGGTCCGTAGGTCCATCCTTGCTCTATTCTGGTCAAAGCCCACAGCTCATGGATGTTCTCTGCCAGCTTTTCACGGATACGTTCCAGGTGAGGGGGGAGAACAATCTGGAGGCGAGAGGTAGAAAGGTACGATGAGAGTTAATTCACTTGTTCTAATGGCCAGAACATACTATAGACACGTCTAACGGACAGCGCTAATTTTATTACTGGTCCATTCTTGGTACCTGCACAGTATCCACGGGACATGGAACAAAGGACGTGTGGGAGAGCGACCTGGTGGGACCCAGGAGATTTCTGATGTCCTGGAAGTCATGCTTATACTCTTTGATGGGCTCGACCCGCATCCGGTCCCGCGGCAAAAGAGCTTCATAAACTGGGGCATATCCAGGAGGGGGCATAAATTTGAACTCTCCATGGCGACCACCCAACAGGAATCGAATTCTGTTGAGCGCGGCACAAATTAATGTCAGAAAGATTGTATCCAAACATAGAAGCTCTTCCGTCGTAAACAAGACGGGTGAAAGTATCCACTACTCACTTAACTCCAGGGGAAAAGCTGCACACTGGGAAAAAGAGCCCGTCCAAGTTAAAGTTCTCAAACATGCCCTGTACGGGGTGCCCGTTAATACGAAAAGAGATACTGGGCACCGTCAGGTCCAGGCAGCAGCTGACCACATCATCGCCTGCCAACAAGTGCTGGTTATGTGACGCTACCGACCGGCCAACCCGACCTGTCAACAACAAAAACGGTCATTTCATCAAAGTCCAAAAAAGACAACATGTCTACAACCTCGGCTTGATGCAACTTTCTGATGCACCCCATCCAAAGTTTAACCTACTTTTGCCCCAAGATGCTGATTTGTTTATTACAGATTATTTAGTCCTTTTACCACAAGGACTTATTATGTGTCGACTAAGTAACCAGGGACAGGTTCATCTCACCTGACCAAAGATGGAGACCATCAAAGCCAAAGGAGTATAGGTCATCTCCCACACCGTTGGCTCCCCAGCCCTCTCCTGCCCCAGGGTACGGGCTGTACCCTTCAGTCATCGCCCAACCAACGCGCAGATGGGTTGCCTCAGCGGTCACAAAAGGTTCCATGTGGTCCACAATCATCTCGTAATACCACTTCTTGAACTGTGTAGACCCCTCGCATGTGCCCAGGAACACATTTGGTCTCATGCTGGAATACAGAAGGTTTGTGTCATTCGTGTGGGTTTAAGATTTTCAGGGGTATTAACTCAAAGTGTACCAATGGCCTATATTGGTCTTTTCTGGGTTAAGGAGTCACAGAGAAATGAACGGCCATGAAATGAAATAATATACCTGCTGACATAATTGACCAGCTTTGTCTGAAGAAGAAGGTCGCGGCGCGGAAGGAGGTTCTCAGTAATCAGGTTCTGGTTAGACCTAACGGCAACCCCGTTACAGACGCAAAGAGAGCAAAGAACGTCCAACACCTGAGAGAGGGACGAGTGTCTAAAGTGAGGACAATCCAGAGACACGCAGTGAATTCAGAAACAAAATACCGACAAATGAATGGATGCAAATACCTTGTGGTTACGGCCGTGTTTATCCAGAAGAGAAATGATGGACTTGATGTGGTTTTCCTTAATAATGTTCAGAACCTCAGGACTCTCAATTAACACGCAGTACAGCACCTCCAAAATCCCTGCAATGGAAAGAAACCCGGTGTAACGGCCACTGACCACGGGAACACAACCGTAGTGTCTACAATGCAATGCCACCACGAGCACGGTGCAACGGGGTTCTCGCTGCTCACCTGATGAAGCCTCCAGCCGGTCCAGCTTACTGACCACCCAGTCCAGGTTACTGGAGAAGAGAGCGCAGTTGGAGCGATTACCCCTGATGAGAGAAGCTGTGAACCAGAAGGCAGAGAATATCATCAGAACCTCCTAAACCTGCTTAAGGAGACTAAAAGAAATTTAGGGGCAGTTTCCGTGATATTTAACGTGGGTATTTCCCAAAAAGACTCCCTCTTAGAGCCAGACGAAATAGAACTCATCTTAATGATTATTAATATTTTTAGGGCCAATAAAAGAAAGCCAGCGCGTACCCAGCAGTTCATATAACAAGTTTACAATCTCCTTCCAGGACTCGGCAGCGTCCTCGCCAGCAAACTCCGCGAAATGCGCCGCCGTGCTGTAGATATTCAGCCTGTCGATACAGTCCAAGACCAGAGAGATGATGCCCTTGGGGGGGAGAGAGAAAGACAGGGTCGCTTTACAACGAACGGAATCGTAACGTAAAATAAAGACTTTTAGCTCTTAAGGACGGGGCCTGCCGGTACAATGCCGGCACACGGACGCGGGGGCAGCTCGGACAAGGCCAGTTACTGCATACAACGGCGTGTACGGGAATTGGGGAATGGTTTGGATCCCTGTGTGGCGCCCACCTCCTCCTGGAAGAGGTTCTGGCGGTTTTTCAGAGAGCGGAGCTTGGTCTGTTTCTCTTCGTGCTGCAGTTCCTCCTCCGGGTGCTGGAAATAGCCGATCAGATCCTGCAGGGTGAGAACCACCATGTCCAAGGGCAGGGGGACCGGCTTGGCTGGCTTGTTCTTCGCGCTGAGGCTGTCCAGTCCTCTGCAAATAAGACAGACGGTTATTAAAAACCGCAACGGCGAGGGGTGATGGGGGTGATAAAAGCGAGCGTGACGAGGATGGGCAGTGAGTAGCGGCATCGCGTGATGCTCTGCAGAGAGTGGATGCTCTGAGCGGGACTCACTTGATGAAGAGGTTGAAGAGCCCTGCGGTGCTGAATATCATTCTTGCAGCCTGGGATTCCTCCCTTTGGGAGCGGGAGAGGGACAGCGCGTCGTCCATGTGTCCTTCCTGGTGCAGAATAGCCTGAGGATGGGGAGAATGGGGTTAGAAACCAGAGCCGAGGGGCAGACGGGGACGTTACGTGCGTCCAACTGGGGCCATGTTCGCTTACCTTGCGCTTCAATGGACCCAGGCGCACAACTTTGGGATCCGCCGCACCATATGTGAGCCACAGCCCGCTTTGGACGTGCTGCACAAAGCACATGGATTCCCCGTACTTGATCTCCGCTGCGCCCATACCCTCCACGTCTCTCTTGGGGGCCACATCCAACTTTTCCTGCAGAGGAAGAAACAGCAGTGTCGGGGTATAAGGAGGAGAGGGGGCAATTATCAGTGATTAAAGGGGGCAGTGAAGAGGAAGATTATTGTCCACTGGTGGCCTCCTCACCTTGGATGGCCGGAAGCAGAACGCCGTGGACTTGGTGTTTGCCTTCTCTGGCTCGAGCAGCACAAGCCCCTTCTCCTCGTCCCGCGCTAGGTATCTGCCGGTGGTAACATGGCGCACGCGGAATGGCTGACCCCACCGCATGTGGCTCCCGCTCCAGCTGTGGGGAGAAGTGCATGCAATCACACTGCAGCCTCTAGAGGGGGCTAATGACCACCTATTGCCCCCGCGGGGTTAGAAAGTATCGGCGTATTACAATAACCGGGACGGATAAAACTTAAACCTGTGAATGATCTCATAATTTTAATTATTCTGTTTTTAAAAGTTTACTAGATACATTTTCTACATTCGGGAAAAATGGACAGACTACATCGGCCGAAAATTCTATATATCCGTGTATATTGTAGTTGTATATTCGGCTACATTTCTGCCCAACTGCCCCTAAATTCTACCAGGAACTGACCTATTTACCCCTGGAAACCCGTCCTGTTACATACCTGATCCTCAGAGGCTCCAGGCGCCACAGGGACCGCGCATGTGAGCAAACAGCTCCACCCTCATAATGTGGTAGCCTGGGGTACAGGGGAGGAAAAAGTTAGTGCCAGACCCTTACCCTCTCCCTAGACCCCCAGGTTAGCCTCTACTCAGACATACCTGCGCTGCTCCTCGCCTTGGTCAGTGGAGGCAATGGTCAAACACTCATCCATGTGACCATGAAAGAGCCTGAGGACGTGTCCTCCAGTCAGGTATCCTGTGTGAAGAACCCAGGGTTATCACCCACCTCCAGTTTCCGGCCAAGACCCTGATCTCGATTTATCAAAACGAGAGCAATTCTGGAGCACAGAGCTGACTTTGGATGAGGAGGGTTCATTCATTGTTTTGTTTTACAGGAGATATGATGTCATATTTAGCACCAGAATTGCTCAGCTGTCACATTGATAAATATGGCTGTTTTATTGGCTAGGATTAGCGAGGGGGATCAGCTTCCTACCTTCAGCCATCTCACAGCCAGATGTGATGGGATTCATGTTCCACAAGGTCTGCATGAACGAGGCGTCCACCTGGAGCTCACCGCTGGCGGTGGAGAGATGCTGGAGAAAGATAAAGACATAATAAATATATATATGATATAAGATTTATTTACAAATCATGAAGGAAACCAAACCCGGGAGACGTGTTAGAAATAAAAAGAGGGGAAAATAAAAGTTGGAGGACAGAAAAAAGAAGATGGACACATCATCAACTTACCAGATACCTCTCGGAGGACACACTGACCAGGATCAAGTCGTCTCCAATACGCACTTTCTCACCTTCCGAGCGCTGTTTGGACGCTGGATGGATGGTCCACCAACACGCTTCTCCTACAACCGGGGGAAAGACTCATTAGCTGCAGACACTGAATGTCCCTCCCGGTGAAGAACATCTCCAAGACAGGACCGGTGCCAAATGCATACTGCTGGTATGTGTACCAGGGTCAAAGAAACTTGGTGGGATCCCATCCATCCATTACTGGACAACCCAAACATCTCCAACACGGCGCAATCCAAGTTCTGTAAATATGTCCCCATCCGCAGGTCCTAATCACCCCCACAGTCCTACCTGTTGCGTCCTCCTGTAGCCCTACGTCAAACGCCAGCTTATCCGTCAGAGAGCGAGACGTGGTGAGACAGCTGAGATACTAGAGAAAAGGAAAAAGCTATAAGACCTGAGAGGTGCAGCTTCCACGACCTGGCAGGGGCAAGATGGCGGCTCCCACATCAGGAAATAATAGAAGGCTGGGTGGGACTTTAAGATTTTTACTTAATTGCAAATAAAATAAATAAAACTAATATGATGTAAAGGTGTATGAATCACCTATTGGACATAATCTGACATGTTTGTCCATTTTATTTCCCAGTAAAAACCCTGCTCAGTTTCCTTACCATGTCGCTGTGACAGTGGCGAAGCAGAATGGCGTGACCGTACAGCAAGGTCCGATGTCCTCCTCCTTGCGATGACTGGATGAAGAAGACAGGAGGCAGTGTAAGAGTCATGAAATCATTTTGTACAATTGCCCCCCCCCCAAAACCTTTACAAACCCCACCACTAGGGGCAACCATGGGTCTCCATCTATTGAGGATGCGCATGGATAACAGAAATGCCAGGCCATCATTAACTCTAAGAACGTCACCACCAGGCAAGTCCGCGGTGGTGTTCAGGATCGGAGGGGCTGACTGCTCTTCTGCTGGCCATTTCTAGGTCCGTGTTAGAGAGGTTCCAGGTCAGTGGATTGCATGCAGCTATGGAAATATAACCACCTGGGGCCATATGGGCCGACCATGCAGCCTTCCTGTGGATAATCCATACAAAAAGATGGAGCACACCTCATTGTTCCCTTCTGGAGATTGATCGCCAACCAGGTTAAGCAAATGCTTAAGTAAGACTCCTGCTTTAACTTAGTTAAACCCCCCTTTGCACAAAACCCCCAAAGTGCAGTTGTGTTTATTATACGGTGTCTCCCGGAGTGAGTATGCCTTGTGGTTCTTGCCCTGCGGTGAGGATTTCCGCAAGACTGGAGAACGCCCCTTGACCTGTGCTTTAAGCACAGATACATTGATGTTATTAAGTATAATGAGGTGTACTGCATCTCCATGGTCAGATCGTTAACGGAGTAGGAGACCAGGAACCCATTAATCGCCAATCCTAACACCCTAAACCCAAATCTGCCCAAACGGGAGGACGCTATCCAAAGAGTCGAAGTTCTTCTGTCCCAGAACGCCTGTTAGAGGATTCATTTGTACCATGCAAAAAAGGGAAAAGAAAGGAAAAGAAAAGAAAGGGATGGGAGAAAAACTCAAAGTAAAGTCAGTGATGGAAGGAATGTCTAGTGCTGGTGAGAAATCGGGTCAACAGAAGAGGACATCGGCAAACAGGCTGCAAAGCAAGGACACCAGGAGGAACGAGGAGAGGGTGGATTTGGGAAGCTGGAAACCACATCTCTCTCTGGAGAGAAAATCCCAAAGGTGAGATCAGTACTTCGGGCAAGGCTGGCCAATCTAAGACGGGGTCACCACCCAACGGCTTGTAAAGAGATGTTCTTTAATTGGCTGCAACGTATCACTCGGAGGACAAAAACTGGATACGTGGAGCATTAGAGGCTTGGATGAGGAGCAAAATTATACACTTTGTGTATCCTTTCCCATCTCGGAGAGGAGTGGACTCTAAATCCACTAACGGGTTTCCATGTGGACCATAATTAACTCAATCTAAGGCTAACGGATAGACGGTGGGGTGTTGGCTGCCGCGGGTCTATATGACACATTCTAAATTATTATTGCTGGTGTGAACGCGTCTTCTCTCCTTTCACGTCTCCATTGCCGGTAGGACCTCTCGGCGGAGTGCTGGCTATTTCCGGAGAGTATTTTTCTCCACCAGCTGCAGTGACATACGAGCACGAGAGACTTAAGCCAGTTTAAGATGGGGGTCACCACCCGACAGCTTGTAAAGGGATTTTCTTTAACTGGTTTCAATGTATCACTGGGAGGAAGAAAACCGGATACATGGAAAGGTAGAGGCTCTCATGGGGAGTAAATTGAACGCTGTGCGTGCGCAGCTATACCGATATCACCGAGTAAGCGGCTCTGCGTTGGAATGATACGAGAAGAATCTCTTTTGGGCGAGTTAAAGAAATGATACGTTTTGCGTATCCAGGGGTCTCGGCAGGAGGAGAGATGCGGTACCGGCTGCGAGGAAAGGGGCTCGGGGAGTCACATGAGGTAGCAGAACAAAGCCACGAAACATACCCATTTATCCAAATTGGGCACCTAGCACGAAGACAGAGAAAGAAAGCCAAAACAAAACACAGAAGAGGTTACGTCACAGAAAGATCCTCGAGACGGCTCCACGAAAATACGTTCCTGTTTGAGCCAAAGACCACCACAGACATACAGGTGTGAAACATGGGGGGCAGAAACCACCCCGGCTGTAGCTCTCCAGGTGATGTTGGATTACAACTACTATGGTGCTCAGGCATTATATTGGCTAAATGGACTACGATAGCCAAAGGATGTTGGGAATTGCAGTCCATCCACATCTGGAGAGCTTCCCGTAAGCCTTTCCCCACTCCCGGAATCAGATACTTCTGCACGGGCTTGGATACAGAATGTTCAGCCATTTTCACCAACTACCATGGTAACGTGGGTATTCCGGGGACAGGCAGGGAGCCCCCGCAAGCCACAGAACCCCACTCCCAAATTCCACATCACCCCAGATCCACTGGAACGTGAAAAATACTTTTACATCCGTATTAGAAATGTTCTTAAATATCACCTTTTCTGTAAAAAGGTAAAAAGAGACGTTCTTAACCTTCACAAAGTCTGGCCATAAGACCGATGTGGCAGAACGTGGCGGACTAGGGGCCAAAAGAAGAGCAGACCTACAGACGCCTCACCTCGCCTCCGATCTCCACTGTGTTGGCCAACATCTCCTGAAGGGCTCTGACCGACAGAGACTGCTCCAGGACAAAGCAGCAGATGGCGAGATCCGGGGGCACGTTCTACAAGAAACACAAAAGCATGAGAGGCAGCGGGGTCCAGGAGGTGCTCTGGGCTGGCTGCGGCTAGGTCGTCCCCTCACCTGGGCATTGGACGTTGGTTGCAAGAAGCAAAGACGGTTCCCGAAGCCCTCGGCTCCCATGCACATCTTGAGCTGCTCCTTCCTGAAGGTGGCGCTGCACTGCAGGACAACCACATCTTCCTGCAGGGACAAAAAATGGAGATGGGGTAATGTGGGGTAATATGGGGGTTATAGGAGAGGTTGGTTATAGGGTGGGGTATATTGAGTAATTAGAGGGGTATATGGGGTAATAAGAGGGGTTATAGGACAGGTTGTATGGAGTAATAGGAGGGGTTATATGGGGAAATAGGAGCGGTGTATGGAGTAATAGGAGGGGTTTATTGAGTAATAGGAGGGGATATATGGGGTAATAGGAGGGGTTATAGGGAGGGTTATATGGAGTAATAGGAGGAGTACTAGGATGGGTTGTAGGAGGGGTTTATGGAGTAATAGGAGGGGTTATAAGGCAGGGTATATGGAGTACTAGGAGGGATTATAGGGTGGGGTACATAGAGTAATAAGAGGGGTTGTAGGAAGGGGTTTATGGAGTACTAGGAGGGGTCGATGGAGTAATAGGATGGTTGTAGGAGGGGGTTTATGGAGTAATAGGAGGGGTTATATGGAGTAATAGGAGGGGTTTATGAAGTAATAGGAGGGGTTATACGGAGTAATAGGAGGGGTTATATGGAGTAATGGGAGGGGTTTATGAAGTAATAGGAGGGGTTATACGGAGTAATAGGAGGGGTTATATGGAGTAATAGGAGGGGTTTATGAAGTAATAGGAGGGGTTATATGGAGTAATAGGAGGGGTTTATGAAGTAATAGGAGGGGTTTATGAAGTAATAGGAGGGGTTATATAGGGTAAAATAAGGGTTCAGCATTTTTTATGAAAAACACAGGAAAGGTAATAAAGTGGGCAGGGAGCGCTGGCCAAGAGGGCAACTGTAATCTTACATTTTATCTGCTTGCCTGGAATAACACGAGGGTCTCACTTAGGGTTGTCCCACAGCATTTCCCCAGTGAACCTTTCTGTGCTCCATCTATTTTTTTGGCACAGTCCATGTGTCTGGCCACCAGGGTGACAGAATGCCGCCTGGGGCGAATTTTAAAATGCCCCCCCCCCTTATCTACCCTTCCTCTCCCTCCGTCCCTGCCGCCCCCCCCATTATCTACCCTTCCTCTCCCTCCCTCCCTATTATCTACCCTTACCCCCCCCCACCTTGTACTTACCTTTCAGCAGTCCTGCGGCGAGTCTCCCTGTTCAGTCTCGGTGCCGGCTTGTAATGCTGAGCGCCGGAAATGAGGTCATCTTCCAGCACTCTGCACTCAGCACCGAGACCGAACAGGAAGACTCGCCGCAGAGGAGAGAGAGAGGGGCGCCGAGCGGATACTGACAGCTTGGTAAACGAAAACCACTCGGCGCCCCTTTCTCTCTCTTTTGCTTTAAAAAAAAAAAAAAAAAAAGGGGGGGCTTGGGGCCCCTTCAAAAGTGCCGCCTGGAGCGGTTGCCCCACTCGGCTCCATTGTCGGGCCGGCCCTGCTGGCCACTCTATGTTCGGGCCATATGGATGGGCCCTGGGCTGATGGTTAGCACCCCCACCCCCTATATGAAGGGCTATATGGAGGGGTTAACACTCAGCAGGAGGAAATGTCATTAAACTGCGGATCCAGCCGAGCGCAGGGGCCCGCCGGACCGACAGCTGTCTAAAGGAGGACTGAATGACGAAAGGTTCAAAAGACCCCCCCACAGACGCATAAACTGGGGGCATTTATACAGAGGCAGTGGGCTCAGTGCCACCCTGCAGCATGCATTTTCATAACAGCTCCCAGGAGATGTAATTGATAACAGAACATTAGGCCCTTCCTAACAGACTGCACCGGGATAAAGGGCTCTTCCCCTATAGATCACACCGGGATATAGGGCTCTTCCCCTATAGATCACACCGGGATATAGGGCTCTTCCCCTATAGATCACACCGGGATATAGGGCTCTTCCCCTATAGATCACACCGGGATATAGGGCTCTTCCCCTGTAGATCGCACCGGGATATAGGGCTCTTCCCCTGTAGATCACACCGGGATATAGGGCTCTTCCCCTGTAGATCACACCGGGATATAGGGCTCTTCCCCTGTAGATCGCACCGGGATATAGGGCTCTTCCCCTGTAGATCGCACCGGGATATAGGGCTCTTCCCCTGTAGATCACACCGGGATATAGGGCTCTTCCCCTGTAGATCGCACTGGGATATAGGGCTCTTCCCCTGTAGATCACACCGGGATATAGGGCTCTTCCCCTGTAGATCACACCGGGATATAGGGCTCTTCCCCTATAGATCACACCGGGATATAGGGCTCTTCCCCTATAGATCACACCGGGATATAGGGCTCTTTCCCTGTAGATCGCACCGGGATATAGGGCTCTTCCCCTGTAGATCACACCGGGATATAGGGCTCTTCCCCTGTAGATCACACCGGGATATAGGGCTCTTCCCCTATAGATCACACCGGGATATAGGGCTCTTCCCCTATAGATCACACCGGGATATAGGGCTCTTCCCCTGTAGATCACACCGGGATATAGGGCTCTTCCCCTGTAGATCGCACCGGGATATAGGGCTCTTCCCCTGTAGATCGCACCGGGATATAGGGCTCTTCCCCTGTAGATCACACCGGGATATAGGGCTCTTCCCCTATAGATCACACCGGGATATAGGGCTCTTCCCCTATAGATCACACCGGGATATAGGGCTCTTCCCCTGTAGATCACACCGGGATATAGGGCTCTTCCCCTGTAGATCACACCGGGATATAGGGCTCTTCCCCTGTAGATCGCACCGGGATATAGGGCTCTTCCCCTGTAGATCGCACCGGGATATAGGGCTCTTCCCCTGTAGATCACACCGGGATATAGGGCTCTTCCCCTATAGATCACACCGGGATATAGGGCTCTTCCCCTATAGATCGCACCGGGATATAGGGCTCTTCCCCTATAGATCACACCGGGATATAGGGCTCTTCCCCTATAGATCACACCGGGATATAGGGCTCTTCCCCTGTAGATCGCACCGGGATATAGGGCTCTTCCCCTGTAGATCGCACCGGGATATAGGGCTCTTCCCCTGTAGATCGCACCGGGATATAGGGCTCTTCCCCTATAGATCACACCGGGATATAGGGCTCTTCCCCTGTAGATCACACCGGGATATAGGGCTCTTCCCCTATAGATCACACCGGGATATAGGGCTCTTTCCCTGTAGATCGCACCGGGATATAGGGCTCTTCCCCTGTAGATCACACCGGGATATAGGGCTCTTTCCCTATAGATCACACCGGGATATAGGGCTCTTTCCCTGTAGATCGCACCGGGATATAGGGCTCTTCCCCTGTAGATCGCACCGGGATATAGGGCTCTTCCCTGGGATATAGGGGGTCTCTTTCTCGTACAGAGGGCCGGGACTTTAGGCTCTTCTCTGCAATATTTTAAGGCTGCACCTGTTGGGGGTTTTACTGAGATCAACACTCAGCAAATAACTGAAATTCCAGCAATCCACATTCACACCGCTAACCGCACAAACTGACACACAACCCGCGGCCTGCAAACCACACAACACACAACCCGCGGCCTGCAAACCACACAACACACAACCCGCGGCCTGCAAACCACACAACACACAACCCGCTGCCTGCATATCACACAACCCGCGGCCTGCATATCACACAACACACAACCCGCGGCCTGCAAACCACACAACACACAACCCGCTGCCTGCATATCACACAACACACAACACGCGGCCTGCAAACCACACAACACACAACCCGCGGCCTGCATATCACACAACACACAACCCGCGGCCTGCAAACCACACAACACACAATCCGCGGCCTGCAAAACACACAACACACAACCCGCTGCCTGCATATCACACAACACACAACACGCGGCCTGCAAACCACACAACACACAACCCGCTGCCTGCATATCACACAACACACAACACGCGGCCTGCATATCACACAACACACAACACGCGGCCTGCATATCACACAACACACAACCCGCTGCCTGCATATCACACAACACACAACCCGCGGCCTGCATATCACACAACACACAACCCGCTGCCTGCATATCACACAACACACAACCCGCGGCCTGCATATCACACAACACACAACCCGCGGTATGCATATCACACAACCCGCGGCATGCATATCATACAACACACAACCCGCGGCCTGCAAACCATACAACACAACCCGCTGCCTCCAAACAACACAACACAACATACAACCTGCTGCCTGCAAACCACACAACACAACATACAACCCGCTGCCTGCAAACCACACAACATACAACCCGCAGCCTGCATATCACACAACATACAACCTGCGGCCTGCATATCACACAACACACAACATACAACCCATGGCCTGCAAACCATACAACACAACCTGCTGCCTGCAAACCACACAACACAACATACAACACAACATACAACCTGCTGCCTGCAAACCACACAATACAACATACAACCCGCGGCCTGCATATCACACAACATACAACCCGCGGCCTGCATATCACACAACATACAACCCGCGGCCTGCATATGACACAACACACAACCCGCGGCCTGCATATCACACAACATACAACCCGCGGCCTGCATATCACACAACACACAACCCGCGGCCTGCATATCACACAACATACAACCCGCTGCCTGCAAACCACACAACATACAACCCGTTGCCTAAAGTGTAAAGTGCTGCCCCCGCATACGGAAGCGCACACATGTCCTGGGAAACATGCATGATGCGGGCAACGGGGAAATACGACACAGCAGGAAAAGGGTCTCCATTCACCCCCAAAACCGGTGCAGGACTCATTATTTCTACCTGGGAGGCTTGGCCAATGTGTGTGGTTATCATATTGTTATATATAGGTATAAATTGGTTCATTGCATGCGGCTGTACATACGTGTGGAGCACACGCAGAGCCCCTGGAGGTGATGGTTCACATATCACAGTAGAAGTAAACCTCAGTGCCAGAATTGGCCCCTGGGGCCAATAAATGACAGGTGTGTTGGATGCTCAGGTGCCCCTGCTTTTGGGGTTTTGGCTCCTATGACGTTCTGCGACAGGGCCAGGCTAGCCGGCTCATATGTTCATTATAATATAATATATTACCGGGTCACGGGATACGGAACCGGACACAAAAGCGCTCCGTGACCCGGTAATATATTATATTATAATATTATATTGTGTGTATTATTGTGTAACCGGCCCAGAGACTGAATGTGGCTGCAGCTCCGGCCTTCAAAGAGACGATCAGGTAACCCGGCTGGGGCTCTTAATCAGCCAGCACAGCCCTGTCGGCCCCGCCGGCCCCCGCACTATAGGGGGGATAACACAGGTGGGGGAACCCATTGTATCCCTTAATCCCCTCACCTGATACATCCCCTGTATACTGATGGGATTTGTGATGGGATGGGAGTGATGGGATTGGGGGTTGGGTTTTGTGTTCATTGGATTTTGATTATATATAAAGTTCTGTGTGTTTGTAAATAAAGTTCTTGTTTTACTGTGAATGGTGGTCTGACTGACCCGTGGATAGCAGGAGCTCCGTATGAGGGACTGACTGGTGATTCCTCAGCCCTCAAACAGGGGTCCCAGCCTTGGGTACGGTGACCCTGTAACACCTTCATCATCATTATTGTGGCTGAGGGTCATGGGAGTTTTTCTGCCCATGATGACGGCAGCTACACTGAGCCTGGGACCTTTTCAGCAAAGGCTACTTGCCCCCCCCTTATGGGGGCGGAGCTTCCATCATGAGGTGGTGCTAGTCGGATGTGGGGGCGGGGCTGGTTAGCATTTGGAAGGCGGAGGGTTGATGGGAAGTAGGGGAGTAGGGTTGATGGGAAGTAGGGGAGTAGGGGCGCCGGGGTGGGCGGGACCTGCGCAGTGATTGGGTATGACCAAAGGCCCGGAGACACCTGGGGAGGCAGGCCCTGGCTCGGAGACTCCGGGGCAGTCCAGGACTGCCCCGGATAACGGAGGTCTTCTACGTACATTTAACCCCTTAATGACAAAGCCTGTACATGTACGGGCTCAAAATGCATTGTTTTCAATGGGTTTAGGGACCGCCCATTGTCCTTAAGGGGTTAAACAATGCAGTTCCTATAACGGACGTGTAGGGAGCTGCCCCACGTCACAGAAGGAGGACTGTTACCGGGGTACTAGAACGCCACCTCGTATGTTTGCTGGGTATGAGGGTATCACAGGGCTCTACAGCCCTAAAAGCCCCAACAATGGCCCTCTCCTTCCATGATCCCCCTCTCTCCTCCACTGATACCCCTCTCTTCTCCCCCGATGCCCCTCGGCATCAGGTCAGAATGTGCGCTGGGTATGAGGGTATGTGATGTATGATATGTATGATGTATGATATGTATGATGTATGTGATGTATGATATGTATGAGGTATGTGATCTATGTGATCTATGATGTATGTGATCTATGATGTATATGTATGATGCATATGATGTATGATATGTATGTGATGTATGAGGTATGTGATCTATGTGATCTATGATGTATTTGTATGATGCATATGATGTATGATATGTATGCTGTATGATATGTATGAGGTATGTGATCTATGATGTATATGAATGATGCATATGATGTATGATATGTATGATGTGTGTGATGTATGATATATATGTGATGTATGATATGTATGATGTATGTGATATATGTGATGTATGATGTATGTGATGTCTGAGATATATGATATGCATGATGTATGTGATGTATGATATATATGTGATGTATGATTATATATGTGATGTATGATATGTATAATGTGTGTGATGTATGATATATATATATGTGATGTATGATATGTATGATATATATGTGATGTATGATATGTATAATGTGTGTGATGTATGATATATATATGTGATGTATGATATGTATGATATGTGATGTATGATATATATGTATGATGTATGTGATGTATGATATACATGATGTATGATATGTATGATATATGTGATGTATGATATGTATGAGATGTATGATATGTATGAGGTATGTGATGTATGTGATCTATGATGTATATGTATGATGCATATGATGTATGATATGTATGATGTGTGTGATGTATGATATATATGTGATGTATGATATATGTGATGTATGGTATATATATATATGTGATGTATGATATATGTGATATATGAGATGTATGATGTATGTGATGTATGATATGTAAGAGGGTATCAGGAAGGCTCTCCGCTCAGCACCGAGATATTTAGGCCACGTCTTCGCTCTGGGTCTCCGGGGCCGGCCGAGGCTTTTTATAGATCGGGTGAAACGCGTCTGTCCTGTTCTGCTGAGTGTGTGGGGGGGTGGGGGGTATATAGAATTACATGATACATACATTCTTATGCATGCGCGAGAAGACATTCACCCCCCCCGTACCCACAGAGGTGGTTAAGTGGAACAGCCTCCCAGCAGAAGTGGTAGAGGGTAATACAGTGAAGGGATTTACATCATTACAGGCCCAGCAGGCTTTCCCTGCGAACCGGTGAATGTAACAGAGGATTAATGGAAGTGTCTTATACAGAGTGACTACTATGTGTGTTATATGCAGAGGGGTAGTTTTACGGGGGGTAGTCCTGCTTGTTATACACAGAGAGGTAGATCTGGGTGTTATACAGAGAGGGGTAGTTCTGCGCGTTATACAGAGAGGGTTAGTTCTGCGTGTTATACAGAGAGGGGTAGTTCTGCGTGTTATACAGAGAGGGGTAGTCTCCCATCCCCCCAGCTCACTCTCTAAGTGTTAAAACTCCTGTCACCGAGTGTCCGTTTTGGTCGCTGTCACTCGCCCCCCCCCCCCCCGCTATGAGGCTTTGATGAGAACCCAACAGGTGTTTTGCCCCCGAGAGCCCGGCCCTGACACACTCACAGCGCCCTCATTCACCCTCCACACACACTCACAGCGCCCTCATTCACCCTCCGCACACACTCACAGCGCCCTCACTCACCCTCCACACACACTCACAGCGCCCTCATTCACCCTCCACACACACTCACAGCGCCCTCATTCACCCTCCGCACACACTCACAGCGCCCTCACTCACCCTCCACACACACTCACAGCGCCCTCATTCACCCTCCGCACACACTCACAGCGCCCTCATTCACCCTCCACACACACTCACAGCGCCCTCATTCACCCTCCGCACACACTCACAGCGCCCTCACTCACCCTCCACACACACTCACAGCGCCCTCATTCACCCTCCGCACACACTCACAGCGCCCTCATTCACCCTCCACACACACTCACAGCGCCCTCATTCACCCTCCACACACACTCACAGCGCCCTCATTCACCCTCCACACACACTCACAGCGCCCTCATTCACCCTCCACACACACTCACAGCGCCCTCATTCACCCTCCGCACACACTTGCAGCACCCTCACTCACCCTCCACACACACTCACAGCGCCCTCATTCACCTTCCGCACACACTTGCAGCACCCTCACTCACCCTCCACACACACTCACAGCGCCCTCATTCACCCTCCACACACACTCACAGCGCCCTCATTCACCCTCCGCACACACTCACAGCGCCCTCACTCACCCTCCACACACACTCACAGCGCCCTCATTCACCCTCCGCACACACTCACAGCGCCCTCATTCACCCTCCACACACACTCACAGCGCCCTCATTCACCCTCCGCACACACTCACAGCGCCCTCACTCACCCTCCACACACACTCACAGCGCCCTCATTCACCCTCCGCACACACTCACAGCGCCCTCATTCACCCTCCACACACACTCACAGCGCCCTCATTCACCCTCCACACACACTCACAGCGCCCTCATTCACCCTCCACACACACTCACAGCGCCCTCATTCACCCTCCACACACACTCACAGCGCCCTCATTCACCCTCCGCACACACTTGCAGCACCCTCACTCACCCTCCACACACACTCACAGCGCCCTCATTCACCTTCCGCACACACTTGCAGCACCCTCACTCACCCTCCACACACACTCACAGCGCCCTCATTCACCCTCCGCACACACTTGCAGCACCCTCACTCACCCTCCACACACACTCACAGCGCCCTCACTCACCCTCCGCACACACTTGCAGCACCCTCACTCACTCTCCACACACACTCACAGTGCCTTCACTCACCCTCCGCGCACACTCACAGCGCCCTCACTTACCCCCGCACACACTCACAGCGCCCATGGCCCCTCTCTCCGCAACCACCTTTATAAAACTACGACTCTAGAACGCCCAGGGTAACCAAGTGCCAGTGTGAGCGCACACTCACTCACCGCACTTATCCTCCGCACACCCTCACCCTCTGTACCCTCTCACCCTCCACATACCCTCACCCTCCACAGACACTCACCGTCCTGAGGAACTGGATCTCGTCCTCACTCTCTCCTGCTTCAGCCATGGCTGGGGGTCTCGGCAAAGGACGTCTCCCGGGGGTCTCCTGGCACTAAATCCGTTGGTGTTGAGGGGGGAGAGAGAGCGGCTGCTGCCCCCCGAGCTCCGTGCAGAACGATGACACAGACAGCCTGTCCCCTCCGCTCCCCACCTCCGCTCACTGATTGGAGGGAGCGCTCCTACGGCCAAAATACCCACAGAGGGGCAGGAGAGTGGGAGGAGGGCAGGGAAAATAGATGGGGGGGGCAACAGCAACAGGGAGGGGGCAGACTGAGAAGGGGCAAAAGATTTATGAGAAAGATTGTTTCCAAAAACTGCCCCCAGCCAGGGATATAATAATGGGGGAGGGGGGCTTTTCCAGATTAATGAATCTCTGAAACTTATCAGGTACTCACAGGAGCGGTGTGGGGCAAATCACAGGGCGTGGGGCAAATCGCAGGGGCGGCGCGGGGCAAATCGCAGGGGCGGCGCAGGGCAAATAGTAGGGCGTGGGGCCAATCGCAGGGGTGGCACCTGGCAGGGCGTGGGGCAAATCGCAGGGGCGGCATGGGGCACAGGGCAGGGCACTTCCAGCTCAATACACCCGTCTTAAAATGTCTGGGACAAATTTCTAAATGTGGAGCAGTCACCGTGGAAACCAATGGGATGATCGCTACCATGTTCAGGACTTTTAATCAGAACCACTTTAGTAAATATGATCGTACGCCGGAGCTCTCGGGGTTTTTGCCCCAGTCTCACAGTGAGGGGGCAAATTCTCGGGTCACGCAGTCTGACTCCTTCCTATTCTATTACCCTGTTTAATTTATAAAGCCGTTCCCTGCTGTTTCTATACACATTACGGGGCTTTTAGGGCTGTAGAACCCTGCGATCCCCTCATACCCAGCAAACATTCTGACCTCCTAGAAAAGAGGGGCATCAGGGGAGGAGAGAGGGGTTTCTAGAGAGAGCGCCTCTGCCGGTGCCCCAGGCCCTGTATCATCCACTCCAGGCAGCCGTATAAGATATTAAGCAGCCGCCTAGAGCCCCAGCCCCCCCTACAGGCAGGGGAGGGAGTCAAAACTCATTTTTCTTGAGAATAAATATTTTCCCTAAATGACTCTTTATGACTGTAGAGCCCCTCCCCCAGGATTATCTGCCGCACAAAGAGGAGCGATCGGGGCAAAAAATGAAACCGTTTACCCCAAAGCGTACACCCCGCGGCTTCACACGCAGAACACAGAGAACATACCTGGCAGAGTCCGGCCTCTGCGCTATCCAATCAGAACGCAGAGCACAGGAAGGATCCAGTCACCACGATCACAAGATTTATTCCAAATTATTTATTGTTAATCACATTATTAATAATTACGACAGATTTATTAAAAACCCCAAAAAAGTCAATATTCAGGGAAAATAACCCCAAATACCCCCCCCCCAGGGTCCGCAAACACCCCCCCCCCCCATGGGGAGTTTATTAAAACACATAGAAAGAGACATTTTTAATGACGATCTCGCATCAGGAGAGCGCGGCTTAAAAAACATTAAAAAAGACGTTATTACAATACAGAGCGGCCCGTTAAGTAGATGAGCGCCTGATTGGGGGGCAGATTACTATCTCTAGTGTTTAGTACTCGCAGGTCACAGAGGGTGACATTGCTTCAACCACTGGTAAGGATGGGGGGGGCTAAACGACATAAGTATTTTAAGGGGAAAATACGACAGCCCCCCCACACACACCGGGTCCCGGCAGAGACTCATTTAGTAGAAATGTCCCACGTGGCCCGGTTCCTGTCACGCTAACCAGACCCCCGTATTATAAACCCAAAGAGCCCCCCAGGAGTTCTAACTTGGCTCCAAACAGAGGGCAGTTTCGGGAGACTCCGGGCCCCGGTTGGTCGCCCCCACCTGCCGGAACAACAAGCAGTCGTTCAGCGGACTGAGGCCGAGCTCCATGGGAAGGTGGGCGGTGTCTGCCGGCCCCTCGCCCAGCGCCTCCGGACTCTGGTGACCCGCCCCGCTCAGGGTGATATTTTTGTGGCTGACGAACACTCGCCGGTTTCTGTCACTTAACGTTTTGGTGTCTTTTCCGCCGAGTTCCGGAGTTTTCCGCCCGTCCGTTTCCTCCGTTAGGCCGATCCCGCTCTCGTGGCTCAGGGACCGGCCGAACCTCCGAGCCCCCTGTCGCCGGATCGTGTGGGGGGCCGGCTGTTTCGAGTCCTTTTGGGGAGGATCCTCGGCGGGCACTCGAGATGCCCAGGGAAAGCTGAGCACCAGTTTGCGCACGCTCCGGTACTGCGCCATGTGGCCCCCGCTTCTGCCGAAATGTGGGGGGCTGCGGGGCAGCGAGGACAACGACAGCTGACTGTGGATGGAGAAGACCTGAGTGGGCGAAGTCAGGGGGCACATTTCACAGACGTCTCCATGCATCTTCTCCTCGGGGGTCTCCTCCCGGCTGCCCCCTTCTACCCCGTACTCTGCGCTGCTGGAGCCGGCCGCATCCTCGTAGAGCGGACACCCATCAGCCCCGGTACCGGCACACTCCCCCACGTTCTCCGGCATACTCAGCGAGCGGCGCATGGACCGGCACGTCCTCCCGCGGGGCAACGCCGGCTCCACGCTCACCCGCTCCATGGACTTCCACGAGGCAGCAGAATGCAAGGAGGAGCGAGAAGAGGACAAGTCAGCACACGAGGGGTTAACTAGAGAGAGAGAATAGAACGATAATCAGAGACCTGTCTGACCAGTCCTGATAACGCGGTCACACCCCCTACATTACATACAGACCCGCCGCTGTCTGACCAGTCCCGATAACGCAGTCACATCCCCTACATTACATACAGACCCGCCGCTGTCTGACCAGTCCTGATAACGCAGTCACATCCCCTACATTACATACAGACCCGCCGCTGTCTGACCAGTCCTGATAACGCAGTCACATCCCCTACATTACATACAGACCCGCCGCTGTCTGACCAGTCCTGATAACGCAGTCACATCCCCTACATTACATACAGACCCGCCGCTGTCTGACCAGTCCTGATAACGCGGTCACATCCCCTACATTACATACAGACCCGCCGCTGTCTCACCAGTCCTGATAACACTGTCACATCCCCTACATTACATACAGACCCGCCGCTGTCTGACCAGTCCTGATAACGCAGTCACATCCCCTACATTACATACAGACCCGCCGCTGTCTGACCAGTCCTGATAACGTGGTTGTGACAGGCCTCAAACAGGGGTACCCAGCCTTGGGTACGGTGACCCTGTAACAGTGGTCACATCCCCTACATTACATACAGACCCGCCGCTGTCTGACCAGTCCTGATAACGCAGTCACATCCCCTACATTACATACAGACCCGCCGCTGTCTGACCAGTCCTGATAACGCGGTCACATCCCCTACATTACATACAGACCCGCCGCTGTCTCACCAGTCCTGATAACACTGTCACATCCCCTACATTACATACAGACCCGCCGCTGTCTCACCAGTCCTGATAGCGCATGTACATTATTACCGCGGTTTGCAGACTTCACAGACAGGGCGGCGACACGAAGTTCTCTCCCGTTGAAGATCGGTCCCTCGAGAGCCTCGGCGACGATTCTCTTCATCAGATTCCAGCCGCTTTCTTCTGGATTTTTCCCTTCCGGAGTCTGCAGGAGAGACAAAGATCCCGAAGAGCTTATTGGGGCATCTGACAGACAGAAGGGGGCAATTACCACCCCTGTGCTAAGAAACAGCGGCCGGGGGGTTAATCCGCAGAAGACCACGGAGCGGGGGTCTAAGGGCTGGGTGGGTCGTATCCGCCATTCCCACCCCCACAGATGGGTCCGCACCCCGGGGGGGGTAACTACGATAACCTAGCGCTCACCGGGTGTTTGGCCGGACGCGACCTCTGGAACAGGCGCAGGGAATGCCGGACCTTCTCCCTCCTCTCCAGGTGCGCCGGAGACAGAGATATCTGGCTGGTCCTTCGGGACAGAGAATTCCACGTTAGATGATCATGGCTGGAGGGGCCACGGCGGGTGATCCGAGGGGCCACGGCGGGTGATCCGAGGGGCCACGGCGGGTGATCCGAGGGGCCGAACCTCACCTCTGGGCCCTCTTGCCCTCCTTCCTCTTGGTCCTGGCCCGTGGCCCTTTGAGTGGAGGCTCAGGGATCAGTGGAGCCTCCAGCGGCACGGCCGTCAGCTCCAGGAAGGTGCCAGGACTGGGGGGGAACTCCAGGAAAACATCCCCTCCAATCCCATTATCTGCAGAGGATGATAAAGAGACCCCCCCCCGATGATCTTCGGAAGATCCACGGAAGTGAATACAACCGGCAATTACCCACCTCTCAGGGGGGACGCAGGGTCCGGTAACGGCCGTGGATCCGCGCATGTCGGGTCATCATCCGGAACGGCCAGCAAAGATTTCCTGGAAAACCGACCAGACATGGAGGGTGACGAGTGGAGCGGGGCAAAAAGGGGGGGGTGACGAGCGGAGCGGGGCAAAAGGGGGGAGTGAAGAGCGGAGCCGGTACCGTTTCTTAGCCATACACGGCTCTCCGCACGCCGAGTCCTCGGACGCCTTGCGCTTGGCTTTGCTCCGCGGGGGTTGTTCCGTCTCATCTACCAGAGCAGAAAATGGGGGGAAATTAAGGGGGGGGGGTTACCTCCCACTGAGGGACAGGGGGGGGGGGTTACCCTGGCGTCTCTCACCAGGGGGGGCTCGCTCCGGGGTGGCACTGGAAGACGTCAGTCCGGATTTCAGTTTGCTGAGCGCTTCGTTAACAAGCCCTTGGGAGGGAGGGGGTTAAACGATTATTATATGTATTACATGTATTATACAGATGGCGCCGTCTCTTACCACCCATGCTGCGCCGCCGCCTCCTGCGAGTCACTCCTTCCTTAGGGGTCTCCACCTCGCCCCCCGCAGCATCCGGGCACAAAGACGACATCTTCTCCGAAAGAAACGCCGGGGTCCGTCCTACCGACACAGAAAATACATAACGCCATTATCACGCGTGCCACGCCCACTGCTGGGTGACAGAGGGGAGATATGGGACGCGGAGCCTGCCCCACCCACTGCTGGGTGACAGAGGGGAGATATGGGACGCGGAGCCTGCCCCACCCACTGCGGGGTGACCGAGGGGAGATATGGGACGCGGAGCCTGCCCCGCCCACACAGAGTGTGTCCTGTGACCCATAGCGGTGGCGTGATTAACCCTTTGCTGACCTATGCCCTCCGCGTGCTCGATTAGAGTCTGCATCACAGACGCCTGCAACTGGAGCTGCCGCTCCGCACCGATTGTCAGCTTCTCGCCCAAGCCGTGGTTGGAGAACAGATTTGGAGCCAAAACCAGAGCCAAGTTCCCAGAATCCATCCTGTTCTCGAAGCTCCTACAATCCGAGAAGACAAATTAGTGCCTAGTGGGGCAAAAACCCCGTCCTCCCCCGCCGCGCTCTTATCCCGAACCTCGATGCCACGTCCTGCAGGAAGGTGCAGAGGTAGCGGAGGGTGGTCCCGTGGACGGTGGGCAGCAGACACGTCACCAGGGTGCTGGCAGACCCTTTCTGCCCCTCGGCCACGCACTCCTGGATCTGGCAGAGGGGGTCCTGCAGCTCCGGGGGAATGAGGGGCTGAGGAAGCTCTCGGAAGAACTGCTTGAGGAGACAGGCCACGTCGCCAGGGTGGGCCGACTCCAAGCGGCCCTCGCCGGACTCCAGCTGGGCCTGTAGGGAGAAATCCGGGTCACATGGCAGTGTGATAGTGAGGTAAAGGGTTAACAAAATTCACCATTAACCACGCTTTATCTTCGTGGCTGGAGTGGAAATCTGCCCCCCATTTTACCCCATTGGGGGGCCACCAGGCCCGAGCTCTGCTCACAGCGAATAGCCCAGAATCACCGGACCCCTTGCAGATAAAAACCATCCCAACGGATCTAGAACCTGAATTCTACCCTGATCCGGAACATTCGCTGCGTTCCGGGCTGCGCTTCGTTGGTCTCCGTTACTGCCCCTTTAAGACTTGAAGGGGTCTTGGTGGGGTTTCCGTGACGACGCTGGGGTTTCTCAAATATCCTCCCCGCCCGCTGCGGTCTCTCGGCTTCCTCTCGGGCTCTTGCCACACACCGGCAGCGCTCTCTTACGCAACCCCGACACGCGTGACCGGCACAGGATTACTGTGATGGGGCATGGGGGGCAAATGCTGAATAAGCCCCGTATCCCGTCACAGTATCTGCCCCGTTACCCAGAACAAAATCTGTGGGCCCCTAATACCACAGACCCCCCCTGCGTGGGGGCTCTGCCCTCGGGCGAGGGGGGTGTATTACCGTCACTTGTGAATAATTAACCCTTTGCCTTCATCATCTGAAAGGGGCAAATCAAAAACCGTTTAACATAAACTGTAGGGGTAACGGGGTATAACCCTGCGTGATGTAATTGCCCCGCAGCGCCCCCCCATATTACCCCGAGGAAAGCGATACCTTCAGAGCTTTGATCCGAATGACGGAGCCGGATTTCCGGAAGAGGCCTTCGGTGCGGAGATGGCTCCGGAGAAACTGGCAAATGTCTACCACCAACCTGCGGGGAGCGGGACCGGGTTACACAGCAAAATGACTCCAGACACCAAGCGGCCCCCAGCACTTAGTCCTCCCCGGGCATGTGCCGTGTCTCTGAATTATACATGTTCCTGCTGCAAAGAGCTGTATGTCTATCCCATGCCCTCACTGTATTACCCTCTACCACCTCTGCTGGGAGGTTGTTCCACTTATCCACCCCCAGTAATGTATTTAACCCTTCCTTCAATTTCATCTGAGCCTCTAGTGTTAGATTCCGGTCTCTTTTACAAAAAATGCAGAATCTGAACCCAAAAATATACATTTCCTTTAATGATCTTTTCTACTTTTGGAGTTCAGTTATATTATATGATGATGTAATAATCCGGCCACGGGGGCCACATTCTAATAACATCAGAAACGTGATTATTTCCTCATGTTTTTTTGTTTTTTTTAGGAATATTCAAGGAAAGAATCATTTTTAATCAAAATATATCAAGTTAATAAAATCTAAACAAATATATATTGCAGGGGCAGCTCACGCACGGGGCGGCAATCACTGCATTCACACAGGCTTCAAACGTAAAAAACGTAAAGCGTGTTTATTTAGATGATTTAGGCACAGAGCTCCTTGCAAACAAAACAAACCCTAAGCCTGTCCGGCTCTAACTAAACATCCGGATACCTCTCTACAAGCCTAAGGTCTGGCACAATGCAAAGTAACAGGTTGCCCATAGGTAAAGCTTCATACCTGGTGGGCTGCAGCGCTGGCTGTAGCTGCTCCTTCACTCAGCCTCTCCTCCCCCTGCAAACCCAACAGCCCTCTCTTTTAAGGCCTCCTCCCCAGTAATGAGCTTAGGAAGCCTCACCTGAGGGCTCCTGGGTTTGCTGCCGTGCCTGGCTGAGGAAACCAGGTGAGATATATATCCCATCCACCACTCTCCCATACACTCTACCACAATATATATATAAAAAAACTCCAACCCCCCTTGGCGTCATAATAACCCCCACTTTACCGCAAAAACACTGAAAACAGCAATTCTTACAGCAGCCGCTGATTAACGACTCCACAACTGTAATTTACTGAGAGGGTGGTGGATAAGTGGAACAGCCTCCCAGCAGAGGTGGTAGAGGGTAATACAGTGAGGGGATTAAACATGCATGGGATAGACATACGGCTCCTGAATCTAAGACGATGAATGGGGGCCGATCTGTCATTGGGTTTTACGTAACTCCTGCCTGAATCCATTAAGAAGGAATGTTTTTGGGTTTATTAAGTTACCCCCCCGGGAGAGCAAAATACCCCCCCGGCCCGTAACTTACTGTGGAACACCACCCTCCTTGCTGTTGACTGGGAGGGACTGTAACGGGACCCCAAACAGCCCGTCGGGGGGCATCTTCTTCTGGAAAGAAAAGCAAACCCGATGAGCGGAATGTCCCTCGATAACAATCCCCCCCCCCCCCAACAAAAGCCCGGAACCCACCTGAGTGTCCAGACTGAGGGACTTCTTCAAAGGCCGGATCTTAATCCCCAAGGACTTCAGATACTGGATTATGAGGACGGAGGGGCCTGTGGCCCCCATGGCTCCTTTAGTGATCATTTAATGAGACTCCAGCGCGGGCGGCTCTTCTCTGCAATAAAACACACCCCGATATCATCCTGGGGGGGGCCACGGAACCCAACCCCAAACCCCCATCAGCCTGGGGGAGGGCACGGAACCCAACCCCAAACCCCCTCATCCCGGGGGAGCCACGGAACCCAACCCCAAACCCCCATCAGCCTGGGGGAGGGCACGGAACCCAACCCCAAACCCCCTCATCCCGGGGGAGCCACGGAACCCAACCCCAAACCCCCATCAGCCTGGGGGAGGGCACGGAACCCAACCCCAAACCCCCTCATCCCGGGGGGGGGGCCACGGAACCCAACCCCAAACCCCCATCAGCCCGGGGGGGGGCCACAGAACCCAACCCCATCAGCCCGGGGGGAGCACGGAACCCAACCCCAACTCCCATCAGCCCGGGGGGGGGCACGGAACCCAACCCCAAACCCCATTAGCTCGGGGAGGACACAGGGAATGGATCCGGTACGGGGATAAGAGATAATAGTGCGGGGGGACAGACAGGGCTGTGCTGGTTGATTAAGAGCCCCAGCCGGGTTACCCGATTGTTCCTTTGAAGGCCGGAGCTGCAGCCACATTCAGTCTCTGGGCCGGTTCTAAAATATTACTGGGTCATGTGATCAGAACCGGGACACAGACGCTCCATGACCCGGCTAAACCGCACACCAACCCCCGACACGCACCGATCCCCCGACACACCAATCACCGATCCCCCGACACACCAATCACCGATCCCCCGACACACCAATCACCGATCCCCCGACACGCACCGATCCCCCGACACACCAATCACCGACCCCCGACACGCACCGATCACCGACCCCCGACACACCAATCACCGACCCCCGACACGCACCGATCCCCCGACACGCACCGATCACCGACCCCCGACACGCACCGATCCCCCGACACGCACCGATCCCCCGACACGCACCGATCCCCCGACACGCACCGATCCCCCGACACACCAATCACCGACCCCCGACACACCGATCACCGATCCCCCGACACGCACCGATCCCCCGACACACCAATCACCGACCCCCGACACACCGATCACCGATCCCCCGACACACCAATCACCGACCCCCGACACACCAATCACCGACCCCCGACACGCACCGATCCCCCGACACGCACCGATCCCCCGACACGCACCGATCACCGACCCCCGACACGCACCGATCCCCCGACACGCACCGATCCCCCGACACGCACCGATCCCCCGACACACCAATCACCGACCCCCGACACACCGATCACCGATCCCCCGACACGCACCGATCCCCCGACACACCAATCACCGACCCCCGACACACCGATCACCGATCCCCCGACACACCAATCACCGACCCCCGACACACCAATCACCGACCCCCGACACACCGATCACCGATCCCCCGACACACCAATCACCGACCCCCGACACGCACCGATCCCCCGACACGCACCGATCCCCCGACACGCACCGATCCCCCGACACGCACCGATCCCCCGACACGCACCGATCCCCCGACACGCACCGATCCCCCGACACACCAATCACCGACCCACACCGATCCCCCGACACACCAATCACCGACCCCCGACACACCAATCACCGATCCCCCGACACACCGATCCCAAAAACACCCTCACACAACGAACGCTCTGTGCAAACTGCCCCCCGACAACCCGACCCAGAGTGCCACGAGAATGTCTGCCTGGGGCCAGGAGGTCCGGGGGCAACTCCCGTTAACCTGGCCCTGTCACCTCCACCTAAAGCCAGTAGCCCAGCTCCTTTCCCCAGCAGAGGAGGTAAACGTTTCCAATCAGCTCATTTAATAAACAGAACTTAATTAAAATCCCAGGAACCCCCAGACGAAACATTGTATCCCCTCCCCCGGCCACACTATACCCCGGTATGAGCCCCCCGGCCAATGCACATCAGGACCCCCCCAACATTAGGGGTTAAATTAACAGCCACAGGACCCCCGCAGAGCTGCAAACGATTCTGTCACCTGTGATTTGGCTCCGAGTCTCCGGGACGCAGAAGGATCGGCTCTGTTACCTGCCCCAAATTATTCCTCCCCGCCGAGCATGCTGGGATCTGCCCCAAGTCGGCAACCCCGGGGGCCAGATGGAAAAACCGGCCCGGATTCCCTAACAGACCCCAGACTTCTTCTGTTAATTGGGTTCAGCAATCAGGACGAGCGTCATCATCATCATCATCATCATACAGACCCGCCGCTGTCTGACCAGTCCTGATAATGCAGTCACATCCCCTACATTACATACAGACCCGCCGCTGTCTGACCAGTCCTGATAACGCGGTCACATCCCCTACATTACATACAGACCCGCCGCTGTCTGACCAGTCCTGATAACGCAGTCACATCCCCTACATTACATACAGACCCGCCGCTGTCTGACCAGTCCTGATAACGCAGTCACATCCCATACATTACATACAGACCCGCCGCTGTCTGACCAGTCCTGATAACGCAGTCACATCCCCTACATTACATACAGACCCGCCGCTGTCTGACCAGTCCTGATAACGCGGTCACATCCCCTACATTACATACAGACCCGCCGCTGTCTGACCAGTCCTGATAACGCAGTCACATCCCCTACATTACATACAGACCCGCCGCTGTCTGACCAGTCCTGATAACGCAGTCACATCCCATACATTACATACAGACCCGCCGCTGTCTGACCAGTCCTGATAACGCGGTCACATCCCCTACATTACATACAGACCCGCCGCTGTCTGACCAGTCCTGATAACGCGGTCACATCCCCTACATTACATACAGACCCGCCGCTGTCTGACCAGTCCTGGTTATATATTACAGGGTCTGCACTGGCAGTGAAGGGTTAAGTGTGCCGTTTGGGGGGTTGCGGCGGGTGTCGTAAGGTCTCGTTGAGCTGTCTCTCTCTGTCTCTTCTGGTGTCTCAGTCTCTCTCGCAGTTCCTCTTTAGAGAAGACACTCCCCGTCACACTCCTCGATCCGGACGCTGTGCAGCTAATGTCACCGAGGGTCTGTAGGAAGGGGGTGATTAGAGGCGGGCGAGGGTTCCGTCCCTGACTTTTCTTGGGGCCCCGCAGACCTCCAAAGCCCGACCATGAATCGGAAAGACAGCAAAAGGTGAGCCGGCGGGTGGTGGATGCCGCGTCCCGGCGCTGGGCAGGGTTGGTTATTCGGTTTCCTGTCTCTTTAGCATGAAAGGGCTCGGATACACCGGTAAGTTACCCGCTCAGGCGGAGGTCTCGGCGGTCTCCTGCGTCACGGCGTTCTTTGTAGCGAGGAAAGGAAATATTTTATAACAAGTAACTAGTAGGACGTGAGATCTAAGGAAGTGGGGCAGGGGCCGGGCAGGGGTGGAAGAGGGTCGCTGACACCGCTCCTGTATATGTGGGCGATACCGGCAGAGCCCCGAGTCACCCCAAAGTCATTACTGGAGGCAGATTTTTTTCTTTCACCCCCAGGAAGTCCCGGCAGGATCTTCAGCACCAAACCCTGAGCAGTAATGGGGTCTTCATCACAGCCAAGGGCCAGCCCAGGCAGAGCAGGCGGCGCATGACCTGCCCCTCTCCGGCCGAGATAAACAAAGCCATGGTGGCCGTGACGCTGGCTCCGCTCGGGAAGGGCTGCAGCCTGGAGGAGCTTCTGGAAAAATGCGTCCAATCGTTTGGTGAGGATGGGAGGAAGGTTTAGTTTAGCGGTAGATGAGAGGAACAGCCTCCCAGCAGAGGCGGTAGAGCCACGTGGAGATATTAATGCTGTTTTCTGTTGGAAGATCTGGAAGGGCAGCTGTGGAGGAACGAGGACACGGTTCATATGACTCTGGTGATGCACAGCTGGGTGGTGCCGTCAGCGGAGTTCGCACAGAAGCTTCTCCAGATATATCCTTCGCGGTGTGGGGTGCGGAACGCGCGGGGAAGGGGGTTCTAGATCTGGGGGTTCTCCTATTCCAAACCCTGCGTATTTAAGCTTAACTCCCAGCTACGTATAAACACGCCGCTCAGAACCACACGAGGATCGCCATCTGTCACCTGGCCAGGTAAGGGGCATCTCTGATCCCCCCGCCACGTTCCTCCGGGACACGCGGGGTAACTCGCGAGGGCAGATTCCGGAGCGGAACGCGGAGTCATTTATACCGAGGGAACGGAACGGATACAAACAGCCGCTTCATCTCAGGAGCCTGGAGTGAAGGACACGGGGTTCCTGCCCAGGAGTCGCTTCTTGCCCGTTCTCCTCATCCGTCTCCTGGTATCTGCCGGTATCTCCCGCTGGTATCTGCCGGTATCTCCCGCTGGTATCTGCCGGTATCTCCCGCTGGTATCTGCCGGTATCTCCCGCTGGTATCTGCCGGTATCTCCCGCTGGTATCTGCCGGTATCTCCCGCTGGTATCTGCCGGTTTCTCCTGGTATGTAATATGGAATTGTATGGTTTTGTCCCGTTGGACGGCGTCTTATTGACCCAATCGCTGCTTCCTTCCCGGGATGGATCTTCCCAGCTTGGCCTCGTTGACGTTTCTCTTTCAATCGGTTCTCACCCTCTTTCTCCATTTTTTCCTCCCCAAACTGCCTGCTTTCCCCGTGGATAATGTAACCGTGTCGCGCAGGTTTTGGATCAGCCAGTACCCGGAGATGTTCCGCCTGGACGCTCAGCTGGAGGAGACGATGGCCGAGTTCTGGGAGGTGGTGGAGGAAGGAAGAGGCCGATGCCCCGGAGCCATGCCCAGCTCGCTCGTGTAAGGGGGGGGCTCCTTTCTTCTGCTTCTACGCCTTAAATACCCCGTCGTACCCGGACATGTCGTTTGCCCCTTGTGACTCCTCCATATAATGCCCCCCTTGTGACTGTTTGCTGCCTCTCGCTGTTGCCCCCTTGTGACTGCCCCTCTCATCACTCTCAGCCTCGAACCGGACGCCTCGAAGCCGCTCCAGGAGTCGCCGAGTTTCAATAAGAAAAGGAAGGTGTCCCTGCTGTTCGACCACCTGGAGCCGTCGGAGCTGGCCAATCACCTCAGCTTCCTGGACTTCAAGTGCCTCTGCCGGATCACGGTGAGATGGGGGCTACGAGTGGACGGACCCCCAGACGGCACGCTGACCCCGTGACGGAGAATCCCGCCCCCGAGGGGGCAAAACCCTTTTCTACCGTAGGGGGCGGAAGCCCCGGCGACTTGGGGCCCCACGTCTCCGGCACAAGGCGGGGCCACGACTCACAAATAACATTTCTGCTACAAATTGACGATATTTTAACCCTTTCCATTTATCGATCGTGGTTTTCTTGGCATATTTGTCTTTTCTTAAAATAGATCTGGATACCGGGGGCCCAGAGACGTTAAAGCCCCTTTTATTCCGGTGATTAGTGAAGTTTTAGAGATTTTTTCTAATGGAATATTTTATAGAAACAGAGAACCCCCCGGCAGATCGGCCCCTGGCGGCCCCCGTCTAGTCTGTAAAGACTCAAACCTTAATCAGTCGTTGGTCTCGTCTTAGATTCAGGAGCCGTATGTCTATCCCATGCATGTTTAATACCCTCACTGTATTACCCTCTACCACCTCTGCTGGGAGGCTGCTCCACTTATCTACTACCCTCTAGCGTTAGATTCCGGTCTCTTCTTCTAGTTCCTTTCTCTATAATTCTCCGTTTTGCTCCCCTCTCTCCTGCAGCATTTGGACTATCGCAGCTACACCATGCAGACGCCCCTGCAGGAGATCCCTCGCCTCGCCCGCTCGGTCACTCTGTGTAACAGCATCTCTCAGTGGGTCCAGATTATGATCCTGAATCGCCCGACGCCCCAGCAGCGCGCCGAGGTCTTCACTAAATTCATCCAGGTCACGCAGGTGAGAGAAACGCGGAGCAAGCGAGAGCGGCCGGAATCCGCACTCCCCACCGCCCCCCGCTTCCTAATCCCCAAAAATCAAATGCGGCACGTGGGGGGGGGGGGGTATATCGCTGGGGGGGGGCATCGCTTATAACTTAAGATCCTGAGGGGGACCTGGACCCTCAAACCCCCCCCCCCCAGGCTGGAGGTTATATTACTGTATACAGCGCTGGGGGGTTATTACTGTATACAGCGCTGGGGGGTTATATTACTGTATACAGCGCTGGGGGTTATATTACTGTATACAGCGCTGGGGGTTATATTACTGTATACAGCGCTGGGGGGTTATATTACTGTATACAGCGCTGGGGGTATATTACTGTATACAGCGCTGGGGGGTTATATTACTGTATACAGCGCTGGGGGTTATATTACTGTATACAGCGCTGGGGGGTTATATTACTGTATACAGCGCTGGGGGGTATATTACTGTATACAGCGCTGGGGGGTTATATTACTGTATACAGTGTTGGGGGTTATATTACTGTATACAGTGCTGGGGGTTATATTACTGTATACAGCGCTGGGGGTATATTACTGTATACAGCGCTGGGGGTATATTACTGTATACAGCGCTGGGGGTATATTACTGTATACAGCGCTGGGGGGTATATTACTGTATACAGCGCTGGGGGGTTATATTACTGTATACAGCGCTGGGGTGTTATATTACTGTATACAGCGCTGGGGGTATATTACTGTATACAGCGCTGGGGGTTATATTACTGTATACAGCGCTGGGGGTATATTACTGTATACAGCGCTGGGGGGTTATATTACTGTATACAGCGCTGGGGGTATATTACTGTATACAGCGCTGGGGGGCTATATTACTGTATACAGCGCTGGGGGTATATTACTGTATACAGCGCTGGGGGTATATTACTGTATACAGCGCTGGGGGTATATTACTGTATACAGCGCTGGGGGGCTATATTACTGTATACAGCGCTGGGGGTATATTACTGTATACAGCGCTGGGGGGTTATATTACTGTATACAGCGCTGGGGGTATATTACTGTATACAGCGCTGGGGGGTTATATTACTGTATACAGCGCTGGGGGTATATTACTGTATACAGCGCTGGGGGGCTATATTACTGTATACAGCGCTGGGGGTATATTACTGTATACAGCGCTGGGGGTATATTACTGTATACAGCGCTGGGGGGGTATTACTGTATACAGCGCTGGGGGGCTATATTACTGTATACAGCGCTGGGGGTATATTACTGTATACAGCGCTGGGGGTATATTACTGTATACAGCGCTGGGGGGTTATATTACTGTATACAGCGCTGGGGGTATATTACTGTATACAGCGCTGGGGGTATATTACTGTATACAGCGCTGGGGGTATATTACTGTATACAGCGCTGGGGGGGGGTCCAGTAAATCTTTATTATTTTATGTGAATTTACTGTTTTTGGTTACTTTTACAGAAACTTCGCAAACTGCAGAATTTTAACACCCTGATGGCGGTGATCGGAGGATTGTGTCACAGCGCCATCTCCCGCCTGAAAGAAACGCACGGTTACCTGTCGCAGGACGTCCTGAAGGTGAGGGGGGATGAGGTCACGGAGACGCGCATGCCCCCAGCGACCCCTTGTTATCCTTATTACTCTATTTCCCAGAATCCTCAGCTACGATCTATACATGAAATAAACCCAAGTAATGGCGATTACTGATTATAATAAGCAATATATATGTATCACCCCACCCCCCGGGATGTGTCTAATGGGAGCGGACATCATAACTTCCTGTCCTCAGGCTCTGTAGGCTCCTCCTCATTAAACTTTCTCCCTCCCACTGCAAAGTTGCTGGTTTTTGCTGATTGGTCCAGACTTTAGATATAGGGAGTACAGTTAGAGGCGTGGCTGGGGCGGGGAATTTTAAAGAATTATGCATTTATTTGCCCCGTTTAATTTATAAAGCCGTTTCCTGCGGTTTCTATACACATTACAGGGCTTTTAGGGCTGTAGAACCCTGCGATACCCTCATACCCAGCAAACATAGAAAAGAGGGGTATCGGGGGGGGGGGAGGGGCATATCATTGAAGGAGAGAGGGGCATCAGGGGAGGAGAGAGAGGGGCATCAGGGGAGGAGAGAGATGGGGGGTCGGTGGAGGAAAGGGGGGCATCCCCCCCCCATCCGGCCCTTGCAGCCACCCGTTTCCCCGCTTGGTTCGGGGGAGACTGAGGAGCCGCCCCGCGCATGTTCTTTCCCGGCAGACGCTGAGCGAGATGACGGAGCTGCTGTCGTCCGGCAGTAATTACAGCACGTACCGCAGGGTGTATCACGAGTGTGCCGGGTTTAAGGTCCCCGTCCTCGGCGTTCACCTGAAGGATTTGGTCTCTCTGAACGAGGCTCTGCCGGATTATCTGACGGACGGAAAGATCAACGTCAGCAAATTACACGGACTTTACCAGCACCTGCTGGAGCTGCGGCAGCTGCAGAGCACCCAGCCGCCGACCAAAGCCGACAAGGACGTCACCTTACTGCTCACCGTGAGTGGGAGCCGGCGGCCGCCTGCGCTGGGTGTCCGCGGTGTGTGGGGGGAGGCTCTGTGTCTTGGTGTCGCTGTGTAGTAGTGTGTGTCGTGGTGACGGGTAGCAGTGTGTGTTGCTGCGCCGTGTCGTGGTGTAGTGTGTGTCATGGTGTTGTGATGTAGTGTGTCGTGGTGTTGTGATGTAGTGTGTGTCGTGGTGACGGGTAGCAGTGTGTGTTGCTGCGCCGTGTCGTGGTGCAGTGTGTGTCGTGGTGTAGTGTGTGTCATGGTGTCGTGGTGTAGTGTGTGTTGCGGTGTAGTGTGTGTCGTGGTGTTGTGATGTAGTGTGTGTTGGGGTGTAGTGTGTGTTGGGGTGTAGTGTGTGTCGTGTAGTAGTGTTTGTCATGGTGTAGTGTGTGTGTCGTGGTGTTGTGTTTGTCGCGGTGTAGTGTGTGTTGTGTTGTCGCCGTGTCGTGATGTTGTGTAGTGATGTAGTGTGTGTCGCGGTGTAGTGTGTGTCGCGGTGTTGTGTAGTAGTGTGTGTCGTGTTGTCGCCGTGTGGTGATGTGCAGCTCCGGGTTGTGTCTCTCTTGCAGTCCTCCCTGGACCTGTTTCACACGGAGGATGAGATCTACGCGTTATCGTACAGCCGCGAGCCGCGCAGCCACAAGCCGCAGGTACGAGCCGGGAAGTGGTGACATGACTCCGCCGCCCAGTGGACTTTCCCACTTTATCCAGCGTCAAATATTTCCACGCCGCATTCAGATAGCAGAACGTTCCGGGGCCCCTGGGGTCCCCGTTACCTGTATTTGTGGCCCCAGTAAGTTGCCTTCTTCTCGCAGCCCACGGTTCCCTTCAAGACCTCCACGGACATCGCGCACTGGACCCCCGAGACCCCCGTCCCGCAGGATGCCGAGACCCTCAGTCACAATGTGGAGCAAATGGTGGAGGTGAGTCCTCTGGGGCTGGAGAGCGCAGGGTCACCCGACACGCGTGATTTCCTGTGGACACGTATTATCACATGTATGACAATGGAGAAGCTACACATAACATAATCGCAGCCCAGCAGAGGCGGTATCGGGGCTTATTAGTGAGCTGAAGGTAGTAGGTCCAGTGCTAGACACCCAGAAGGATATCGACACATCGGAGAGACGGGGAGGGAATTTATTTCCAAGGACGAGAAAAATTACAACAAGAGAGCGGAATCCAACACTAGAGAGTCAGAGAGGGTGGTAGATAAGTGGAGCGGCCTCCCAGCAGAGGTGGTAGAGGGTAATACAGTGAGGGTATTAAACATGCATGGGATAGACATACGGCTCCTGAATGTGATTAAGGTTTGAGTCTTTACAGACGAGACGGGGGCCGCCGGGGGCCGGGTTTTCTCACCTGCACAAAGATTTTCTCGCTGATCCGGCGGCCGCTTCCTGGCTGCATTTCCTGATTTGGTGCATTTTGATTAACCCTTTACACTCAGCTACTGAAACATACAGATACCCCGAGCCCCCGGCAGATCGGCCCCATCCGGCCCCCGACCAGTCTTCAAAGACTCAACCCTTAATCAGTCGTTGGTCTCGTCTTAGATTCAGGAGCCGTCTGTCTATCCCATGCGTGTTTAATACCCTCACTGTATTACCCTCTACCACCTCTGTTGTTAGGCGGCTCCACTTATCTACAGATTATTATGTTAGTGAGTAACTGATGATCATGAAGCCGTCAGGATGCGCTGAGTCGAGTCGGGCAGATTTATTTCCCATCCGATGATGTCACTGGACCTGTTTTTTTAGACGGTTTTCCAGTTTTATGACCCGAAGCGCCGCGGCTTCATCTCCGTCGAGGACTTCGATAAAATCGTCGCCAACCTGCCCTTCTCCTGCCACATCCTGGAAAAGGAGCAGTAAGTGCCAGGGGTCCGTCTCGGGGGCCACCGGGGGGGGGGGGGGGAAGGGGGTAGTATGAGCTGTCAGTCCAATCACACGGACCGACCTGAGCCTGGCAAGGCGAGCCTCACGAGTCTCCTGCTGAGTTCTGAAGCTCCAGGTGAGGCTCCTGAGCGCACGAGGCGGTCCGACCGCGGCCCCCGCCTGACCCCAAAGTGTCGTCTCTCCGCAGCGAGGGCCCCGTCAGCCGCCAGGCGATGGCGTCTTATTTCATGAAGGCCAGCCACGTCTGCTCCAAGCTGGGCGTCACGTTCCTGCGCAGCCTGCTGGAAGCTCGCCTCAGGAAGTCTCCGCTGTGCGGCAGCTGCGTAAGTCACCCGTCCCCTCGCCCGGTTATTGCACGCCCCCTTTCTCGCCCTCCGGTTATCGCGAGCCGCCCCCCTCTCTCGCCCTTTTAGCCCTCCAGTTATCGCGCTTCGTCTCTCGCCCGGGTTGTTGGTCAGCAACTCCCATCACCTCTGTCCGTTTCCTTTTCAGATCTGGGCCGTGGCCAAGCAAGGTAAGAGAAGCCGAGGCGCACAGTGCTTTATCTCCCCACTACCCTCAGCCACCGTGCTGCCCCCGACCTCCGCTGACATCTCTCCCTCCCGACTACCCTCAGCCGCCGTGCTGTCCCCCGGCCTCCGCTGACATCTCTCCCTCCCGACTACCCTCAGCCGCCGCGCTGCCCCCGCTGACATCTCTCCCTCCCGACTACCCTCAGCCGCCGCGCTGCCTCCGCTGACATCTCTCCCCCCGGCACAGGTTTGGACGCGGACGGGATGCAGAGCTGGAGCCGCGCAGGAGAATCCCGGACTCCGCACAGCAGAACCTTCCAGAAATCCACCCAGACCGACGGAGGCAGCGAGGACGAGACCCCCGGCAGCGGCTCGGCGGCAGGACCCCCGGGGGAAGCCCCTCGGTGCGGGGACGCGTGTGGCAGCCCGCACGCTCTGTACGGACAAGTGAGGGAGATGGAGAAGGTGAGATCCGCCCCGTATATTAATGTGAACTTCCCCAAACTGCCCCGACTGCCACCCTCGTGCCCCCCCCAGTGAGCGCAGACCCCTAGATACCCGCAGCTTTATTCCGCCCCACTCTACCCTGTAAACTTCTGGTCCCTTCGCTTGAGTCTCATTCCTTTAGTTAGACTGATCTCCTAGCTCCTGTTACCACCTGTGCTGGGAAGCGCTGCCAGGGAATGACCCCCGGTGTAACGTTTGATTCCGCGCAGGAGAGGAACCGCCTGCTCCTGGAGAACGCCGGGCTGCATTGCACCAACTCCCAGCTGTCTGCCGAGAACGCCCAGCTGCAGAGCCAGCTGTGTGCGCTGCAGGACGAGATGCGCATGCTGAGCCTGGACGCGGCGGCGGAACCCGCCATCGGGCGCATCCTCGACACCATCAACTCACTGCATCTCTAGTGCGAGGGGGGACCTGCGACTTCTACCCGGCCAGCGGGGGCAGATGACGCCAGCGGGGGCCGAGGACTCTTACAGACATCGCGGAGATCCGGAGCGACAATTAAAAAAAATGAGCGGATGGAAAATTATGGCCCGGGGGGGGGGGGGGGTGGGTGTCTGTTTCCATGTCGCATGACATAATTCAGATGTTTCATGCAGAAGGGAATGGGTTAATCCAGAACCCCCGGGGGTGGGGGTGGAATAATCCTCACGTCACCGAACCACGCCCCCCCTACGCAAAACGCTTACATTTCCTAAAAGTAACAAAGTGGACAAAAAATTAATGCGGGACTCATTTATTCCGCCAACCAAAAATTCAGGGAATTCGGATTGAATGATTTCAGGCCCAAAAAACAGAAAAGCCCCAAATTCTGCAGACTGAAGAACGAGGAATCGGCCAAAAAAAACGGCAGCAAAAATAAATAAAAAAAATATAAAACATAATAAAAAAAAAATCTGTGATTTATCACATTTTTTATAAATCATTTTAGGTCTCCGCCCCTTTTTTAGCCCAAAGTTATTGGTTTGATTATAAAAATAAAGGTATATATCACATGACTCTATAGATCAAGAAACAAAAAGACGTCGTTTGCAGCCAATCAGCGCCCCCCGCAGGAAATCGCAGGCATTCCACCCGGAAACCAAACGGAAACGAAGACAATGAAAAGAAATTTATACACAGAGCGGATTTTGGTGAAATGAAACGGTTTCCGAACCTTCCTTCTAACGCCATAAGTGCCCAAAAAATAGACATTTTTAGCAGAATGAAGGAAGCCGAGCGGCAGGCGGTTGGGTTTGTTCTCGGGGGGCCGCTCGGGACCCCCAGGCACTCCAGGAGTTACGGGTCAGTTCTTCCTTCTCTTGCTTCGTCGCCCCTGTCGAGGCTGCCCTCCTCGCCCTCCACCTTCCCTCCGCTTCTCCCAGGTGGGCATGGGGGGCTCTATCTCATTGGGGCGCCCGCCTCGGTCAGGCACGGTACCCACCATGAGGACCTGCGACCAGAGGGAGGCGGTAATACATCGAAAGAGCGGGCCGAGGAAACGGGTCACCGAAAGGTTAAAAGAGAAAGGGGCTCGAGGGGCTCTACCTTGTTAATGGCGCTGCCGGTTCGCTGGCAGAAGGCGGCGTTGCAGGTGTGGAGAATCCGAGAGTCGTCTTCCCGGGCGGCCAGCAGGTGAGACAGAGAGACCCCGGAGTCCGTCGTCAGAGACCGCCGGAGAGGCCACAGCGCTTCCTGCATGGCGGAGCCCTTCTCCTGCGGGCGACAAAACCAATAGAGTGTCTGCCCCTCCTACAGCGGGGCGACACAGACAGGAGGGAGCGATGGGGCATGGAGTCTGCCCCTCCCACTGCAGGGCAGCAGGCAGGAGGGGGCGATGGGGCAGTAAGTGCGCTGCGGGTCTCTGACCTTGGCTCGCTCTGACCAGTGGAAGGACTGCACGGTGACGTCGAATCGCGTGACCAGCATGCGCATCCGGCACTCGTACTCCCAGCGCAGGGACCGCTGCAGATCGGCCAGAGCGTCCTGCGTGCGGAGAGACAACGTATCAAAGAAAGTACAGCCCGAGACCCCCGCCGTCCCCCCGTCTAATCACCATAGCAACCAACGGAACGCTCCAATCAGTCTATCTCGTGCATGTTTAATACCCTCACTGTATTACCCTCTACCACCTCTGCTGGGAGGCTGTTCCACTTATCTACCACTCCCTCACAGAACCTCCAAGATCCTGCCAGCAAAACCCCCAAATACCAATACAATAATAAAAAATACACAAGAAGGTCCCGCGTCCCACCCGGCCGTCCTCTCCGTACCCACTGAGCCGCCAACAGCGGGGTTTTCAGTAACGGGGGAGACTTCTGAGCCTCTGGGACGGCAGCTGAGACGTCGTGGACCTAAAAACACAGAAAAACCTTCAGTCACAACGCAGAGGAAACGGCCCGATGTGCGGACCCCCGCCGGCTGCTTCCTGCGCAGCCAAAGCACAGGCCCACGAGTTTAAATCGCAAGCTCTTGGGTCACCTTGGTCTCTATTTGTCTCATGTACTCGGCCACCGGCGTGTCCAGGGCAGGTTCAGCCAAGCCCAGAGCTCCGCGGACTCGCTGCAGCTCCTGCAGAGCCTCTTTGGCGGGCCCCCCGGGATCGGGCACAGGGGCCCTCCTACTATCCAGGATCCTGGCGGCCTGCAGCTCGGTGCCGAGAAACACTGCAAAGAAAGGAGGCCAGTGATTGGTGGAATCACAAACGCCTCGCCCGACATACGGGGTGACGCGCTGCGTGCGCAGAGACAACGGGGTGTCGTTACCTAGCAACAGCAGGCAGTTGTGGGGGTCCGTCAGTCTCGCCGTGACCTCTCCGGTGGTCAGCGGGGGGTAAGGGCAGTGGAGTTCACTCAGCACCCCACTCATTTCCAGCTGGAAGGTCTCTGCGTCCTCGGGGCCTGCGGAGGAGAAGAGGGCGGCAGATAATCCACGCCCGAGAGCCATCAGCGCGTGGCCCCCGGCCCCTTGCTCCAGGCCCCCCGCCCCCGGGGCTCACCCTCCGTAGGGGTCACGTTCTCCCCGAACGAAGACGCGGCTCTCAGCTCCGAGACGAGCCAGACGCACAGCGAGGTGAAGTCCTGGCAGGAAGCACCCAGCGCGCAGGGGAGTACCGGGGCATCTTCACGGGACAGAGATCCCGCGTACCTGAAAGCGACCCCGCGGGGCGGATCACAGCGCAGACAGAGAGGGGTCAATTATAATGAATACCTCCATAATAACCTAGCGCTGGGGTAACAGTACCCGGGCCCCGTACCCTGGCCGGCCCACCTACCCCAGCTCCTGCAGCAGTCGAGATGCTTCCTTGGCCAGTGTCCCAGGGGCTGCGGCCTCTCCTGAACGTGCTTCCAGGGCCCCAGCCACTCCTGCGGCAGTTTGAGGGGCCCCAGCCTTTGCTGCCCCTGTTTCCGGGGGCCCAACCTCCGTTGCACCTGTTTCCGGGGGCCCAAGCTCTTCTGCACCTGTTTCCGGGGGCCTTGACTCCCCTTCGCAGGCCTCCAGCTGTCCTGCGCCCCCGCCGTCTATCTCCATGCCAGTGCGAGGCCTCACTCTGGGCCTAGGGGCGTCCAAAGGTCTCCTGGCAACCGGTCCAGAATCAATACGTCATGAGCTCCTCTTCCAATCAGAAGCCTGGTTATCCTTTCGGCTGCCCGGAGAGGAAATGACAGGAAGTGAATGTAAATAAAGTTCATTCAAATAACAGGAAAATGACTGAAAACCTCAGTAACCGCGAAACGGAGATCTTCGGAGCATCGTAATTCGGCGGCAGCGGGCAAAACACCCGAGTCACCGGCCCAGTGACCCCGCCTAGACTGTCCAGATCCTCCCCGTGTCCCTAATACCCCTCTCTTTCCCTTCTCCTCGATACCCCTCAACTCCCCCTCCCCTGATACCCCCTCTCTCTCCGTTCTCTTTGATAACTATACATTATACAGGGGCCGGTCACTGATTTATCTATACATTATACAGGGGCCGGCTCGCCGATTTATCTATACATTATACAGGGGCCGGCTCACTGATTTATCTATACATTATACAGGGGCCGGTCACTGATTTATCTATACATTATACAAGGGCCGGTCACTGATTTATCTATACATTATACAGGGGCCGGTCACTGATTTATCTATACATTATACAGGGGCCGGCTCGCTGATTTATCTATACATTATACAGGGGGCCGGTCACCGATTTATCTATACATTATACAGGGGCCGGGTCACTGATTTATCTATACATTATACAGGGGCCGGGTCACTGATTCCTGTAGGGTAAGCTCCATAACGTGCAGTGAAGCTGTGTCTCATTTGGGAAGGACTCGGCTACTAATGGTGGAGCGGATGAGATTCACCGTTTTCTTTGATAAATAGCGTGTAACGCGCGCCGTGGGTCACCCGTGTGAATCCGGAGAACACGCTTAATGATCAGACTGCGTGTTCGGGTCACGTGGCTTCCGCATGGGATCGCGGGAAATAAACGGACATCATCCTCTTGTTTTCTTGACGAGATACTTTGTGGAATTTACTCAATTCATGTTTTTTACAATTAATAATAAAAGCGCTCTTTCTATAAAAAGAGAAATGAAGGGTTGTTGTTTTTTGGGGGTTTTTTTTTGCTCCAACCACAAAAAATGATTTAATAACGACCCGTTTTATACAAAATAACAAACATTCCTGTTACATCATCTACAGAACGGCGAGTGCGACCGGGGCAGGCTGCGTGTGCCGTGCGGGGGGGGGGGGCGACGGTGTGCGTGATCCCCGTCCACGAGAGATGTTTCCTCCAGCTGCAAAATGCATCAGAGAGACGCCAGAGACCGGATCACAGCCAGAGAGACACCGGATCACAGCCAGGGAGACCGGATCACAGACAGAGAGACACCGGATCACAGCCGCAGAGAGACACCGGATCACAGCCAGGGAGACCGGATCACAGACAGAGAGACACCGGATCACAGCCAGAGAGACACCGGATCACAGCCAGAGAGACACCGGATCACAGCCAGGGAGACCGGATCACAGACAGAGAGACACCGGATCACAGCCAGGGAGACCGGATCACAGACAGAGAGACACCGGATCACAGCCAGAGAGACACCGGATCACAGCCAGGGAGACCGGATCACAGCCAGGGAGACCGGATCACAGACAGAGAGAGACCGCATCACAGCCAGAGACCGGATCACAGCCAGGGAGACCGGATCACAGCCAGAGACCGGATCACAGCCAGGGAGACCGGATCACAGACAGAGAGACACCGGATCACAGCCAGGGAGACCGGATCACAGCCAGGGAGACCGGATCACAGACAGAGAGACACCGGATCACAGCCAGGGAGACCGGATCACAGACAGAGAGCGGATCACAGCCAGGGAGACCGGATCACAGACAGAGAGCGATGTCACTTTGCCAGGAACTAAAAATACGGCTGCATCCTCAGTTCTTATTTTTTTGAGAAACTTTTTTCATGTGATTTTTTCCGGCTGGATCGGCCCCCCGCCTGGAGAGGAGTATCTGGCCCCCCGCCTGGAAAGGAGTATCTGGCCCCCGGCCGGCGCGGAGTATCTGGCCCCCTGCCTGGAGAGGAGTATCTGGCCCCCCGCCTGGAGAGGAGTATCTGGCCCCCCGCCTGGAGAGGAGTATCTGGCCCCCGGCCTGGAGAGGAGTATCTGGCCCCCGGCCGGCGCGGAGTATCTGGCCCCCCGCCTGGAGAGGAGTATCTGGCCCCCCGCCTGGAGAGGAGTATCTGGCCCCCCGCCTGGAGAGGAGTATCTGGCCCCCGGCCTGGAGAGGAGTATCTGGCCCCCGGCCGGCGCGGAGTATCTGGCCCCCCGCCTGGAGAGGAGTATCTGGCCCCCCGCCTGGAGAGGAGTATCTGGCCCCCCGCCTGGAGAGGAGTATCTGGCCCCCCGCCTGGAGAGGAGTATCTGGCCCCCGGCCTGGAGAGGAGTATCTGGCCCCCGGCGTTACATTCAGTTCTGCTGGGCTGTGTCCCCCGCGGAACGCTCTAGAACGGTCCTTTCCACATAAACCCCAAACAACCGTTCACAAGACCCACGCGGCTCTGAGACGCCGACTGTACGGAGCGGAGCAACATTCTGCCCTTAGGAGACATCGGCTTCCCGGCCCATCGCGGCCCTCAAAGACTGGAGTCGTGCAGCCACCCCCCCCCCATGCGATGCCACAAACCGGAGACGAGGCTGCCCTGTAATTCGCAGCACCGCTCGCTATGACGCCCCAGCAGTTGCCCCCCCAGTTAACAGAGCGAGCCGCTGGTTGCACTCAGAGTTTAATTCACCTGTTATTTCGCCCCCACCAGTAAAACCAGTAACCCCCCCCCCCCCCGTCCGCAATGCATTCAATTACACAGCGATATAAATTAAAATCCAATTTAATAAATTAACAGAACGTCCGGTAGTGACTGGCGCGGCCGGGGGGTCTCCGGGCAATAAATACTCAATAACAAAGGGGGCGACCCCTGCTTGTGCACAGATGTATCAATAAGCGGAACCCACCTGTGCCGTAGCCGGGGGGCTTCCAGGTCTAGACGGTGATAACCCCCCCCGTCCCAGTTTACAGGGTAATAGTGCATTTCGACCTCAGGCCAAAGTGTAAAAAATGACAGTGATATTTCCAGCCTCCTCCAAGGAGATCCTGACGGGTATTTAAAGGGACAGCACATAATAAATAAAGCATTATTTAAAGGCGCTGCTGATGCCCCCCCCCGCCGTAGCCTCACGTTGTGCAGAAATAATTCTACCCCTGATTACCGTTTCTGATATTACTCCGGGGGCCACAATAAAGGGGTAAAAAAAAATAAAAGCCAAAACTGCTCGAACTTCTATACCCGCTTTAAATACCCCGGTACAGGGCGATTATCACTGCAATTAGCTTTGTTTGGCCTCAGGTGGGGCTGAAGCTCTGATGGCCCCCCCGGCATTATGGGGGTCTGTTGCCCTCTTTTAAACCCCCCCACACACGCTATTTTTTTTTTTGGTCGGTCTCTGCAGCTGCTTCCTCCCCCAAAAATATTATTTTTTTAACCAAAAAACATCCCGCCGGGCGGTGGAACTGGGGAGGCCACGGGGCAATCGTCTCACAATCCCCCCCCCGCGCTCCTCCTCTCACCGCACCGCTTTGTGTTTGCCCCCGCAGCAGCCGCAGTGTTCGCCGCACCAGTGGCACCCCCGCAGCGGGAGGTAACAGCACATGCAGGGGACCACGAGGGACAGCGCGACCAGGGCGGCCCAGCGGACGCAGAAGTGGGGATGCCCCGGGTCGCAGGAGCACGGGTCCGAATAGTCGCCCTCCGAGTCCGACATGCAGTGGTACAGCAGGCTCTCGGCGCACCACATACAGGAAAGCTGGTAGACGCAGCGCCCCATGGGGTCGGGGGCATCTTGGCACTGCCCTCGGCCGTTCTCCTCGCTGCTAAATACCCCCCGGCAGTACACGCACCGGGCCGTGGCCATGTCCTCCTCGGCCGCCGAGTGAGCGTGTTCCTTAGACTTGGGGGATGGAGTGCCGTGGATCCTGCAGGAAGGAGAGCCCCTGGGGTCCTTCAGGGGCCCCTCGCTTTCTGAGGCCGCCGTGGCTCCTGGGAAGTGGCGCTCCTTCGCTTTGCTCCCGCTGGCTTTTTGGAAGTGGACACGCAGGTCGGACTTGGGCTGCTCGGACCCCTGCAGGGCGGCGCGCCGGTAGTCCTCGTAGCCCTTGGACACCCAAAGGTCCTTGCAGGGGTTGATGCTCTCCAGCTCCTCTTCATCGTGGAAGGACAGGCGCTGGAGAGGCTGCGACTGGGGAGGAAAAAAACAAAACAACCGTAACCGTTTACCGGAGAAGACACAAAGTAACGGGAAAAACCTCACCCAACCCGACCATCAAATCTGCCCTGGTCCGTGGGTCAACTGGGGGGGGGGGTTATGCCTCCCGGCACGTACCTGCGTCGTGGGGCTGCCCGACGGGCCGAAGCCAAACTCCTCGGAAGCCGGAGAGCGCATGTAGCAGCTGGACGAGGACTCGCTGGTAACGATGGTGATGTGTTTGGGTAACATCTCCTTCCGGCTGTTAGAAGACGACTCGCTGTCTGTGGGCAGCTGAGAGACACCGGGGGGGTTAGACGGGCGAGGGGGGCCACGTTTTCTACGCATTCCAACAAAAACATAGTAACGGCAGCACGCTGACGGGCGTGAGGACCGCCGCGCGTGGCACATGCTTACCGGGATGGCGTCTTCCAAAACATCTGCCTCTTCGGGGGAGGCGGACGAGGAAGAAGAGGACGATGAGCGGGAGAGAGAACCTTTAAAAGGAGAGAAGACCGGTTAGTGGCCACCGGCCGGACCCATTCGTGGCTACCCCTGGAAACGGCCTGATGGAGACCTATCAAGAGGTTCATGGAGGCGACCAGCGGAGGTTCCACCTCACGAATGGCATTTCTGGCCAGGTCTCATTCGAGGCGTCCATCAGGAGCCGTTACCGGGCCACGAAAAGAATGGACGGGAAGATTTAGAACATCTCCCCGATATCCGATCCCACCCCGGGCCCCAACCACGTTCTCAAACCTTCTGCCAGCTCCTCCACGGCCGCCTGCACGCTCCTCTCAAACGTCACGGCGTCCGCCGGGCTCTGGAACGTCAGTCCGAACTTCTTCTCCTCCACCTTCCAATGATGGAATATGGGGTTGGCCTTGTTATACACCAGACCCTTCTTCAGGACGCACTCCAGGATGGTCTGCGTGAGACACGGGGAATGAGCCACGCGAAGGAGACGCGGGAAATGAGCCACGCGAAGGAGACGCGGGGAATGAGCCACGGGAAAGGAGACGCGGGGAATGAGCCACGGGAAAGGAGACGCGGGGAATGAGACACGGGAAAGGAGACGCGGGGAATGAGACACGGGAAAAGAGACACGGGGAATGAGCCACGGGAAAGGAGACGCGGGGAATGAGCCACGGGAAAGGAGACGCGGGAAGGAGACGAGGGGAATGAGCCACGGGAAGGAGACGAGGGGAATGAGCCACGGGAAAGGAGACGCGGGGAATGAGCCACGGGAAGGAGACGAGGGGAATGAGCCACGGGAAAGGAGACGCGGGGAATGAGCCACGGGAAAGGAGACGCGGGGAATGAGCCACGGGAAAGGAGACGCGGGGAATGAGCCACGGGAAAGGAGACGCGGGGAATGAGCCACGGGAAAGGAGACGCGGGGAATGAGACGCGGGAAATCAGACGCAGGGAATGAGACACGTGGAATGAGACATGGGGAATGAGACACGGGAAAGGAGACGTGGGGAAAGAGACGAGGGGAATGAGACACAGTGAATGAGACACGTGGGATTTGACCCATTGCTCTGATCTCTGGGGTTCATTCTATAAAATCAGGACCGGTTTATAAATTGATCCCAACAGAAACGGCCAATCGTGACAATTTACTGGCCCTAAATACCGGCGTTAATATCCATGAATATTCATTCATTAGCAGCAGCACTAACGTTGTCCTAGCGGTGGTGAAGTGGTACCGGACCACGTGGATTCTATACATGGCCACCCAAATACCACGGGGGGCAAATCTGGGCACCAATGGGTATTTACGGTACTTACCGTCTGATCTCGGAGCCGCTCCCCTCGGATAAGGTAATCTCGCTGGTGGGCCACGTCTGGCCGCCGCACTTTGCATATCATTACGTGGCTGAGACCCCCTCCTCCCATCGGCACCCAGCCCCCACTAGAGTCATCTCTGGACATCACAACTGCTCGGACCCTCACGATATAACTGAAACAGCAAAAGACAGGACTGGTCAGACAGCGGCGGGTCTGTATGTAATGTAGGGGATGTGACTGCGTTATCGGGACTGGTCAGACAGCGGCGGGTCTGTATGTAATGTAGGGGATGTGACCGCGTTATCGGGACTGGTCAGACAGCGGCGGGTCTGTATGTAATGTAGGGGATGTGACCGCGTTATCAGGACTGGTCAGACAGCGGCGGGTCTGTATGTAATGTAGGGGATGTGACCGCGTTATCAGGACTGGTCAGACAGCGGCGGGTCTGTATGTAATGTAGGGGATGTGACTGCGTTATCAGGACTGGTCAGGCAGCGGCGGGTCTGTATGTAATGTAGGGGATGTGACTGCGTTATCAGGACTGGTCAGACAGCGGCGGGTCTGTATGTAATGTAGGGGATGGTGCGTTATCAGGACTGGTCAGACAGAGGCGGGTCTGTATGTAATGTAGGGGATGTGACTGCGGTATCAGGACTGGCTCAGACATGTACTTTTTACTTTACTTAGAGGGTAGTGGATAAGTGGAACAGCCTCCCAGCAGTGGTAGAGGGTAATACAGTGAGGGTATTTAACATGCATGGGATAGACATACAGCTCCTGAATCTAAGACGAGACCAACGACGGATAAGGTCAGACTAGAGGGGGGGCCAGATGGGGGCCGATCTGCTGGCAGGTTCCGTGGTTCTAATCCTTAGAGTCGTTATAAACAGTAACAGCCAATTACATTTATTGGAAACCTTCCTAAAATTCCCCGCGGAAAATACTCTGAATTATACAGATTTCAGGGCAGAAACGTAACACGAAACATTGTAACAGCCGGCATGGGAAGTAAAAGTGGCCAATAGCAGGCGAGCAGCGCACAGATCCCGGCTGCTATTGGCTGGTTAGTTTGCTTAGAGGCGGCTTTCCATGAAACCCTTCTCCAAAGAGAATATCCCTGATTTTACCCCAAAACTCAGAATTTTCCCAATAAATTCCATAATTTTCCTATAATTACTGTTACGTCACAACAAATATTTGTTAAAAATGATACATTCCTGTATTTTGTACAGCGCTGGGGAATATGATGGCGCCATATAAATCAACAATAATAATAATAATAACGTACCATAATATATTTACACTGAGCTTTGTTACCATGACAACCATCGCTGTAATTACCCGTCAATTTACAGTTTTACCGCGTAAACCAATCGGATTTCACGGCTTTCATTTTTAATAGTTTTACAAAAAAAAAAAAAATGAGGAGAAAAAGAAATTGTTGAAATTGTGGCCAATTTGCATTAAAATGATTTTACTAAATATAATGTTCATTAAAAAATACAAATTAAAGAAAGAAGACTGTGGTCACCCGGGTAACCGGTATTAACCCATTCAACTCCCCACGCTTACCATGGTAGAAATAAAAAACATTTCAGGAAACCGAATAAAGAGAAAAAATAAAAAAAATATAAATAATAAAGAAATACAAATATATAATTATTGAAATGAATTAACGTAAAGCAGGAAATCTTAAATGGTATATTAATAATATATAATATTAATTTACATTTTTGGGGGAATTTTATTTTAATTAATTTGAATATTTTTTTTAATATAATTTAGAATCTGGAGATTGAAATTTGACAAATATCTTTAAAAAAAAAAAAAAAAATCCTCAAATATTCATAAATTGATAAGAAAATTCAACGAAAACAGATTTGGGGCAAATCATTTGAAGCGCCCGGGTGACCAGCTGCGAGATGGCGATTCGCCTCCCAGTTCAGGGCTTTTATTGGTCTGGAGGGGTATTGTGGTCTGGCTCAACACGGCTTTAGGCGCAGGCGCCAGATAAAGGACCCATCGCCGCGTTTTTCGGTACACATGGGCAGTTAATCCCGAATAACCCACGACATAACGCACAGGGTATAAGCCCAGTGCATGTACCCCAATTGCCCCCCACCGCCCCCGCCCCAGTGACGACATGGTTAACTATTAAATAAATGGCACATTTTGGTTTTGGGGTCCCAGGCGCAGCCCCAGGAAATTGCCGGCTGCCCCCTTGTGGGGAGGCAGGAGGTATCTGTGAATGAAGAGGCTTTTTGTGAATGGCTGGTCACATGACCACAGGCTCTTTGTCCTCCCCGTTAATAAAGAACAGGTGACAGTGTGACAGCCCCCTAAACACATGCATGGGGGCAGCAGGGGCCGGGAGGGGGCAGGGGCCGCTGTGAGGCCTGCCTGGGCCAGTACTTGCCCCGGTGAGACGGGCATTAACATCTGCATAGGGAGGCAGTGAGGAGGAGGAGGGTGGGGAGGGCAGCAGCTCATGGAGAACCAGCACAGCCCTGTTTTTATGAATGAATGCAGATGCTAATGGGGTTCATTCACAAATATCTGCCCCTTCCATCCCCCCTCCGCGGGCTGTGAAATAAACACGGAATAAAACACCGCCCCCCCCACGCTGCAATACCCCAGGCAGTGGCAGAGATGGGGGGGGGGTACAAAGCAAATACCCTGCCCAGGGCACTGGCACTCCGAGGGTTAACGGGCTGCCTGGGCACTGAGCACCCAGGGGGGCTTTATCGGGGTGGGGGGGGGGTTAATGCAATGGGGCAGGGGCAGGTGTGTGGGGTCCGGGGCTGCTGTTAACCCTGTGGGTGCCGTGCCCCGGCAGCACTCACTCTCTGTCCATGCTGATGGGCGCTGTCCCCGCGGCTGGTGCTGAAGCTGCTCAGCCCCTCTCCGGGCCCCTGGGCCCCGTCATGCCGGTGCCGCTGCTGGCGGGGATCACGGTGAGGCTCTCGGAACAGAAGCCATTTTTTTTCAGGTAACGACAGAGCCCCCCCATCCCTGCCCCTCCCCCTCCCCTCCCCCCGGGCTCCGGGGCTGTCTCTGCGCGGAGGGCCCGGCCTAGCGGCACCGGGGGGTTCGGCGGGGGCTGTTCGGGGGTCCTTGGGGCTCCCCGCGCTGGGAATGGGGGGCTTGAGTCTGGGGGAGCGGGGGGGGGGCGAAACGGGAGGGGGCTGGGGGAGGGCAGATAGGCAGGGAAGGGGCCCGCACGGTCCTAGCGCCGGCTCCGGAGACGCACCTGCCCCGCTGGGTATTTACTTTCTACCAGGGTAATAAGATTTAACCCCGGGGGTGCCGGGCACCAGGCTGCCTGCCAGGGGGAGGCGCGACCGTGCTGGGGCCCTATAAGCAGACTGAGACTGGGATCCTATAGGGATAATGATACTGGGAGTCTGTATGGATAATGATACTGGGAGTCTATAGGGATAGTGATACTGGGAGTCTGTATGTATAATGATACTGGGAGTCTATAGGGATAATGATACTGGGAGTCTATATTGATAATGAGGCTGGGAATCTATATGGATAATGATACTGGGAGTCTATAGGGATAATGATACTGGGAGTCTATAGGGATAATGATACTGGGAGTCTATAGGGATAATGATACTGGGAGTCTGTATGTATAATGATACTGGGAGTCTATAGGGATAATGATACTGGGAGTCTGTATGGATAATGATACTGGGAGTCTATAGGGATAATGATACTGGGAGTCTATAGGGATAATGATACTGGGAGTCTGTATGTATAATGATACTGGGAGTCTATAGGGATAATGATACTGGGAGTCTGTATGGATAATGATACTGGGAGTCTATAGGGATAATGATACTGGGAGTCTATAGGGATAATGATACTGGGAGTCTGTATGGATAATGATACTGGGAGTCTATATTGATAATGAGGCTGGGAATCTATATGGATAATGATACTGGGAGTCTATAGGGATAATGATACTGGGAGTCTATAGGGATAATGATACTGGGAGTCTGTATGTATAATGATACTGGGAGTCTATAGGGATAATGATACTGGGAGTCTATAGGGATAATGATACTGGGAGTCTGTATGTATAATGATACTGGGAGTCTATAGGGATAATGATACTGGGAGTCTGTATGGATAATGATACTGGGAGTCTATAGGGATAATGATACTGGGAGTCTATAGGGATAATGATACTGGGAGTCTGTATGTATAATGATACTGGGAGTCTATAGGGATAATGATACTGGGAGTCTATAGGGATAATGATACTGGGAGTCTGTATGGATAATGATACTGGGAGTCTATAGGGATAATGATACTGGGAGTCTATAGGGATAATGATACTGGGAGTCTGTATGGATAATGATACTGGGAGTCTATATTGATAATGAGGCTGGGAATCTATATGGATAATGATACTGGGAGTCTATAGGGATAATGATACTGGGAGTCTATAGGGATAATGATACTGGGAGTCTGTATGTATAATGATACTGGGAGTCTATAGGGATAATGATACTGGGAGTCTATAGGGATAATGATACTGGGAGTCTGTATGTATAATGATACTGGGAGTCTATAGGGATAATGATACTGGGAGTCTGTATGGATAATGATACTGGGAGTCTATAGGGATAATGATACTGGGAGTCTATAGGGATAATGATACTGGGAGTCTGTATGTATAATGATACTGGGAGTCTATAGGGATAATGATACTGGGAGTCTATAGGGATAATGATACTGGGAGTCTGTATGGATAATGATACTGGGAGTCTGTATGGATAATGATACTGGGAATCTATATGGATAATGATACTGGGAGTCTATAGGGATAATGATACTGGGAGTCTATAGGGATAATGATACTGGGAGTCTGTATGTATAATGATACTGGGAGTCTATAGGGATAATGATACTGGGAGTCTGTATGGATAATGATACTGGGAGTCTGTATGGATAATGATACTGGGAATCTATATGGATAATGATACTGGGAGTCTATAGGGATAATGATACTGGGAGTCTATAGGGATAATGATACTGGGAGTCTGTATGTATAATGATACTGGGAGTCTATAGGGATAATGATACTGGGAATCTGTATGGATAATGATACTGGGAATCTATATGGATAATGATACTGGGAGTCTATAGGGATAATGATACTGGGAGTCTGTATGGATAATGATACTGGGAGTCTATAGGGATAATGATACTGGGAGTCTATAGGGATAATGATACTGGGAGTCTGTATGTATAATGATACTGGGAGTCTATAGGGATAATGATACTGGGAGTCTGTATGGATAATGATACTGGGAGTCTATAGGGATAATGATACTGGGAGTCTGTATGTATAATGATACTGGGAGTCTATAGGGATAATGATACTGGGAGTCTATAGGGATAATGATACTGGGAGTCTGTATGGATAATGATACTGGGAGTCTGTATGGATAATGATACTGGGAATCTATATGGATAATGATACTGGGAGTCTATAGGGATAATGATACTGGGAGTCTATAGGGATAATGATACTGGGAGTCTGTATGTAAAATGATACTGGGAGTCTATAGGGATAATGATACTGGGAGTCTGTATGGATAATGATACTGGGAGTCTGTATGGATAATGATACTGGGAATCTATATGGATAATGATACTGGGAGTCTATAGGGATAATGATACTGGGAGTCTATAGGGATAATGATACTGGGAGTCTGTATGTATAATGATACTGGGAGTCTATAGGGATAATGATACTGGGAGTCTGTATGGATAATGATACTGGGAGTCTGTATGTATAATGATACTGGGAGTCTATAGGGATAATGATACTGGGAGTCTATAGGGATAATGATACTGGGAGTCTATAGGGATAATGATACTGGGAGTCTATAGGGATAATGATACTGGGAGTCTGCAGGTTGGCAGGCATGCTTTGGGGGATATGTCACTCTGTGAGGTTCACACCCCAGTCCGGGGCAGATTGTAGGGTCTGTAAGGGGTAATATGTGAGACGTGGCCCCAAACCATGAATACTGCAACTCCCATAACCCTCAGCCGTTCCCCAAACTGTAACCTTTTGTTTCCAACTTCAGGCATCCAACCAGCTGATCCCAGAAGGACCCCCAAGGGCTGTGGGGGCAAATACTGGTTTAACCGGCAACCAGTGAGAGTAGTACAGGGTTAATTTGCTACTAGTAAACCTGCACAGGGGTGATAACCAGTGTGACTGGGAGACTCGTGGTGTGACCAGTACAGGGGAGGTTAATAACCAGTCTCACCAGCCTATGGGCAATCAATGTGCCCCCCCCCCCAGTCAGCCGCACCCCGCAGCAAAATACCCCCCGGGAGCTCTGAGGGACCCCCGGCCCGACTAACACCCCAGACTCCGCCTCCGCATAGGCTCCGCCCGTCGAGCGGTATCCCCGCCTCTTCCCCGAAGCTCGGGGGCGTGTCCTATCACTTAGCAACGAGAGGGCCTCCGGAAACTGACAGTTGGAGAGAAGGAGAGAGCCGGAGGAGAGACACAGAGAGTGAGAGAGATTAAGAGACTGAGAGAGAGAGGGAAAGATAGATATAGAGAGTGAGAGAGACAGTGAGAAAATGAGAGAGAGAAGGTGACATAGTGAATGAGAGATACAGTGACACAGTGACATAGTGAGTGAGAGACACAGTGACATAGTGAGTGAGAGACACAGTGACATAGTGAGTGAGAGATACAGTGACATAGTGAGTGAGAGATACAGTGACACAGTGACATAGTGAATGAGAGATACAGTGACACAGTGACATAGTGAATGAGAGATACAGTGACACAGTGACATAGTGAGTGAGAGACACAGTGACATAGTGAGTGAGTGACACAGTGACATAGTGAGTGAGAGATACAGTGACATAGTGAGTGAGAGATACAGTGACATAGTGAGTGAGTGACACAGTGACATAGTGAGTGAGTGACACAGTGACATAGTGAGTGAGTGACACAGTGACATAGTGAGTGAGTGACACAGTGACATAGTGAGTGAGAGACACAGTGACATAGTGAGTGAGAGACACAGTGACATAGTGAGTGAGTGACACAGTGACATAGTGAGTGAGTGACACAGTGACATAGTGAGTGAGTGACACAGTGACATAGTGAGTGAGTGACACAGTGACATAGTGAGTGAGTGACACAGTGACATAGTGAGTGAGAGACACAGTGACATAGTGAGTGAGAGACACAGTGACATAGTGAGTGAGTGACACAGTGACATAGTGAGTGAGAGACACAGTGACATAGTGACATAGTGAGTGAGAGATACAGTGACATAGTGAGTGAGTGACACAGTGACATAGTGAGTGAGTGACACAGTGACATAGTGAGTGAGTGACACAGTGACATAGTGAGTGAGAGATACAGTGACATAGTGAGTGAGAGATACAGTGACACAGTGACATAGTGAATGAGAGATACAGTGACATAGTGACATAGTGAGTGAGAGATACAGTGACATAGTGAGTGAGTGACACAGTGAGTGAGTGACACAGTGACATAGTGAGTGAGTGACACAGTGACATAGTGAGTGAGTGACACAGTGACATAGTGAGTGAGAGACACAGTGACATAGTGAGTGAGAGACACAGTGACATAGTGAGTGAGTGACACAGTGACATAGTGAGTGAGAGATACAGTGACATAGTGAGTGAGAGATACAATGACATAGTGAGTGAGTGACAGTGACATAGTGAGTGAGAGATACAGTGACATAGTGAGTGAGTGAGCGAGACGGAGAGAGAAAATGAGAGAAATGTGGGAAATACCCTCTCTCTTATTGTAATTTGCCCATCCCTACCCTAAGCTTTATACTCTTAGAGATGAAACTTTTGCCCCGATTTAACCCCCTGACCCCTGGCAGGGGCCCCTGGGGATGTCAGAATAAAGCTATTTACTAACGTCTGTAAATAACTGGGGGACCCCTGCGGGGCAGACGGTGCTTTGGGGTGTACGGCCTTAGTACCACCCGACAGTCCCGTGATCTGTGCTGTTCCTGCTGTTTTCTAGAGCGGCCTATGATGTGCTGGGAGGATGGGGAACGTTCAGCCTGACGGAGCGTCTCAGGACCAGGAGCAAGAAGGCGCCCAAAATGTTAAAGGGGAGGAGAGCGCGTGTGAAGAGCCCTGTCCCGCCGCGGAGTCGGGGGACGTGCCGGTACCGGAGCAGCCCGGGGGTACCAGAGGGAAGACTAACAGAACCTACCCCCGGGCAATAAACAAGGGCAAAAAATGGAATGTCCACAAGGAATCGGACGTGAGAGAGGAGCTAGAACACCAAGAACCTGCCCTGGGAACGTCTTCACAGGGGCCGCGAGGGCCGTCCAAAACCTCGACCAATAGCGACCCAGCGAGCAGCGTGCAGCCTCCGCCGCCGACCACGGATCCGCCACAAACAGAAAGGGTTAAACAGGCGGGTGACCGAGGGGGAGAGAGCGAACCAGGGGAAAGGTCCGGTGCGGCCACCCGCCACAGAAGGAGACCAACGCAACCCGTGCCGGGGCTTCCTCCTGAGAGACCGCCAACGAAAAGCCATCGTCCCGGCAAAGAGCCGCCATCTTACCCTGCTTCCCAAATACCTCCCGATTCAAGCACCAATGAATGCCCCAGACCCGCTGAAGCCCCTCCGAGCGGGCAATCTGAGAGCGGCAAAGCTCAAGGGGCAATCGGTGGAATGCCTGCCCCTTCGCAGAGCGTGTCCCTCGCATCCAAGACTGCACCTCCCCCGACAGATCCTAGCCGAGCCGGATCCAGTACCCCCGGAGAGGGTAACAACTTCCTAATGCAGAATGTCGAGTTCCGCGCCGTGGCCCCTCCGAGCAAACCCCAGTCCGTAAAAACAACGGAGCCATCGGACGCGGGCCGGAAAAGGACCTCAGCACCGAGCGCTGCGCATGCCCTCAAGCATGTACGGCGGGTCACAGGCGAACCCAGGTCACTGGCGGAGAAGCAGGGGGCAGGAGGGGATGTCCAGAATGTTCTAGGAGATCCCCCAAGGTCATCTGCCGGAGCCGACCCCGGGGAGACAAAAAAAGAACATCTGCCCCCAGGGGTGGAAAAGTCCTGCCAAACGTCACAAGAGTCGAGTTTCTCAATCTCTATGGAAGATTTTCAAGTGACGTCGACGTCCCCGAAAGTCATGCGCGGGGAGGAAAACCGGACCTCGGACAGTTCCAGCTCAGCTCCGGAACCCCCAACCTTCAGCGTCGAGAAACCCAAATTCAGCTGGATCACCCCTCCTGAGAGTCCGACTCATTGCTTTCAGTTTAAAGGTTCCCAGAAAACAGCAAAAGCCCCCCAATCCATCACGGCCAGACCCCTGGACACGTCATCGGACGACTCCATTACAGGGCCGGGGCCAAAAGACCCCCAAGCGCCTCTCACAGGGAAGGCGGAAGGGATGTCCAAAGATCTACACCCCGCTCTGGCACCGGGAACGCCCGCCATCACCAGGAAAGCGGATCTGAGGAAATATACAGCAAACGCCTTCGCGGGGCCCATGGAAATCGGGAACCCGGAGCTGGACGCGCGGGCCGACACTATCACCCCGGACGAGGACGTACTAAAAGCCGCGCATGTGCCAGGAGACAACCGGGTTCACCAGACCAAGGCGAGCTCCAAACCCAGCCGTTCCAATAAAGCCAAGAGCAAAGGACGACCTCCGAGGCACCCCCAGCCCAACACCAAGTGCCCCGGGGTAATAAACCAGAATACCCAACAGGGGAATACCCCACAGGGTCCGCAGCCTCCTGCCAGGGGCCAGCCAGCAGGAGCCCAGGGCAACTTGGACAAACCGTTGTGCAGCGAGGCGGCCAACAGCGCTTTGCCTCCACCCTGGGATACAAATCAGGAAGAGGGGGCTTCCGAGGAGAAGCCGCGGCAGAGGTGGGCCGGTTTTCACGTGGACACGGTTTGCGGGGTGAGAAGTCGGTGCAAGCATCGGCCGCTGAAACTGCCCCCCAACATCACCTCCTGGTAAGTGTAAGTCATCGCGATGCTCGGGGGGTTAAACAGACGGGCCGCGGCCCATATTCAGTGATGTAACAGACGAGTGCAAACGCTAAAGGAGCAAGCGGGAGAGTTGCAGTTTCACGTCACCAATTCAACTATGCATCATGCAGGGCCAGTTCAGGAACGTGCCAGGGCGGCCCTTCATAATGCTTAGGGAATTCAGGGCATTGAAACCACGACCCTCCCGCTCCAATTGCATGATTTTTATAAGGGGGGGGGGTAATAACTCTGATCCCTGCCATGTGCGCCAAGGAGCTGAGAACCTAAACTGCGCAGTTACCCTCCTAATCCAGACACGCGGGTCAGACGAGGGAACTGTGCCCCCCCTCGCAGGGCCACATCACCACGCAACAGCAGATAAAAAATCATTACAAATTAGAAAAGAGAGAATGGCTCAGTCTCAATTACCCAGCTGGACTCTCTGGCTAATGAAAGTCTACGGAGGAACGGACTTCATTAGCTTCGCCATAAAGCATCAGCTCAGTGTGGTGTTTGAGTTGGGAAATTCACCCAAAATATCTTTCTATATTACTATTTGCAGTGCTGGGGGGGTATATAATAAATACTGTATACAGTGCTAGGGGGTTATATTACTGTATACAGTGCTGGGGGGTTATATTACTGTATACAGCGTTGGGGGTTATATTACTGTATACAGTGCTGGGGGGTTATATTACTGTATACAGCGTTGGGGGTTATATTACTGTATACAGCACTGGGGGTTATATTACTGTATACAGTGCTGGGGGGTTATATTACTGTATACAGCGTTGGGGGTTATATTACTGTATACAGCACTGGGGGTTATATTACTGTATACAGTGCTGGGGGTTATATTACTGTATACAGCGCTGGGGGGTATATTATTGTATACAGCGCTGGGGGTTATATTACTGTATACAGCACTGGGGGTTATATTACTGTATACAGTGCTGGGGGTTATATTACTGTATACAGCGCTGGGGGTTATATTACTGTATACAGCGCTGGGGGTTATATTACTGTATACAGCGCTGGGGGGTTATATTTCTGTATACAGCGCTGGGGGGTTATATTACTGTATACAGCGCTGGGGGTTATATTACTGTATACAGCGCTGGGGGGTTATATTACTGTATACAGCGCTGGGGGGTTATATTACTCTATACAGCGCTGGGGTTATATTACTGTATACAGCGCTGGGGGGTTATATTACTCTATACAGCGCTGGGGGGTTATATTACTGTATACAGCGCTGGGGTTATATTACTGTATACAGTGCTGGGGGGTTATATTACTGTATACAGCGCTGGGGGGTTATATTACTGTATATAGCGCTGTGGGGTGTTATTACTGTATACAGCGCTGGGGGTTATATTACTGTATACAGTGCTGGGGGGTTATATTACTGTATACAGCGCTGGGGTTTATATAACTGTATACAGCGCTGGGGGGTTATATTACTGTATACAGTGCTGGGGGTTATATTACTGTATACAGCGCTAGGGGTTATATTACTGTATACAGCGCTGGGGGTTATATTACTGTATACAGCGCTGGGGGGTTATATTACTGTATACAGCGCTGGGGGTTATATTACTGTATACAGTGCTGGGGGGTTATATTACTGTATACAGCGCTGGGGTTTATATAACTGTATACAGCGCTGGGGGGTTATATTACTGTATACAGTGCTGGGGGTTATATTACTGTATACAGCGCTAGGGGTTATATTACTGTATACAGCGCTGGGGGTTATATTACTGTATACAGCGCTGGGGGGTTATATTACTGTATACAGCGCTGGGGGTTATATTACTGTATACAGTGCTGGGGGGTTATATTACTGTATACAGCGCTGGGGGCTTTGCCTGTGAAGTCTCCCCCATAAGGCCCTGCTTTAAACTAATTGCCTTCACACAGGGATTGACTGAATTCCCGGCCTGTTTGTGGCCCCCGAGGATCGTTTGGGAAGCCGGGTATTTGGGAATACGGCAGAATAGGATGCGGCGGGGGGCCGGGGTAGCTGCTCAGAAGGGCCGCAGTCAGGCGCGGCTTTACAGGCAGCTGGACTCACCGCGTTCTTGTTACTTTTCGCAGGTTCGCAGTAGCCGAGAACAAGCTGACGGAGCCCATCTGGGTCACCACACTGAAAGTGGCGTCCGCGCTGGCCCTGGCCACCAAGCCGCTGCTGGATCAGCACGAGGCCACGGAGCGGAGCCGCCACGAACGCAAAGAATAAAAGCCATTAAGCGAGCGAGCGCCTCGTGGTTCTTGTGTCCCGACCAGACAAACCCCTGCGGTGCCGTAACACTTACGCCTCGGCGGTCTCCCAGCAGAGTGAGGCGTAGGGGTCCTCGCTGAAGGGCAGGCGCCGGCTCTGACCTATACTTTGTATCACCCGATAGGACGATAGACGTCGGCTAGTGTAGATTTTGGGGTAAATTCTCAGCATTTTGTGTCCACGTTTCCAGCGCTCCGCAGCATCGTGACAGGCGGGTTATAGGGGGCTCTCAGACCCCCGTATATTATTAGTTTTGGGCGTCTGTATCTCGCCCGATGTATAGATCAAGAGACGTCAGAGCAGGTTGCATGTTAACAGACTTCCTATAATGCAGCGTGAACCAATCACAGGCCGGCCCTGGGCCCCGCCCCTTCCCACAAATTGCTAACAGAAACGAGCAGAATCTAGAATGTTCCTGAAACCCGAGAGAACCCAAAGATAAGAAATGCGGCCGACGCCATGACGACCACAAACGCCACACCTTGAGATACTCCGTTTATTATACGCGCGATACAATCTCTGCATGCGCCGTGGGACCCCGCAGTGCCGTGTTCACCGGGTCCATGACATCATCACACGCGCAACCTGCACCCCGAATACCCCAGCGTGTCGCCCCCAGAGGGGGCCGGCCGGGCTCCTGCATCCGATCCGGTGACGAGAGGCCAAAGAATCCTTTCCACTCCTCAGGAGCGGCCTCGTGCCTGCGCAAGCCCACAAAGCCACGGCGCGTAATATTATACAAAAACCCCACAAATAACATAAAAAAAGCTGACACGGGCAGAAAGTCCAGGAGAGCCGAGGAGGAGAGCGCGGGGGCCGCGGCTGGCGCTAGACGATCATCTCCAGCTGGCGGGCATACTCGATGACCTGTTTGGCTAGTTCCGTGGACGGTATCGTGGCCTCCTCCGGGTTGTGCTGTTGGCTGCTGAAACTGTAGTAGTTGTTGGGGCTCAGGACCCAGCCTCGCTGCAAAGACAACAGGGGGGCATTTATTATCCGTCAGGAATACCGGGGGGCTCCAGGAAACCGCTTACCCCACGCTCACCGAGAATAATCTGCCCCAGGGACACACACACAACGTCTGCAAGCGCAGGGAATAATCTGCCCTGGGAAGCTAGCAGGTGGCCCCTAGGATCAGCCCCGGGGGTGGGGGTGGGGGAAAGAATAATTTGCCCCCAACCGGTACGAACCTTCTTGGCGTAATCCGTCATCTTCTTGGGGGTGTTGAAGAAGAGCATCCTCGTGGCCTCGTTAAACAGGATCTTCTCATACGCCTTCTCGATGCATCCCGCGATCTCATCCCTGCCACGAGACACGGCGGCACGTAAAACACACGCGTGGGCAACGGCACACGGCCGGCGCGATTAGTCAGCTAACGGAGCGTCCTCCCGGCAGAGGCGGGGAGACCCGGAACTCACCGTATGGTGTCCAGCAGAATGTCGATGAAGAAGGTGTAGCTCTCCGCCGGGATGTTCCCCTTGGCCAGGAACACCTTGTTATAACTTCCCTCCATCAGGTACTGAAAGCAGAGGAGAGCGAAGGTGAGCGGGGGCCGCGAGGGCCGACGGACTCTACAACTCCCATCACCGCCAGCCCAACACCAAATACCTGCTCGAGGGACACGGGGTGCTTGATGTAGACGTTGGCCTGGATCTCCTTGGCCGGAAGCCTCTCCAGCTCGGTGTGGAACTCGGCCACGCGGTTCTGGGACAGGAGGAAGAGGAGGTTGAGGCCGAGGAGCTGGTGTTTATACGCGGATTCCGGGAGCTCCTCCCTGCGGCAAAGGGGGGGGAAACGTTACAGCAGGAAGGGCCCTGGCCCCTGGGGGCCACGGACGGGGCATGAAAACAGACACCCCCCCCCCAAAATAAATAAATTAGGAAACCTTGAAAGGAACGGAAAAAAAGGGACGCTCCGGCCGTCCGGCCGCTTTGAGCCGCGCGGCCCTTTAAATTGTCGTCCAAACACATGGGGGGGACTCTGCAGAATACCCCCTCACGCGCAGTTGCCCCTTTCCCTGCCCCGCCCGCTGAACACATCTCCGGCCCTGGCTTTGGGGGGAGCGCTGCAGGTTGGGGGTCTCACTTTCCTGCAACCTCTTCACTTTAACTCCGCGTCTATTAAATTCCTCCAGCCTCAATAACCCCCAAAACGCGGGCCGCCTCCCCCTGTGCTCCCATCCCTGTACCATGCACTCACTTGTAGTCGAAGTAGTAGCATTTGAGCTGCGCCATGTATCTCTCGAAGGACGGGATGTCTTTCTTCAGGATCGCCCACTGGGCGCCGATCTCCAGGATGTCCCCTGAAAACGGACCGCGTTAAATCTGCCGCCCCACCGCCGCGGCACTCGCCACCCCATCCCCTGACCCGTAGATAATAACATCACTTAACAGTCACGTAACGTGAAAGCCAGAGCCGATAGGCTGTCGCCACAGAAGCTAAATATATATATATATGGGCTTTATTTGCTTAACATGCTAGAGAGCGTGAAACAGCCTCCCAGCAGAGGTGGTAGAGATCATTGCTGCGAGATACTCACGCGCCAGTACGAGCTGCTGCTTCGTCAGTTTGGCATCAGTTGTGGGTAAAAAGTTCTGCTCCAGGAGAGCGAGCTGGAAGAAGGGGGCAAAAAGTCAGTATTCACCCTCCGCAGCCTCCAGGAGTTCATACCCCACCACCGTACTGCCCCAGGAGGCGACGTTTCACGTTATTAATATAGAAATCAGGTTTCAAGGGGTATTTATAGATTTCTTGCACTGTCGGGGCAGTTGTCTGAGGTCCCCATGAGGGGCATTAAACGTGATTGGCCACAAGTGCCCCGGGGCAGAACAGGGCATTAAAGTGAAATCCGTTCTCTAGGTGACGCCAACCCTCTGACAGCCCCGTAATCTGCCCCCAGCTTTTACCCCATTTGCTCCCTGCCCCCACTGTTTACCCCCTAATATATTAATGCCCCAGCCTGGCAGGTGCCTTTTGCTGATCAATCACGCGTTTAACCCTTTATCAGCTGCCTCCTTTCTTCTGGCGGGTTGTCAATCAACGTTATTACCCCTCCCCCAGTGTGTTTATTACCCCCTCATACCCTCCCCGGTCTCTCTCACCTTCAACTTGCCCAGAACATCCCCGCACTTGCCCAGGTTGGGGCTCTTCTTGCCCCACTCGGCCCTCAGTTGCTCGTACATGGCGGCCGCCTGCCGCAGCCCCGCAGTCTCCGCTCCGCTCAGCGCCATCAGCAGCACAACCAGTACAATGAATCGGCAGGAGCGCGACAGCTACGCTTTACGGCCGGAACTGACGGCAGCCGCTCCAGGCACAGAGCGCCATGTCAAGGCAGGGCAGCCGCCATGTCAAGGCAGGGCAGCCGCCATGTCAAGGCAGGGCAGCCGCCATGTCAAGGCAGGGCAAATGCAGCCGCCCCAGCAAGGCGTTCATTCCCTCCTCCAATATGGCGGGTGGCTGAGTTCCGCGCTTGCGCAAAGCCTGGCGCCGGATTTAAATATCCTTTCTATGAAGTGGCAGAGAAACTGAGAAACTACCCCAACTACCGGGAATTCATTGGAGGGAGGGGGCAGATAGGGCAAACAACCACCCCCGGTAAAGAGACTCCAGATAAATTAACCCTACTACCCCCCCCTGTATGGAATCTCCCCTTTACCCGGATATGTCGAGTAATTGTTTTTTGGGGTGAAGGGGGCGGTGCTGTGACGTACGGCCGCTACCCCGGCCACAGCTTCAAGCTGTCAGGTTTTCGGCTGCAGCCACGTTGAGCGAGAGAATATGAGGGGAAAAGGGTAAATAAGGATTAGTGAAATAAGAATTACCGTCTGTTGCAAATCATTATTTTATATACTACTTGTTATGTGTCCTGTCAACCCATTGTACAGCGCTACGGAATATGATAGCGCTATATAAAACAATAACTAATAATATTGGAGGCTGTTCTGGAGACGGTGGTAGATAAGTGGAACAGCCTCCCAGCAGAGGTGGTAGAGGGTAATACAGTGAGGGGATTAAACATGCATGGAATAGACATACGGCTCCTGAATCTAAGACGAGACCAACGACTGATTGGTCTGTGCAGCGCCGGGTATACGGGGGGACGCGCTGTGTGTGCGCAGCGCTGGGTATACGGGGGGGACGCGCTGTGTGCGCGCAGCGCCGGGTATACGGGGGGGGACGCGCTGTGTGTGTGCAGCGCCGGGTATACGGGGGACGCGCTGTGTGTGCGCAGCGCCGGGTATACGGGGGGGACACGCTGTGTGTGCGCAGCGCTGGGTATACGGGGGGACGCGCTGTGTGTGCGCAGCGCCGGGTATACGGGGGGGACGCGCTGTGTGTGCGCAGCGCCGGGTATACGGGGGGACGCGCTGTGTGTGCGCAGCGCCGCGTATACGGGGGGGACGCGCTGTGTGTGCGCAGCGCCGGGTATACGGGGGGACGCGCTGTGTGTGCGCAGCGCCGGGTATACGGGGGGACGCGCTGTGTGTGCGCAGCGCCGGGTATACGGGGGGACGCGCTGTGTGTGCGCAGCGCCGCGTATACGGGGGGGACGCGCTGTGTGTGCGCAGCGCCGGGTATACGGGGGGACGCGCTGTGTGTGCGCAGCGCCGGGTATACCGCAGGCAGTGGACGCCCCGTGCTGTAGTTATGATGGGAGGGGGGGAGCACAGTCTGTATCCAATTGCTGCACTAAATGCTCCAGTATGGCCCCTGGAAAAGGCAATTAGTGTTAATGCCCCTCATAAAGATCAATGGAGACCCCCCCCCCATAGGCTCACGGATTAACCCTTTAGCTGCCTGTCACTGGGATGCCAGTGGTTCTAGGTTTGTTTTTTTAATTCAGCGCTGGTTGGATCTCCCCGTGCCGGGCGTACCCCAGGCTGCAGCACTTGCCCTCCAGTGGGGTATTTGGGGACCCATCGCCCCCCGCAATACAAACCCAGAAACCCAAATAATGAAGCGCAGCCCGATGTGTCCGGATATCCAGATGCATGATGGGAGTCGGACCCGGTGCTGAGCAGAGCGCGGCAGGCCAAGGGTTAAAAGACAAAGAGGCTATTTTTACTAATTGTCCCCAAAAGGGTTCCCAGGTTACTATTTATAGCCTGAAATTAACCTCCCACCTTCCATTTTGGGAACAATTTGGTCAAATTGAGCTGAATTACAGCAAAAAAAAAAACCCCTCGCTAAAGGGGGGGAGCGGGGGGGTCTGCTTGTGATGTTCTTCTTGCTGATGACCCGAGGCCACAGGTGTGTGCGGCGTGCGGACCCCCCCCCCCCCAGGGCAGAGTGCGGCGTGCGGACCCCCCCCCCAGGGCAGAGTGCGGTGTGCGGATCCCCCCCCCCGGGCAGAGTGCGGTGTGCGGATCCCCCCCCCCGGGCAGAGTGCGGTGTGCGGTGTGCGGATCCCCCCCCCCCCGGGGCAGAGTGCGGCATGCGGGTGTTCTCTCTCTCCCCCCCCCCCCAGGCAGAGTGTGTGGAGTGCGGCTATCTCCCCGCCCCCCGCGCTCCAATCGCCACTTCTCCCGCATTCTAATCCCGCACGTTGTAAAACAAGCAGGATTATGCATAAAAATGGATTCTGGTGCCTAGAAATTTCTTTTGTATTTCTTTTTAATATAAAATGTGTGATATTTTTCCTCTGGACTCTGTCGGAAGATTTCGCTCCGGACGCTTTTCATATAAAAAACCCCCAAACGATCGGATTTTGTCCAAAAATTCTTGATGTTTTTCCCCATTTTTTATGGCGGATGAGCAGTTCCAGTCCTGGCCACCAGGTGTCAGCAGCCACCCACAGTTTATCAGTCAGAGCGCACCCTGTCCCGCAGAGCTTACACTCTAACCTCCTTCTTATAAAGGATACGTGCCCTAAAATTACACATTTATTAGAAAAAGATTCCCGTCCATCCGGCCCTCCCTGTCATCCAAAACATCAAACTATTCAGAGTTTTGGTTTTTTACTTTTAAATTTTAGCTGCAAAATCTCCAGAGTTACGGAATTTGGAGAGAATGCAGCAAAAAGGGGCCAGGTATCAGATTCCCAACTAGTAACAAAAATATACTGAAATCACCAAAATCCGCTTGCCCGCTGTGACCTGAGACTCCGCATTCGGCGGCCAGCAGCGTTCATCTTTTGCCGGTGACCGGGCTGACCGCGTTTTCTCGTGCGCTGGGAGCGGGTGATTAATCGAATGCGCTGGGATTTCCACCTGCTCAAAAAACAGTATTATTTCCATCAGGCCCCGCCCCCGAGGAGCGTCGTGCCTGCCGGTGTGGCAACAGCCTTGGGGGGGGGGCAATTCCAGCCCCGTAATGAAGCAGGCCAAAGCACAATGCGCCAGCCAGTCTTACCAAAAACACATAAAGGGAGCACAGAAAGGATTCAGGTAAGGGGTATGTTCATCCAGAAGCCCTCCTTACTCCCCCTGCTGGCTTTATGTGGGGGTGATCGAAAATCTTGATATTTGAGCAGCTCAGGGGCAATTGCTCCCCGGCCCCCCCTTGCCAGCCCTCCCCGGGCTTTAACTGGTCAGGAATACGGGTGTGAAGCACTTTATATGTGAAGATTGTCGCGTTTTCTCGCCCCGAGATTTGGGGTCACCGCGGAGATGTTCCGTCTCCGGTGGGGATATTCTGGGGGCTCCATGGCTATTTTGTTACAGAATTTATTAAACTGGGACAATTGGCGTCAGAAACCAGTATTCCCAGTAAGGTACATTTTTGGAAACAAAAACCCAGCAGATGCTTCCTTACTGGAGACCGAAACTGATCATTTCTGGACGTCTCCAAGGAGAGAAGACCCCCGAGATGCCCCCGGATTCCTTGGTAAATGACATGCCATTGTTTGGGGCATTGTTCGGGGGCTTGGGGTAAGTTTGGGTTTGTATGGATGGTCCCTACGGGAAGACATGGCTGACAATAGCGCCCCGGCCGAGGCATTGCTGTCACTCGCCATTGAATTGGGTCCACGGGATGGAGAATAGTCCTCTCCCCGGGGTCCGGCCGCCGGGGCCGCCAGCCTGCGCAGGTGCCGTTCTTTTTGGGATGAAGCATCTCAGGAATGTGTGAGGAGATCTCCCGGGGGGGTAGAAAGTGACAGAGAAGCTGAAAGAGACGCGTCTCACGTACATTCCTGGAGGACAATCCTTTTCATGTCAGGGAGCATCTGGGATAGAACAGGAGGGCCGGAGACTCCGGGGGGGGGGGGGGGGGGCTCCAAGGGGCCAAAACTCCCCGGCTTTAAGAGAAAAATCTGCCTTTTTAACCCCAAATCCCCAACATATGTCCAGGGGTGGGGTTCTGCGTCTGCGCATTGTGGGGATGGATCAGGGTGTCTGGCGGGGGGGATCTGGGAATATTGGGGTCTTGAGGTGAAAGGGGACAGAGTCTCTCAAAGCTGAAACAGCCAATCATGAAGAGGACGTCGGGGGGGGGGGGCATTTAATAATAAACTGCCGCTTAATTTGAGCTGCAGAACAAAATATCATGAAAATTGAGTTTCAGGAATCAAATTTAACCATTTTGTTTATTGTTTGAATTCAGGTTTTTTTGTGGGGGTTATAAACCTGTTTACCCCTCCATGGTGTAATGTTACCCCCTCTGCCTGGGCTTCCCTGCCCCTCTATTTCCATTGCTGCCCTGTATACGGGGTCTGTGTATGGAGGGACCCTCGCCGCCTGTATACGGGGTCTTCCCACACACCATGGCGTTCTGCCGATCACCCCTCCCCCGTCGCCCCCCATTGTCCTGATGCTGACAGGTGTATAATTACATGATCGATGTGTTTTCATTACCCTCCGATTGAACTGCCCCTCGTTCTGCTCCACCCCCTTTGGAGTGATTGGCAGCCCCCTCGCCCCACGCCCTGACCCCACGCCGGCTCCCCCCAAACCCTGAGCTGAGGATGGCAGCTTCCCAGCCCCCTCCATCTGCCAAAAACGGGGGGCAAACATTGCCACCTGTTAACCTTTTCACTGCTGCTACAAACGGCGGTCTCATCAGATAAAGACACGGCGCCGGGATCTGCGCTCAGTGCACAGAATTTATAACGAGACCCCCGGACCCCCGGGGCAATAAACGCGCCCGGGACGCATTCATAATGAAGCGGATGGAGCCGACGAGAAAGTGGCGTCTGATACCCATTGGGCCAACAGATAAAAGCCCGTTGTACTGCACTGCGGAATATGATGGCGCTATATAACACAATAGATAATAATAATTATAAGCTCTCAGGGCCTCTGAGGTCTCTTCTTCAGATGGATGACAGGGGGGGATCCTTTCCCACCGGAGCTTACAATCTACAGAAGAAGCGAGACCAGAAATTCTGGGAATTCAGCTTAAAACGTGGTCTGATTATCGCCGCGGCCGTTGGGACCTCCGATGCGACTCCGCATTCGGCTTCCTTTTGTTCCTCTCCTGAGCAGCCGCCCAGAAGGGCCGGTCTGACACCAGCGGCCATGCGCAGGGCCCGCCACACAGCCGTGACCTTGGTCCATCAGCCATTACATGCATCACACGTGTCCTCCGTGTCCTGCGCTTGGCCCTCGGACTCCACTCCCCTGAGCGGTGTAAATCTATCGGCCCGCCGGGGTAACGGGCAGAGCGGGGGTCCGGGGTCCGTCCTCCTCCCGGCCGTAAATACGTCGGCAGCCAGGAGTTTTTGGTTAATTAAATTGGGGACACGTCCAGCGACCATGCAGCATTAACTCTTTCTGTGCCAAGCAGCGCATCACCCTATACTTAACTCTTCGCTAGCTGGGGAGGCAGTTATCGTTTCCTAGCATTTAGCAGCAGATAGTGTAATGCGCGGCTGCGGGATGCGTGGTTGAGGGGTTGGAGGGGATACAGGATGGAGGAATGCGCGGTTGTGGGGTGCAGGGATGCCCGGTTGCGGGGTGCAGGGTTGTGGGTTGCGGGTTGCAGGGGTGCAGGATGCAGGGTTGTGGGGTGCAGGGTTGCGGGATGCAGGGTTATGGGTTGCGGGTTGCAGGATGCAGGGTTGCAGGATGCAGGGTTGTGGGGTGCAGGGTTGTGGGTTGCGGGATGCAGGGTTGTGGGTTGCGGGTTGCAGGATGCAGGGTTGCGGGTTGCAGGATGCAGGGTTGTGGGTTGCGGGTTGCAGGGTTGTGGGTTGCGGGTTGCGGGATGCAGGGTTGTGGGTTGCGGGATGCAGGGTTGCGGGATGCAGGGTTGTGGGTTGCGGGATGCAGGGTTGTGGGTTGCGGGATGCAGGGTTGTGGGTTGCGGGTTGCGGGATGCAGGGTTGCGGGTTGCGGGATGCAGGGTTGTGGGTTGCGGGATGCAGGGTTGGGGGATGCAGGGTTGTGGGTTGCGGGGTGCAGGGTTGCGGGATGCAGGGTGCAGGGTTGTGGGTTGCGGGATGCAGGGTTGCGGGATGCAGGGTTGCGGGGTGCAGGGTTGCGGGATGCAGGGTTGTGGGATGCAGGGTTGCGGGGTGCCGGATGCAGGGTTGCGGGATGCAGGGTTGTGGGTTGCGGGGTGCAGGGTTGCGGGATGCAGGGTTGTGGGATGCAGGGTTGCGGGATGCAGGGTTGTGGGTTGCGGGGTGCAGGGTTGCGGGGTGCAGGGTTGCGGGATGCAGGGTTGCGGGATGCAGGGTTGCGGGGTGCAGGGTTGCGGGGTGCAGGGTTGCGGGATGCAGGGTTGCGGGGTGCAGGGTTGCGGGATGCAGGGTTGTGGGTTGCGGGGTGCAGGGTTGCGGGATGCAGGGTTGCGGGGTGCAGGGTTGCGGGGTGCAGGGTTGCGGGATGCAGGGTTGCGGGATGCAGGGTTGTGGGTTGCGGGGTGCAGGGTTGCGGGGTGCAGGGTTGCGGGGTGCAGGGTTGCGGGGTGCAGGGTTGTGGGTTGCGGGGTGCAGGGTTGCGGGATGCAGGGTTGTGGGTTGCGGGGTGCAGGGTTGCGGGGTGCAGGGTTGCGGGGTGCAGGGTTGTGGGTTGCGGGGTGCAGGGTTGCGGGATGCAGGGTTGTGGGTTGCGGGGTGCAGGGTTGCGGGGTGCAGGGTTGTGGGTTGCGGGGTGCAGGGTTGCGGGGTGCAGGGTTGCGGGGTGCAGGGTTGCGGGATGCGATGAATGCGGCCGGGCTTCTCTAGGAAGCGTTTAGCGATTTGTATAAAAACTGCCGCTGGGTTTTAGAAAATGATATTAAAGGCCGTTTAGCGCTTATATCATCATGCGGGGGAGGGGTGCGGGGGGCTTAATCACTGCCAGTCTAGATGTGCTCCGTTCCCTTTAATGCTGTATATATTTAGCACTGAACCCATATATATCGTATAATGTATAGTTAATGTATATGGGAAGGGGGTATATTTCCTGGGTTCAGTGAATGCAGCTCATAGATTGTCAGCTCCTGGGGGCAGAAAGTCTTCTAATACTAGTAGGGTATAAAACCATTTATAGTTTTCTAACGTTTGATTGTCAGCTCTTTTGGCAAGGATGGGTCCACTATAATAACATGGAACCATCTCCTCGGTACATGGGCTTTGATGATATCATTAGAGTGTCAGCTCTTTGGTACAGGGCTCCCTTTATATCATGATATGATTCCCTGGACCTGGCAGACTGTGCAGCACATGGTGGGGGCAGGAGGGTGAGCGGTGGGGGGCAGGGAGCAGCTGGGAGGGCTGGAGAGGGGTGACTGGCAACTGTCAGCGGATGATTAATGTCTTTATTATGAGGGCCATTCCTCGGCTCCATCCATCAAATTCCTGACAGCCGGACCCCGCCAGCCGCACGCCGCTGTCCGGCTCATAATGGCCGAGCCCGGGGGGGCCCGGCGTGGTCACAGAGGACTGGGGGTCAATATGGGGGGCTGAGGGAAAGACGGGGGTCAGAAGGAGGCCGCCGGGGGCCAGGCTGCCACCTGCTGTAACTGAGGAGCAAGGAGGCAGATAACGCCCCTGATGCCCCCAACGCCCATCCTCACCCGCATTTATTGTTACGCCATTGACCCCATCCAAAATATTAACCCTTCATTAGCCACAGACCCCATCGCAGTGACCCACTCACTTGCCACCACCAAATGGCTCTGACAGTCGTTATGGCAACCGTGACTTGTCAGGAGGTGAAGATATTCTGAATGAAGTCACCTGTATTCAAGCAGGGATTCCGTCTGTGATGCTCAGATGTGTTAACCTTTGTTGGACATTCACCCCCGGCAGACGCCTCCATTACTGGCCCAGACTCCCTGTATTGGATTAGCGGGGATCTGGTTTTATCTCCGTACAGAATCCGGGGCCTGAAAGCAGATGTTTTTTGGTTTTTTTTTTAAAGTTAATTTAATTTTTAATAGTGATTATCGTCAGTCAGCCTAGGGCCACCTTTAATGCGCGTCTGCAAGATCCAGGTGTTAACTCTTTGCTGGACAGAAGCACGATAGCGATATTATTATTGTTATTATATACTGGAGGCGAAATGAATAATAGTAATAAAATATAAAAGACTTATATATATATTATTATATATTATTTCCCATCGTGGATCTGGGTACCTCTTCCTGATTGGCTGATTAGTTTGGCTGTATTTTTATTTTTTTTTACAGTGTTTTATAACTGGTGGAGGACTCGGTGGGGGGAAACAAACTGCTCCCGACACGAAGAGCTCAAGAGCAGCAAAGACCAAAATCCGAAAACCTTTTTAACGGGATCGTCGTTTATCAAAACCGCCGCCGCCGCTCATTAATTGTTTTTTAAGATATTTGGTTTACAAGCGAAGGGGACTATTTTTCCTCGAGGTGGGAGATCGGTGGCTGAATGTGGCAGAGTTGTGGATATGAGATGTTGGGGTGATACACGGTGACCTTTACCTGCTCCGGCCAATATTTACCCAACGGATCTGGATTTATTATCTATGTTTCACTTTTAGTGATGTGGATATCAGTTCCCCTAGGATTGGTTTGGCCCACCGTGTGGTTATCGAATCCCCTCTGTAATAATTGGTTTGGCCCACTGTGTGGTTATCGAATCCCCTCTGTAATAATTGGTTTGGCCCACTGTGTGGTTATCGAATCCCCTCTGTAATAATTGGTTTGGCCCACTATGCGCTCCGCAGATCTCTGCCGCTACCCCATAATCATTCTTCCCAGAGCCCCACCCGGGAAATCACAGACACCCAGGGTTTATACTGCCCATCTCATGCCCCCCCGTACAGAGACCCCCCCAAACACTGAAGGTGGGGGGGGGGTGCGGGGTTGGGCAAGAACCATGTCAACGACAGGCAGGGGATGAGAGACACACACAGAGATAGGATTATAGATTTATACTGCAGAGCTTGCAATCCAAACATTACACAGACTATATGACGTCACTTTATATCCATACATTGCCCCCCCACCCCAGAAAAGCCCTCTACCGGGTCTCTGCCCCACGGAGGTATTAGGGTAATTAGTTACAGATCAATAAAGGCAAACTCAAGGTGTTGGGGGGTATTTAGTAAAATTAATTTGGCAGCAGATTATATTATGACCCCCCCCACGTATCAGCTGTCCGGAGGTGAGCAGCTTCCAAGGGCGATGGGGCAGTTACACTTAAATCAGGACCCAGCGGAGGTGCCGGGTGTAACTGGTGGGGTACGTCGGGGCTCATCGAGTGGGCACTCGGTACTGGCGGAGACGGTTCTCACGAGTCAGGACTTTGTAGCCAACTCTAGTAAATACCCGGTCCCGTGCGGATGCCAAATAATCTGTAACCGAGCTCCTGCCCTCCTCCTGCCCCAGTCGCCCTCCATACCCCTGGAGCTTTCTGCTCTTCTCCAGTCGCCCTCCATATTGCCCAGCTCCACCCCCCCGTCCACTAATTAAGTGATAATTTTACGGGGCAGGAGCAAGCGAGAAATAAACTCGCTGCAGATGCCCCCCCCCCCCCCCCCCAGAGGGGATCAATTCCTCCAAACACCGAGCTGCTGTCCGGCTGTAATTAGGGTCGCACGCTGACCCCGGGGTCAGACGCTCCGTCACCAGCCCAGGGCCTGGAGGCAAAAAGAGGGGGATGCGGGGGCAAGAGACGTGGGGGGGTAGGTAATATGGGGATTAAGCTTCCTCCAACCCTCTGATTGGCGGATCATGGTGCAGAAAGAGTTAATCCCACGAAAACAATAATAAAACGAGCAGAGACCCCTCGACTGACCCTGAATTTTATAGGTGCTATAAATATTTATACATTCATATTTACATCCAAAGTGATTTTTTTTTTTCCAATTTCATTTTCTTTATCATAAAAAACAGGTAAAACGAGACGCGGATCGACCAAAATAATAATAATATTAATTAAAAAAAATGTACAAGTAACTCAGTCCCTGCTTCTAGCGACCAGGCTTAAAAAACAAAAAATCTTTCGGGTTCCGTCCAGAAGAGTCCCGCGGGGGTCCGTCCGAGAGCGGGGGAGGGTTTAGGAAGGCCAGAGAACCCAAAAGAAACGGGTTTCCACCTTCCAAGCGTTCCAGTCCGGGGAGGAATAAACGGTGCCGGAATCTCCGCTCCTGCGGCGCCTCTCGTCTCGTGGGGTAAACGAGCGGCGGGTTCTCTCTTTTCCAGGCTGGACGGGGGTCTCGCAGGGGCCGGACTCTCTTTAGAAGGTCCGCGTTCCGACAGTTAATGAGCGTGAATGTCTATGTTCTGACCGTTCAAAAGTGCGTCCCCCGGACCCTGCGCCGCCACCAGGTGGTGGGGGGGAGGGGCCGGCGGGGAGGATCATGGAGGCAGGGTGGGGGGGTGCCCCGGGAGGTAGGAGTGTAGAGACGGTCCGTGTCGGAGGCCGGCGGGGTGCGGGGGCATCGGGGGAGTGTAGCCGGCCGGTGGGAATCCCATGGCCATGGAGCTGGGGGCCGCAGCATAGTCCCCCGGGATTCCTTGGAAGCCTGCAGGAGACAGAAGTGAGCGTCAGCTCTTTGCACCACAAAAGCCCTTCAGTAACGCGCATGAAAGAAAGTCGAGCGTACAAACTACTCCCTCTCCTCTTTCTGGGGAGCGAGCAACGCGGGCCCCCCCCCCCCAGTAACCCCCCCACCTCGCCGAGGACCCCCATGCGGACTGAACCCACCCCCTCAAGCACCCGACTTGCAGGACCCCCGCGCCGAGGCAGGAAGGGGTTAACCAAATCCCTCATTTCTGAAATGAAAACGTTCCCGCCGCGGCCTCTGCGACCCGTGATAAACCGCCGCTCGCTATCGGAGAAATTTACATACCGGCGCAGTCAGTGCGATTGGACACGCTGCCCCAGACGGGGGTATTTAGCCGACGGCTTATCAATTAGCCCCGGCAGAGGTCCGTGTCCCTCATCTTCCGTGGCTAATTCTCTCTCTCTGTCCCTCCTCCTCCTCTAGTCCCTTTATTAAAGTCGGGGTTAATTTCACCTCCATTATTAACCTCCCTGATTACCCAGAATCCTTTGCGCCCCTCCATTCCAGACCTCTGTACCCCCAGCCTCCATATTCAATGACGTCGCTCAATCCTCCATCTCATTGGATGATGTGTGAATGTGACCCGCGTGCAGGGATGTACATGCATGTGACACGTTCATTACATGTGGGAATGGTCCAATGGGGGGTGCGGGGGGTCAGCAAGCACTCCCTCCCCCCATCCAAACACATACATGTACTGTACTTACATCCCTAGTACCAGGAGGGCCGCAGCGGTGTTACATGTAGTGCCACTGCCCCTCCATCCCTACGGCCATCCCCAATCCTCCCATGGCTCCTGGGGGGGGGAGACAGGTAACTAAGACCACAAGAAGGAAATGCCACTAATGCCCCAACTTACCCCCCCCACCTTCCAAAAAACAAACATTTTATCAAAATCCCGATTAAATGCCTCCCCCAGCTCTGAATAAACGCGGCCCTGGCGACGGGGGAAGGGGCCGAGCGCTCTCTCACCTGGAGGACGGATTCCCATGTGCTGCTGGCCGTCCATGACGAAGCCCCCCATGTTCTGTCCGTCGGGGCTGTAGGGGGCTCCTCCCTGACCTGCAAAGAGAGACACGGGTCGGGTCAGACAGAATCCCAAATCACCCCCAGGACCCCACCCCGGAGAGACAGACCCCCGCAGCCCCAGAGGAACCATGGCCCATCGCGGAGCCCCCAGACGCATCTCCTGGGGGGGCGAGTACGTCCGGTAACTACGAGGCGGAATCCCCTGGCAACCGGCATTTAGCCGAAGAGATTTCCCATTGGTGGCGAGAAATGCATCGGCGTCCGACCCGGCGACGGCCCCTACCTGTGCGATTCGATTGGTCGATCATGGGCTGGACGATCCTCCGTTCGCATTAATGAACCTGCAACGAGGGACAAACATTTCTGTTTCATTCCAGAGAAGATGAGGGGGTTAATAAAAGCTGCCCCAGATGGGGGGGGGGGGGGCTCGTCGGGAGAGATGGGGGGTCCAAGCCGGACGCTTACCAGTTATTGACTTGTAATATCGTGAGACCTGTATCTTGCGCCAGCTGCTTCTTCTGTTCCTCTGACGGGTACGGGTGCTGAGGGGAGGGAAAAACAAGAGGGTGAGGCCGGGGGTATCGGGGTAACCAGCCTGCGGTGCCTTATTGCTTCATCCAGAAGACCCCTGAGCCTGGGGATGAAATAACAGGGGCGCCCTGTTGCGCGTTCTACAGAGTCCGTCAGTCGCCGCTTTTAGCGCCGGGAACGCTGCGGAGATTTATTATTGGAGGGGAACGCGCCGTCACACGGGGCCCCCGAGGGCCAGACGCCGAGGGACCTCCAGAAAAGCAGCGGCCATCTGGTTTGTTAAGCGGATCCTTCCCAGATTCGGAGCAGATGGGTCAGACGCCGGGAAACACACGGCCCTCCGGCCCTCGGCTTGATTAGGAGGCTTTGAAAGAAACCCCCCCCCCCCCTCTCTATGGAGCTGTCAGGGCGGCCATGATGGATGAGGCTCGGGGTCAGCCGGAGACCCTCTCCTGACAGCTCGGTGATTGATGAAGGGGCTGCTGAGGCTTCGACAGCCGATAGGCCCCAAAAACCTGATGTGGGGGTGGGGGGGCAACTGGAGAACCGTACAGGCCCCTCGCCGTTGCTATGGGTTACCAGACCGGGGTCTTTGTTGGTTAACAAATATTTGCCTTGTGATTTTATATTCCCCTCCCCCGCGCCCGATGTTTTTACCTATGAGCACCGTTTCGGGCTCAGATTCTGGGGATTTTGGTAAATTACACCCGAGTAGAAAAGGAGAAACTGAGCAGCGAGAGCATCGTTCACATTTACCAGATACTGGCAACATATGCCATGGTGCAGTACAACGGGAAAGCTACAGGAGAAATGTGGGGGCCATAATGGCACCAGAGCCAAGCGAGGGTCCCTTGAGCCCCTCGGAGTGCCCAGAATGCCCAACAGCGTCTGACAGCGAGCAGAACCGGACTGGATTATTATATTCACTGATCGGACCTGGGGGGGGGGGGATTCAGGCTCCTTATACAAACAGACCCCCCCCTCTTTGTATCCACCCCGGGGCAGTTAATGCGAGCCGCCTGGAAATCCAACACCCCCCCCCCCCCCCGCGCAGGTTCAGGGTAATTACCCAGAATTGATTACCCGTTTATCAGCTTCTAATAGGTTTAATAGCTTCGTCAATTACTTCTAATTGGTCGGCGTTCATTAACTCTCCGTCGTGTAACGGCCAGGACAGGCTGGGTAATTGGCTCTCGGGGGGGGGGGGGGGGGGGGGGGGGGGTTGGATGTAGCCCGGGGCCCCTCTGTGCCTGCGCAGCTTCTCCGAGCTTCGCTTCATTTTAATTGAGACTTTAGCGGCTGTGAGGAGTATGGGGGTCCGAAGTGAGGGGCGCCATATTTATTGAGTAAATATGAGGTGGAGGGAGGGTAATTATGGCCGAGATAAACCCGGTAACAAAAGTCTGGCTGAGAGTGATGAGAGCCAACCACCCAATCAGTAGTGTACAGCACTGTGGACTATGTTGGAGCTTTGTGTATGGGAGACACCCCTAAGTATCCCCGCCAACAAGACCAGAGTCTTCCGGTCAGGGGAAATATCCGCAGCCCTCGAGTGCAAGCTCCTGGGGCAAGCAACGAGGTTGGTGGACGTACCGAGAGGTGCTGGAAGAGCCAGGCGCGCATGATGTTCGTGGCCACTTTGGGAAAGATCCCCCTCTTCTTATTCCTCTTCTTGTCTCGGTCGAGGTCGTCGTCGTCCCCGGTGCTGGGAGACGCCACGCTGTTATCCAGACAGTCACCTGCGGGAGACACGAGAGCGCGCCGTGAGAGCGCGGAACACGCAGAGGGCGGGCGCGGAACACGCAGAGGGCGGGCGCGGAACACGCAGAGGGCGGGGCGCGGAACACGCAGAGGGCGGGCGCGGAACACGCGGGGTAGAGCCTACAGGAGGCGTTCTCCTCACCCATTGGCTGCCGTCACGGGATCCAGTATTACTACTGCGGCGGGTTTGAGAACAAAGTGGGCTCTTTGGGGGTCCGAGGACTCACTGCAGCCCTGAGCATGGATTAAACCCGCTCGTAGGCAGCAGACTTTCAGCCCCGGGTTGTTGCCCCGTCTTAATCCTTTTACCCCGTTCTGAGACCCTCCCGGACCCCCTCGCTGCCTGCAGCCCACCGGCCGGACCCCCTTCAACACTATCACCATAAATCATGGAGGAGGAGGAGGGAGCAGCTGCCGAGCGCCTTATAACCTGCGGCAAGAGAGGAGCTTAAAAGCTTGCCTGCGGGGGGAGTAAATTATGCATCAGAGCGCCAGCTCAGGGCCGGCTGCGGCCCCCCATTACCTCCATTCACCACCCCGGCAACAACCAGACACTCACCAAAGGGCTCTGCGGAACAAAGGCTTCGGGTTTTGGAGGAGGAGTCTTAATATATACAGGGGGGGCCCTCAAACAGGACTCAAGTGACCCGGAGGAGGGAGACCCCCCGAGATACAGGGGCCCTGATATAACTCCTGGTACCCCCCCCCCCCCCCAGCCTGAGGTTTTTATTGGACGGGGAGATTCGGCGCATTAAGCGGAGTGTCGGGGGTCCATTTAGTACCCGACGCGTTTCTCGCTGAAGAGGTGGAAATGATAAATATCCCCCCCGGAAGCCGCGATTATTAAAGCTCCGCCCCCCCCCCGCGTCATGCATGAATAGCGCAAACCACTTCGCCATGGGAGTGATGCCCCCTATGGGGTAACTTCAAGTAGTAGAACACCTACCGACCCCCCCCCCGAATGGCTGGGCTTGCTTGCGTGCCGCCATATTCCCATCTAGCACGGATCGCGGGCCGGAGAGGGGCCGCCACGTCTGCCTTTGGGAACGCACGGCGTTCTAATGATCTGTCGGAACGGATCTAATTATGCGAGGGACGTCGGAGCGAATAATGGGACAGAAAATTGTTTTAATACGGAGGAAATGATTATTTCGCAGAACAATTTGTACGGATTTGGAGCATTAATTCCGCCCCGATTCCGACGCGTTCAGGAGAGCGCCGGCTTCTCACAGACGCTCGCCAGGCCCGGCCACCGACACACGCTAAGCAAGCTGTTTATTTTACACTAATCCAGTTTACATACTGGGAGGGGGGGGGGGGGGTCGACTGAGTGGGGGAGGTGACAGGGAGAGAGCGGAGGGGGGGGGCGCAGGGAGCCCCCCTAAGGATTATTCTGTGATTAACTAACACTCCCTGTTGCTTTATTGCAAACCCTGCTGGGAGTCAGTGGAGCGGCGCGGAGGGGGGGGGGGTTGGCGCTGATTTATGAATGAGAGCGGAGGCTGCGCAGGCACTCACTGCATGACCTTGGAGTTGGGAAGGATGTGGGGGTGCACGGGGGGGGGCGGCAGAGGAGGGGTTACAGCTCTCGCAGTGGGAGGGGCCTGTAAATGTGACGAACCCCATTGGCCTCCTGGTGCAAACAGTCATTAAAGCGGCGACATCTCCATCTTGGAAGTCGGTTCCCGTCGCGCTTTAACGCTTCGCTCCCCGGGGGTCTCTGGCTGCCGGGGCCCCGCTCTGTTCGGAGCGCACAGATGGCCGGTACAGGAATCTCAGCCTAATTACCATATCAGCCGCCCCGATCTACAAACAAACAACACGCCTCCCGCCAACGGCCCAAAATACAGCTGGCGGCCCGGCGCTCGCCCGGATAACTCCGAGCCGCCAGCATTGGAACGCAGTAACCGGCGGCTTAATGCCATGGGATTGGGGGGTAATTCCCAGCGACCCGGGGTTTCGCATGCAGAGTGTCGCCCCCTCTCTGCGCAAAACGAGCAGTTACTGATACATGGAGTACGAGCGGCCCCCTTGGACAGGGGGAGGTACCCACTGGAAATGCCTCTCACCTTGTTCGCTGGAATTGTCCCCGCTCTGCGATGCCAGCCCACCACTGGACGGCCCGGGGGTCCCTGAGTGGGTGGAGCCTGTCTCATCGTGATCCCTGATCCAGGAGTTATTCTGGGGGCAAAAACATTAAAACGATCAGTTCCTGAATATCATTCGTCCAATCAGGACAGAGCAAGCGGTTACCGATAAATCTGCTTTCCCTTCCATACGACAATCGCGCGTCCGTAATCAGCACCCATCGTTAAAGGGTTAATGAGAGGGGAACTGGGATATAATTGCCCCCCCCCCCTTAACGCCATGCAGAACCCTATGACAGTTAAAGTGTTAACAAGAGTTCCTGAAAGGCTTTGATTTCAATGCCCCCAAAGGGAAACCCTAAACCCCGGAGATATAAGGGGGGGGGGGGGGGGTGTGAAAGGCAGCCGAGGGCCGGGGTCATTCCCATTTGTAGATCTACCCCCTCCCCAGGAGTTCGTGACCCTTATCGACCCCTTTAATCCCAGATTCAAAGTGAAGCGGTGCCCGGCCTCCGATCCGGATCCTGAATCCACAGGGGTTTGGGGGCCTCAGGTGCTCCAACCATAAATACCCCGCGGACAGCGCCAACGAGGGGTTAATTCAATGTAAACAGCGCGGGGCCCGCCGAAACATACACAGGGCCGGCCCCTCGGTACTAATGACAGCGACACGTCAGTTAGTTGATCATGTAGACGTATCACAGGGGGCTCGGATATGTTTGTCGGGGGCCGCAGCAAGGAGGTAGTGGATTGGTGGTGCGGTGGACGGGGGTGACAGATGCTCAGCCCCCAGCCGCTGCTTGGAACGAGTGCACTCGGCGCATGCTCTGCAGCCTGAAGGAATATTAAAAATGCATCAGCCGAGTACATGCGTTCCCTGCATTAGTCGGGGGGCCGGGGGCATTTTGCTGTAAAGGATGGGTTTAGGGCTCGGCTCCCAGACGCCCCCCCCCCCCATTACACGACAACACCGGGGACCACCCCTGTACGCTCAGACCCGGGTTCACTAAACGCAGAGAACGAGGCAGTGCGCGGCGTCCGGAGCTCAGCAGCCGTGTAATTGCCCCCAGATGTGATAATTTGCTCCGCACAGCGCGAGTTTTCAGCCGCTCGAGACGTAAACGTGGCCCCCCCCCCCTGCGTCATTCGCAGCTCCCCGCGGGGCGCGATGTTAAGGCGTTAGTGCCCCATGAACCCTCTTATTACCCCCATATGTGGAATTACGCCATTGGCCGCGGCGTAGCCCCATTATTATTGATCCTAGGACGGATCACTGTGGCCCCCCCGTTGTAAAGCCGGGGGCCGCATCTCACCTGGTCGGATAAACTCGTGCAGGACCCGGTGAAGTCTTCCAGGTCGGACTTGGAGGAGCCGTCCCGGTCGTCGATCACCAGATCGATGGGCATCTTCCCCTTCAGGCAGGTGATGTACCGGTGGCAGAAGTTATCGCACAAGTCGTGGACCTGCGAGGAGAGTAGATTGTTAGCTCCGTGGCCAACGGTACCGGCGGGAGATCCGGCAGCCGCACCCCTGAGTATAAGTTACCCCAGGGCAATAAATATTATGAATACTGGCTTTAATTATAATTTACCAAACATTCCATAATTACACAGGAAATAAACAATCGATTAATTAATTTCCAATAAAAGACAAAAAAAATAAATAAATGAAAACGTTTATATAAAATGCCCGATAAGCTCCAATTTACAGGAATCGCTCGGTTTTAGGCGATGGGGCATTCTGGACGGAGGGAAGGGGGGTCTCGGGGCAGAAGTTGACCTTGTGAGTAAAGACCCCGTCTCTTTAAACAGGGCTTTGCACCCCTTGGAGCCAGGAAGCTTTAATCCCCTCATTCCCAGCAGGCTGGCGCAGGGAATCAAAGGGTTAATTACCACATTAACAAGGGGATTATCTGGTTAAAACCCACCAGCGCCTCTTGTATCCTTTAATGAGCTCATTAACTCATCAAACCAGAGGGGCCAAACCAAGAGGGCTCCTTTCATCTCTACACTCCCCCCTGCTTCTCCGAGTGGTATGCGCCAGCAGTATTCAAAGCCTGGTGGGATTCACCATATGGAAGGAGGTCAGGGGAGGGTTTCGATGGTACAATTAACCTCTTCCTGCCTGCAGGCATGCATAACACACGCCGGTAGTATCACGCGCAGCTCGTTACCGCATGCGAAAAGCACGAATATAAAACGTCAACAAATGTGCTTCGTTCTGCAAGTGACCTAAATGCCCAGCAGACCTTAACGAGTCCGAGTATTACCCCGGGATGCGCAGGCACAGAGGTGGGGGTCTGCATGAGCAATCCCAGGAGCTTGCACTCTACTATGCGAATAACCCCAAGCGGGCACATTCTGGTCGCGATACACAATGCCAACATCCAACAGGAATCGAGGAGCCGTGCCACGCCGTGGAGACCCCCCAACACCCCCTATCTCATGGCTTCAGTCCTCAAGGGCCGCGGGTACACAGTGTTCAACGGCCAATTGCGGCCGAATTGTTAGCATGCTGATGGGAAGCAAAGAGTTAAATCCCCACCGCCAGCATTTTCTATTAGCTCCCCACCAGTAGCTGAGCGGCAGGGAAGGGGTTAAGCTTTTTCCACTCCCTGCTCTTCTTGGATTGAAAGATTGCAGCCATCTGTGCGGCCCCCGGCAGACTCGGGGGCCTGACACCCTGGCAAAGAAATACCCCCCCCCCCAGTCAGCGGATGGCTGCGCCCCCGGCTTCTGACCATAGAAAGCCACAGAGGCCAGAACCCCCCCCCGATACATGATATATGCGGTGCTTGGCACTCAAATAGTTAACAGACGTCTGGAACACGGCATGTCCGCTAAACATGTCTCATAACCCCCTCCCCCAATAACGTGCGCGGCGTCCCCCCAATCCCAGCGTACCTTCTCCAGCTCTAACAGGTGGAATCTCAGGACCTGGATGGCTTGGATCATCTGGAACAGAAGAGGGAACAGAAGAGAGGGGCGGGTGAGGTATATGGCGCCGCCACACGCCGTACGATGGGTACGATGG